>JABTTQ020001369.1:600000-971077 GCA_016081115.2 Rehmannia glutinosa
AATTATGAGGTCAGTTCCTAAATTCTCTAAATTGTTCAGAGATTCAGGATTTTAAATTTTTGAGGTCGGGTTTTTATAAAATTCTCACATTGGCCCCAAATTTGTAAAAATTGCCAATTCGCACCTTAAGTTTAAAATAATTAGAACTCACAAACCGGAAGGGCTTTTAATGTGATTCCAGTTGGAAAATGTCACTAAAGTTAGTGGGATATTGGGAAAAAAACAGGTTTTAAAAGAAATAAGTGTAGGTCCTTTAACTTTTGAAAATATCATTTTTGTCCCATTTTGAAATAATTGCCTTTAAGGCTTTTAGGGGTCCAATTGTTATGAAATTTGAACCTTGGGTCCAAAATATAATTAAGTTATAGTTAAGTTAGTATTTCCAGGTGCATGGACTGCATAAGTCCTGGAAATTTCATTTGGGTCCTTAAGTTTAGTATTTTACACATTAGTCCCTCAATTTTAGTAAAATTGCTTTCCAAGCCCTAACCACTTGGATTTTTGGAATACTTTTAAAATATATAATTCCCAGTACCTTAAGAGTAACAATTTCAAATTTTAAAGTTTAGGTCTGGTGCAGTTTTAAAAATTGCAAAGTAGCCCTTAAACTTTCAAAATTTTACAATCTAGTCCTTGGGCTTTTAAAGGTTGATTTTATTTATCTCAAAACTCTTAAAACTTTATTAAAATGTCCAAAAGTCATTTTTGAACATGTGAACAGTCCCAATTTTCGAAATTTGCAGAGGGGTCCTTTAACTTTCATTTTCTTGCAATTTAGTCCACCAACTTTCCATTTTTACATTTTTAAGTCCAAAATTGAAGTTTAATCAATTATGCTCGACTTTTCCAGGTTATAAGTCATCCAAAATATGGATTTCAAAGATCATACACATGCATGTCCAATACATGCAAGAATTCATCAAATAGAACATTAAATTATACATGCATGCACCTAAAATTCAATAAATAGCAATTTTAAGCAACTCTTGAGAATTTTCATGATTTGATACATAAAATTGACATGCAATACATAGATTATATATCTCAAGGGCTCATGATCAAAATTCTACATGCATTTTAATAAAAACACCTAGAAGTTGGAAAGTATTTTTCCACCCACCTTAAAATTGGAAATTGTGAAATAAAAGGATAATTTCACAATTTTTGGATGAGGCTTCTTAGGTCAGCCCCTAATTCAAAAAAATATCAAAAATTTGAAGTTAGAAAAATGAGAGAAAAATTAAGGATAAAAAGAAGGAAATAAGGAAAGGAGAAGGACTACACTTTACCTTGTGTAGTAGGTGTTTGGAGACTAGTTGAAGCTTGAAAATTGGAAATTTTGGCCCAACTCCAAAATCACCTAAGGTCAGCCCCTATTTCTCAAAAATGAAAAAGGGGTGTTAAAATTTGAAAAAATAGAAAGAGTAGGGAAGAAGGGGTCAAGACTCAATTCTTACTACCTTGTAGTCTAAATTCCTCTACTAGTTTCTCTTCAAGTTTGAGGTCCTTCTTCAAAAATGTTGTCAAGCTCTAATCTTCAAAGTCTTCTAAATGTACCTCCAAACCAAATTCAAACTTAAGTTAAGAAGGTGGAAGAGATGAACAATGTGATATCAAAAATGGATTGAAGATAAAATTTCTTACCTTGGTATAGTTTGGTTCGATTTTTATGGAGTATAAGGAGGAAAATGTTGAAAAATTTTCTAAGTATAGAAGAAGAAAATAAGAACAAGAGTAGAGAGAAGTTGGGAGTTTTTAGAGAGAAGGAGGAGGATTTGTGTAGGAGATGAATCTGTTAGTGATAAAAATAAAATGGAATTTTGGCACAAAATGGCCCTCATGGCCGTCCACCTAGTGAGAGAGGGGGAGAGGAATTTTTTTCAAATTGTGTCTTGCATTTTGCCTCATGCATGGGAGACAATTTGAAGGTCAAAGGTATGGGCAAGACTTGGTTTGAATGGAATGTTGGAAGACTTCCAACATGTTGGCAAAAAAAATATTAAAGAAGTGATGTGAGGGATGATGTGTATAATGTTTAAATTAATGGTATATTTATACACAAGATGACTAATATATGGTGTAGGTGTACAAGAGTTGGATGATATTTTTACTCCAAAATATCCATGTTGGCCGTCCACTTCAAGGGTATTATGGTAATTCCATATATTTTTTTTTTTGTCCCAAATTTGATGATAATAGATGAAATATATCAATCTCCAAAATAATTAGTGATTTCCTTGATCACTTGTAAGTCTCATGATCACTTAATCTAAATCAAATTCTTAATTCTATAAGGTAAAAGTCTCTAAGATAAATAGTCTCTTAAAATTCTAAGGTGACTAATAAATACAAAAATAGTAATAATGATCAATCAAGTGATCATAAATGAGGAATAGAATTAATAAAGATCATGATCACAAGTAATTAAATAAAATACAAAATGTATATATTATTAATAATTACCCGTCAAAATGACGCGGTAAAATAGTCGATCAAAAGTATAAACGACAATAAGGATCAATTAATAGCTCGGAAAAATTGGGGCTTCACAGGAATAATTCATATTAGTTGGCACTAAACATGGTCACTTCACTCCAATTTATTATTATATATATTTTAACACAATAAATTTGATACATAAATATTATTTTGAATATTTTGATTATTATATTGGTACCTAAGTTAACATGTAATTTAAGAAATATTAATCTTTGACATAAATATCAAACTAGTTCATATTAAATAAGTTTAGTTTATTTGTTTATTTTTTTACAATTTCATAACATAAAGTGACTTTCCATTTCTGATTCGTGTTTTCAAGTTTTTCATAATATTTGATTTTGTAAAAATTAGAATAATTTGTACCAAATTTTATAATAATTGTCTTTGTGCTTGAATATTTATAAGTCATAAATGTGTGCTTTTAAAATGAACTAAGATTTTATCAAAAATAGCAAATATACATATTATATGAAAGTCAATTAAATTTTTTTTAGAATTCCCAGCTAAGACGCACATATTTTTTTTTAACTATTTACTTTTATTCTTTCAAATCTTTATAATATGTTTCATTTGGTTTAACGATAAACTATCTATATATATGAGATTAACCCCCAAAATTATCTAGATCAATCTCAATTCATTAATGCCAAGTATAACTATTTATTTTTTAATATTTTTTATTCTTAGTTTTCACTCTGATTTGTTGTAATATGAATGCTATGTTAATATTTGATATAATATATAATTTGTAATATATAATTGCTTTCTCAGTAGTCAAATTGTTACATTTTAAATGAGTTTATTTATTTTTTCTTTTGCATAGCACATATGATCTTTTAGATTAATCTAATTTTAACTCATGTTTCACTCTTTCACGCCATTTAATTAAAATTTAATTATTTTTGGTATACGTTTTTTTATTATGAATATGTATCATATCACACAAGAAAACAATCAAATTTCAACAAAACAATTCTAACGAAGTAGAAAATAGTTGGAATTTTTACAATTCTAACGGAAATTCCAATGCTACATTATATCGTTGGAAAATTCCAATGACAATTCCAACGCTAAAGCAAACCATTGGTATAAGTTGTTGGAATTTCCGTTGGAATTTAACATTCCAACGGAAATTCCAAATCACAACAAACCGTTGGAAAATTTCAACAATAATTCCAACTGTAATAAAATCGTTGGAATAAACCACTGGAAATACTGTTGGAATTTAAAAATTCCAACAGTAATTCCATCGCTAAAACATATCATTGGAAAATTCCAACAAAAATACCAACGGTAATCAAAATGTTGGAATTAATTGTTGGAATTTCCGTTTGAGTTTTTAAAATTTCAACAGAAATTCCAATGGTACAACAAGTTGTTGGAAACCCCAATACCGTTGGAAAATTTTAATAGGGGTTAAAAGATTTGATAATATTATTTATATTAATAAAATGTATCTTCTCTTCTGGAGTCAATCATATTAAAACTACATAGTTAAGCGTGCTTGACTTGGGACAAATTGATGATGGGTGACCTACTGGGAAGTTAATTAAATTAGACAATGAGATAAAATGATTGAATAGTCCTATAGACATATACCATTGGAATTACCATTGGATTAAATTCCAATGGCATAACTCCGTTGGATAACAGTTGGAGTTTTTTCCAATAATTATATATATATTCCAATGGATATACCATTGGACTAAATTCCAATAGTTTATATATGTTGGAATTAGTGTTGGAAAATATGTTGGAGTTTTTTCCAACAATTGTGTATTCCAATGGATAAATACTGTTGGAAGTACCGTTGGAATATTTTTCCATTGGAATTCTGTCATTCCAACGGTCATTTTACCAACGATGATTTTATTGTTGGAATTTCTTTTGGAATCGATAATTCCAACGGTAATTGGCCAAATTCCAACAGATTTTTTCTGTTGGAATTTCCTTGTTCTCTTATAGTGTATTGATATTTTAAACTTATAATTTATTTTAAGGGTGTAATTTTCAAACGACATTCAAGTTTTGTCACAAATGTCAATTTAATGCATATGAATTTTGTTTTATTAAGTTTGTCTTATTTGTTTTTTTAATAAATTTATATATACAACTTTAAATACTTTTTTGCACTTGTTCTTAAAATTTATAGGATATAAAATAATCATAAGATTGAAATCATAATATATTAAAAAATAATTAAAAACTAAAACTTATAATATTATATATAGAAAGTTAAGTAAAAGCACTATTTAAAATACCATACCGCATCGGCGGTTCAACCAATTATATTGGATACCGGTGGTCGGATCGGTACGATAAGGTCCTAATAACCATTTTTACGGTTAAACCGGTCAATGCCGCCTATTACCAGCCTAAAACCGGTTGAACCGAATTTTCCTTTTTTTTTAAATTTTTGTATTTCCCACTTTTTTTTATAAAAACAGAATTTATAAACTTAATATTTAATATATTTATGTTATTTTTGAATTTTTTGAGCTAAATATGTACATCTTTTCGGTTTAACTAAATCATATACAACTTTCTCTTTTACATTGATAAATTACATTCATATTTTATATAATATAATTTCAAATATAAATAATTTTCACTAAAACCCAGTAAAATTGGCGGTTGAACTCGGTCCGTCGGTTGAAGCACTTTTAGGTGGCTTGGCGATTTTATCACCGTGCGGTATTTAAAACATCGAGTAAAAGTCAAATTAACACATATAGTTAAAATTTAAAAGGTAACATTTTTTTCGCGACAAACTTGTTTTGCTTCTTGTTCGCTTTTTTTTCATCATGTTAATCTTATTCCTTTTATTTTGTACTTTTTTTTTTACTGATGGTTAATTAAAATAAAATATACATAAAATTGTAATAAAAATAAAATATGATCTTCTCTTGTTTCGAATATTATTTCTTTAACAACCATCAATAAATTAATTTTGAGGGAGAATTTTTCCACCATAAAGGAATTATGTGTTTTTTCTACTTTTTATTTAGCATCAAAACCACCTAAAATATTTTTATTTTATATTTTCTTATCGTGTATATTGTAATTTGATCTTTTCTTTTTATAAATTATAATAGACGTATTTAATTATTGAAAAACTTTAAAAGAATATAAGAAATATACAATTTTGCATCATACTAAAAGTTAAATAGTTAAAATTTTCTTCTATAACGACTTGTATAGTTGTGTATATGTTTAGAACATATAGTTGAAGATTTTGAAACCTAGTTTAAATTTGAAATTGATTTTATAAGAAATTTAAAGTATTCTTAGTTTTATGATTAAAAAATATATTTTTAGTTCTGAAATCATTTTTGGCTATAATGAGCATCTCTCATATAATTAAACAAAAAGATTAATTAAATAACAAAACTATAGAAAAACATAAATTCTTAATTTTTACATAGTGTGGAAATTTATAATGTTATAATTTTCTAATGTGAAGTCCTTATATATGCTTATGACATATGGTTAGAAAGCTCTCAAAAGCTAGTTTAATATAAAGCTAATATTATTTGAAAATTCAAAATATTTTAAGAGTTATAGCTGAAAGAATAAACACTTTTAAAATATAGAATATAAAAGGTCACATTGTCTTTTAATTAAACAAATAGAAGCTAAATAAATATCAAATTACTTAGTTGTCCTAAAATTTTACTATGTCTAAAGGATATTTTTGTACAATCAGAAAATGCAAGAAATATCACACTTTTAAGATAATAAAAATAAAATAAATAAATAAATATAGATATAGATTAAGAAAAGTATTGAAAATATATATGCTAAATATTTACTTAATTTACTCTTATTTAATGAATAGAATGACATTAAATAGGATTATAATAGTAAAAGAATGAAAAAATCACTATTAAATAAAAAAGTGGACTATGTATTTGGGACATCCCAAAAATGAATAATGAACTATATATTTTGGACGGAAGAAGTATAAATTTGGCCTAATATTTAAAAATTGTGTTTACTGTTGTTATAGGACTCCTGATTTTTATATTTCATCGGTATTTATTTTATAATTTATATAATATCTACAAAATTACACAAATATCACATTTGACCTAACTTTTTGGCAGCAATATTAGGAGTGAAAATCATCTGAATTTGACCAAGTATATGAAAATCATCTCGATCAATTAATTTCAGGTCCTTGTCTGTTCCTAGTAAGTAATTAGAACAAAACACTAAACTGGTTGGTTCCACGAATGTTGTATAAAAGACTAAACCGATACTTTTTTTTTTGGATGTCCGGTGATGGCGTCATCCGATGGCATCACCGTAAACGTCTAGCAGCCAGAGGACATACTTTTTTCTTTTTTTTTTTTCCAAGCTTCAAAGTTGTTCGGCTAGTGTCTTTATACACTAGAAAACAATCAAACATACTCCTTTTTCACCAGGGACCATTTGTAGGACGTCCTTTTAAAGTTGAGACCTCTAAACAAGTTCAAAAAGTTGTCCTTGAAAATATTCATGATAATCACACCATCATAACACACATAAGTTAAAAAACATGTGTGTTTTGACTCGGTATTTCACTAATCTCTATCTAATCAACTGGCATTCATAATCTCTGTTAATCAACTTGATTAGGCTTTTCCTTTTTCTTTCCCCCCTTTAATCCGAGAATATTTTGCCACTATTTTTCTTATTTTTTTTATAAATGAGATCTGACGGCTATTTGTGAGTGATTACAATCAGACTACATCCGTAGGTAAAATATGTCGGTGCATGGGCGTATCCTCCATGGTCTATGGTGGGGCTTTAGGGCCTGTTTGTTTATGTTTCCATGGTCCATTTTCAGTTTCTGGAGTTGGAAATAGAATTTTGAGAATTTATTGGTTTTATTGTGGAAATTGGGATTGTGTTTGGATGAATGAATTGAAATGTGTTTTATGTAGGGTTGAAAATGAGATTGTGTTTGGTTTGAGTAGTTTTGAAATATTATTTTATGTATATAATAATTGAAAAGTTGGTAGTGGTGGGGTCCACTTCAATATTTTAATTTGAATATATAATATTATATTTGTAAGATTATAGTTGGTGGGTCCCATTAGATAGTTATACTTTAAAAATAGTAATATTTTAAGTAGATAAAGTTGATAATGGTGGGTCCCATATATATAATTGTGTTAAAATATGAAAATAGTGATTGATAAGTAATGATGAGTGATGTAGGGTAGTGTATAAGTTTGAGAATAGAAATTATAGGTTTGAGATGTTGTTTTATGTAAAAAATAGAAAATGAAAATGATGATTTCCATTGGAAATTTTATGAACAAACATGATTCCACTTTTATGTATAGTTGGAAACTGGAAAGAGGCCATTGAAAACATAAACAAACAAGGCCTTAGCCTCCCCCAACTTTTTGAAAATCAATGATTTATATGTATATTTTATTCTAAAATATTAATTTTTAGTAATAAATATTTATTGTTTATTGATTTAGCCTCCTAAAATTACTTAACCCCCAAATTTAGACGTCTAGCTCCGCCCCTGTGTCGGTGTATCGCGATTTTAAATATTTTATTAATAAGTTGTGAGTGATTAAAGGGAATGAGATAAATCTCATTAAAGAGACTGAAAGAACCAGGGTTGGTACTCTGATAAACATTTGAAAATGGTAAGTGATACTACTTGAAGTATAAGTTCTGATTATTATAGTGAGATATTGCATTGTAATTGTATGTGTGGGACTAGAAATATTATATTTCGTTTAATTTCATCCTTGATAAAATGCTGGCCTACTATATCAATCTGAGTAGCCTACAAATAAGCACTTAGCATAGAATTGAGGATAGTGGCATAAAAAATGGATTTTAGCTACCTTATAAATAAGTCTCTAAAATGAACTCCAACACATCAACCTCTGTTTTCCACATAATAACGTCCACACAATTAATATTTAATCATAGGTACACACAATTATGATAAATAAATAAATAAAATCACCATCTTTTGGGATTAACTAAAAGGTTATGCAATCTTGAAGTTAATTAGGTTTGGCTTTCATACTTTATTCTTGTAACATAGTAGGAAACTTCTCTTCATTTGGGGTAATGGCCGAGCATGCAAGTACTTTTCATAGCTAGAAAAAAAAAAAAGGAAAGCCCTTTGGCAGGATGTTCAATATTCATCGTATATGCTTCTCAACACATTCCTAAAGTTTTGGGTAAAGGGCTACGAGAAATTTCCTTGCACTCCCACCAAAAGAGAACTGGTCTAAAGGACTATTATTATATGTTCACACCCTTCACTTAAAGGATGTAATAACCAATAATTAGATAGGAAATTGATCAAATCTTATGTGAATTAATTATGGTCAGCTTATGGTTTTTTGGGTTGATGTTGTTAATTCCATTCTTCTCCATGCTACACATTTATGTTAGAAAGTACATAAGAGGCTGAATATTGTGTTCTTTAATTTGTACTCTGTATTTTGTAATTGTCATGAAATTAATCATGCATGTTCGTGGGATTAAATGCCAGAGGAAGACTACTGTAAATAATTAATATGTTGGATAATTACAAATCCTTGAAGTTTAGCCGAATTACCAAAAAAAAAACAAATTCAGTTATCTTTCAAAATTACAAATACCCCCTCCACTTATGTTTCTATCTTACAAATTGCACCTATTGAGGGGTGTCAGGCGGATTAAGAGGAAACCATATCGGTATCCTCCTTCCCCCTTCAAATTTATTTTATCTCGTTTTTCCTAAGAGAAACATATATATGTGTGTGTATGTTTTAAGGAGAAAAAATAGTTGGGCTAGATGGAAAAAAATTTTGAGCTAAGGGTAGCCGAGTCAGCTGGCTACGGCCCTCTGGGTGTTGAGGGGGGTACATTATATAACAAATACAAACTTCATGGAGGTATTTATACTTCTCAGTACGTATTTGTAATTATAAAAGATAACTGAATTTTTTTCGAAATTTGACTCAATCTCTTTTGTAATTATTCCTAATATGTTGTTCTAATCAAGATTAGGAAAAATCTGCGGGTCGAATGAAACATGAGCCCCAACCTAAATAGTTGGGCACTTTTAGATTTTTATCCAACAAAGATTAAAAACTTGAAGCTGTCTAATCTATCAACAATTTTTATTTTTTCAATCACCATGCATGGACATGGTGTCTCCATGAGTAAAATCGTACAAATTTTACGATGTGGCATGCACTTATTTAGCTTGTTAATTATTTTATAAAACTGTGTGTTAAGAACCAGCAGCCAGAGTGGGGTTGGTCAAACAATCACTTTATTCCCACTAATTGTGTGCTTTTAATTAATCTTGTCATCATCTTCTTGAAAAATTTGATCCCCACACAAATATGTACATTGATCACCCTGAAAATGAATCATATAACAAAAAGATCGCATACATAGATGCGCAAAATCAAGATATTGTTCCGGTTTAAATAAATTCAAAAACTGTGACACCAAACTATTCACCTCCGGAAATTGATTGTAGTTGATCAATTCGTTGAGCATTTGTAACTCACACCATTCACATGGGTAAAATCCCACCCGTCCACCCCTTCCACGAACTTGTACTGATAAAAGAAAAAAAAAAAAAAAAGAAACTGTTCATCTCCTATATATCGTGGTAACAATGACTAAAGTCGGATGTGGATCTCTTAACTTTGTACTTATTATATAGGCTTAACTGCAAAATTGATGCCATGTCAGGGGCTAGTAATTTTGGTCTATAAATAATTTACGTAGCAATTTTGGTTATGTGCAGTTTTGACTCCGTATGTTTTAATTTGTGCATTTTTGGTCCTATAAATTTTGATTTTGTGTGATTTCGGTGTCAACTCAGTGTTTCAATGTTTCATTTATTCCCACAACACTTTTTGTTCTATAGCCAAAATACCAAATGTACATTTGACGTTTAAAAGTTACATAATTAAAATTGCTTTTTTGACTAAATTATAAAATCATCAATGACCAATATGGGTACAACAAAAAGTTATAAGACTAAAATTAACACTTAAGAGATAACACGACTAAAAATGCAATTAGCATGTAATATAAGAACCAATTTAATTAAGAGTTCCATTAAATCTTTTTTCACCATTACCCCACATGAAACTTTAATAATTATATCCATAAACTTTTTATACAAATATTTACTGAATGCAGTCCCCTCACCCTCCATTCAACATGATACATTAGACCATGAGAGGATATCGAAAGACACGTGCTAACAAAACTAATGATAATATCCTTCGAAAATCCTCTAGAAATAGACGTCATTCATTTAAATTGCGTTTTTAAATTATATTTGTTGTTTCTTTTTCTGAAATTTAACATTGTTTTCACTTTGCTATCTGATCGGCTTTGTGATCAAGACTTTTTCTTTTCTTTTTATATATTTCCATTTACTAAAAAAAAAAAGTCCCCCCACCCCCCAAATAAAAAAGAAATCAATTCTATATAAACCTCATCATATCTGTTCAATCTGAAGACTGTCAGCAATCAGCATATACAATATAGACTTAATTAAATAGAAGATTCAAACAGACAAAATAATCTGATACCCTTTCCAATCATGAGTGAGCTTGTGGAAGTAAACTCAAGCCCGGTAATCACAAACCCACCATTTGAATTACACCAATCACCATCATCAATTCAATCACCATATCCTGATTCCATTCCCAATACCCCTAAAAGCCCATTTTCTAGTGCGGCCCGAATGATGACCCCTTTAGCCAGCCCGATGAAAAAGGCCATTTCAAGCATGCAAACTTACCTGGAAGAAGTCGGGCATCTCACCAAACTCGATCCCCAGGATTCATGGCTGCCCATCACAGAGTCCCGGAATGGGAATGCTTATTACGCCGCATTTCACACGCTCAGCTCTGGAATTGGATTCCAGGCCCTTCTTCTACCTCTGGCTTTTACAACCCTTGGTTGGTAAGTTAATTTTTGGTGCATTGTTAAAAAAAAATTCCAGGATTTGAAATTAGGCTTAGTTGCAAAATTAATCCAGTAATTATAAAGGGCTAGCAATTTTTGGTCATATTAATATTTTAGGTAGCAATTTTGATTCCGTAAAGTTTTAATTTTGGAAAATTCTAATAAATTTTAATTTGTGTCGTGTTGGTCCTACAAGTTCTGATTTGATATTTGTAGCATACCTGATATAAGGCTTGTTTGGCTAATTCTTTTTTTGTCAGGGTATGGGGAATTATAAGCCTGTCGTTGGTTTTTGTATGGCAATTGTACACTTTATGGTTATTAATTCAACTCCATGAATCGGTTCCTGGAACGCGTTACAGCAGATATCTCAGGCTCTCGATGGCTGCTTTTGGTAATTATCTCATTATATTCAATACCTGTAATGAAATTGCTGTACTAATCCTGGAATAATTCTGATACTTGGATAAATTACAAAAACCATCCTGAAAGTTACCTTTCAAAGTTACAAACACCCCCTCGATGTTTTGTATTTGCTTAACAAATACCTCACAAAATGTGCACTTTGTAAAATAAAAACATATATAATGGGTATTTATGATATCTGCGTCGTTTTTGAAAGTACATTGAAAACTCAAGAATATATTTATATTTAAGGGATAATTATAAAAAACACCCTGAGGTTTGAACTAAGTACAAAATAACCTGAAGATGTTTCAAAATTACAAAAAAAACCCTCAAGTTTGCTCATGCCTTAAATTTAAGGGAGTAATTGTAATATATGTACAAGTATCAGGGGTTTTTGAAATGGTTTTTGTTTATGAAGGGAGAAAAGGTAAAACAGAGTCAACCTCAAGGGGATTTTTGTAATTTTCAAAAATCTCTGGTTTTTTCATAATTAGCCCAAACCTCAGGGAGTTTTTTGTAATTATCCCTTTATTTAATCCTAGATTAGTCATCATTCTTGACATTTTACCAGGGGATGGAGAAATTACAAATGCATGAAAATTCCTGATTTCTTTGTTATTTTTCCAGGGGAAAAGCTGGGAAAATTATTGGCCTTGTTTCCAACTCTGTACCTAGCAGGTGGAACCTGCGTTAGCCTAATAATGATGGGAGGAAGCACATTGAAAATCTTCTTCCACACCGTTTGTGGTACAACTTGCAATCCCAATTCACTATCAACTGTGGAGTGGTACATTGTTTTTGTGTGCTCGGCTGTGATATTAGCTCAGCTTCCCAACCTGAATTCCATCGCCGGAGTTTCTCTGATTGGCGCGATCACGGCCGTGACATACTGTACTCTAACATGGTTGCTGTCTGTCGTCAAAACCAGGCCGTCGGGTATATCGTACAAGCCCGTGCGGACAAAATCTGATATTGAAAATATTTGTAGCGTTCTGAACGCTCTTGGGATAATTGCATTTGCCTTTAGGGGTCACAATCTTGTCTTGGAAATTCAGGTTAGCAAACAAAACAAGAAGAAAAAAATTAAAAAGAAAATGAAAAGATTGCGTTTGATTTAATGGTTTTGTTTGTGTTTGTAGGGAACCATGCCTTCTTCCACGAAGAATCCATCAAGTGTGCCAATGTGGAAAGGAGTGAAAGTTTCATATCTAATCATCGCATGCTGCTTGTTTCCAATGGCTATAGGGGGCTATTGGGCATATGGAAATTTGGTGAGACCATAGAGTTCACACTTTACAATTTTGGATTTCGTCTCCTAGATTTAGCATAATTTTGGTGAAGAAATAACACAATCTTGCCCAACTTAACCAACTGCATATTTAGAAGGGATAATTACAAAAAAGTACCCCTGAGATTTGACCTAATTACAAAAAAATCCAGCTAACTTTAAAACTTACAACAAGTACCCCTGATGTTTGAAATATATTTCAAAATCCCTCTTCATATTTGTAAAATCATTGCAGATTACCCCTTAATTTTAACACTAAATCAAACCTCAGGGGCACTTTTTGTAAGTTTTAAAGTTAGCTAGTTTTTTTTTGTAATTAGGTCAAACCTCAGGGGTATTTTTTGTAATTATCCCTATTTAGAAATGACAATTTTGCCTCAATCCGCGGGTACTCGCCCAGCACCATTCCGTTTAGGTCGCCTCATCCCGTGACCCGCAGCAAGACATGACGGGTTTGGGTATCACTTTTGCCTCGTGGGTACCCCCCTCATCCCACCTCGCACAGGAAATTTATTTTTTTAATATAGATTTTGCATATATAATATATTTTTTATCCATTAATATTATACCTAGCATTTATAAATTGATATTAACGACTTTTGTAAGAAATATTTTATAAATATATATTTTTTACAATTTTTGTATTTAATTTTATTTTATTTGGGTCAAGACGGGTCGGCCTGCCCCATGACCCACGGGGGTCTCCCGTCCTGTCCCATTCCAGGGACGAGGGGGTACGGCTCTTTAGATACCCACCCATTGTCATCCCTATGCATATTGGGTACAATCGTACAAATAACAAACCTTTGTGGTGAAATCAGATAGAAGTCTAGCCCAAAAAAAAGTTGTGGCTACAGGATAAAGCCCATGTAGCTCAGCTCAAGGTAGAATCGGTTGCATTTTGATAGGAGGATTTAGATTTACAGAGAGTATTTATAAAAGCATTTCAAATAACTCCGAATCAAAAAGATTTGAAATCCTCTAAAATAATAACTCCAAAAATAGCTTACTGGGATTTGAAACTCATTGCAAAATGAGTTCATCCAAACAACCTCAACAGATTTATTATTAAGAATTTGAATCCTCAATTTCAAATCCATCAATCCAAATGAAACCTTAGCTTAACTGAACCCATTAGCTTAATGTCATTGAAAGATAAACCTTGCATTCACCAGGTAAATTTGGACTAATCTGAGACAAACTAAAACTACAAGGTAATCCAAATAGCAGCATGCCCAACTCTCGAAAACCAATCTTGAGTGAGCCCAAACTTAGCTAATTTTGGTGTTATATCAAACTCTTTCTCTTATCAATGAAATCAGATTACCAATTTCTAATCACATTTGAATTCTTCCAGATACCCGCAAATGGAGGGATGTTGAGCGCATTGGACCAATACCACAGGAACGACACATCAAAGGTGTTTCTAGGGTTAACAAGCCTATTTGTTGTGATCAACAGCCTTACCTCGTTCCAGATATATGCCATGCCAGTCTTTGACAATCTGGAGTTCAGATACACCAGCAACAAGAACGGGCCATGCCCGTGGTGGCTTAGAACAGGGATAAGAGTATTTTTTGGCTGCCTCGCGTTCTTCATCTCTGTAGCACTCCCCTTCTTGAAAAGTCTAGCTGGGTTGATCGGAGGGATCGCCTTGCCTGTGACCCTAGCATATCCCTGCTTGATGTGGATTAGCATTAAGAAACCCCAAAAGTGTAGTGCAATGTGGTGGCTGAATTGGGCACTTGGATCTCTGGGGATGGTCTTGAGCATTCTGCTAGTCTTTGGAGCAATATGGACTATAGCAACACAAGGGATTTCGATCCACTTCTTCAAGCCAGAATGAGTAAAGCAGTTAAAAAGACACGGGGGAATTTTCTGCAGTTGCTACTAAGACATGCAAATTCTTACAGAATTATTGTTCCTAAAAAATGTATTCAGAATGTATGTAACAATAGAATGAAAATTGAGGTGCTTATTTATTAGAACATGGATATGGTTCTTCTTGAGACATCGGGATGACTAAAAGGAAGAAAACACCATCTGTTGTATATTAAAAAGGAATGGTTAGAAAATTACAAGGATACCAGAATAATCAGTCAAACCAAAACATCGAATAATTCAGACAAGACTACCACTTCAATCATTTTGTGGAGGAGTAAAACAAACCACTTACATTGTTTTAAACAACTAGGTTCGAGTGTAATTACATATACCTAAACTGAAGTAAAGAAACTGACTGGAAAGCAATGGCCAAGAACTCTCACAATCTACATGACAAAGTTGAATTGCTTGTGAAAAGTTTTCTGTTCTTGACATACTACATAGATAATGGGAGAAGCATCCTTCTTTGCTTCTTCCGAGCTAGTCTTACTTGCTTTGTAATTTTCATGCATAAAAGCAATAGTAGTGTAAAACATAACAAAAAAACAGCAAGCCTAAAATGCCTAAAATATAACGAAACAGCTGAGAAAACAAAGAATGCTAAAATGACAAGCTCCCATATGACAAAGATTGCAACATCAACCCTGCAACCATAAAGAAGAAATATATCACACATCTGAAGCTATATTGGAAGGGATGATATATCTTTCAAAAGGAATAAATTCGATTCATATTTAGATCAGAAAAGGTGATGGAAAGAAAACCATAGAATTTAGCAGGGCAAAATTCTCTTGACCTATCAAATGGGCACATGAACACCAGAAAAAGTATGAACACTTAACTAACCTCGTCAAAATAGCAATCAAAGCAATATACTTGCATCCACAAATATTAAGAAATTACTGTGTCAAACAATGTTATCTCCAATAATGGTGGATGCTCAGTTCAATCTTATGATGACTTACTACCAATAAAAATCAGCCCACTCATAGAGAAATTAGTTATATGTCAAATGCAATTCATCCCACTTGAACTGGGTTTTTTTGTGACCTAAGACACTAACTGGTCTAAGTGAGCATTATGCTTATTCATAAACTTATGATGCTTCCTTAAAGTTTATATTGACCTGAGAAGCTTAAACTTAACAACGTTTAATACATACCCAAATCAATTTCAGGTTGGCCCTTAGATTCCACGAAACGACGGACATGAAAAAAGAGGAAGTACTATAAGACAAAGACGGAAAAACATGACAAAAACAAAAACTGGTCCGATTCGACCAATGTCACTCGAAAAAAGAATAGATCAATAAATAAATAAATAAAAGATGACATATTTGACTCCCTGTACTATGAACATTAAGGGACGAAAAATGTATAAGTATAGTTAAGAAAATGATAATTGGGTGCAAAATCTTGCCACAGGTTATATTTTATCCATCACAAAATTCAGTAGAATCCTAGTTCTTCAATCTGCGGGGACTTGTAGCAACTATAACGTCACACACACTCACCCATAGAACTTCTTGAAAACATAATACCACTTCTATGCAATGCCTTTGAACCATAAATGAATTCTTCATTAACCTCAAGAAAGTTATAAACAAATCTAATGTGCAAACAGTTTCTCAACGCTTCAGGAATCTTTTAATTACTAACAGTTCCAGACGCCATCAATAGAAAGATATCTAAAACCCATCCCATTAGGATCAATACTAATTTCTAGTGAAATGATTTCCCAATTCTTGAATCTCAACAATTCAACAACAAAAAGTACCCAACACGTATAGCCCCAAGATTGTCTAATTCCAGCTAAAAAATCACAAAAACGCAAAACTTGTCATCAAATCACTTCAGGCATACAATCCTTCAAAGAAATGAGTAAATAAACCTTAAATAGAGATGACAATACTGACAATTAAAAGAGAGTAAACACAACAAAGGAGAATACCTAGAAGAGGCGAGATTAGAGGTGGAGGAGAAAAAAGAAACAGAAGCCCAATCATGTTTGGATCGAATCTGATAATCTCTCAGCTGCTCCGCCAATTTCGATCGCGTTATCATCCTCTTATCTCCACTCTCCGCCGCTCTGAGTTTTCTTGTCCTCTTTCTCCGCGCTCCCCTCTGTGCCTGCAGATTTAATTACAAACATCCGCCACTAATTATGATAGAGGTCACGCGGGCAGTGGAGGAGAAGATGATTACCGCGACGGCGATTTTGAACTGACGATCGGAGAAATTGGGAAATTTAATAAGTAATGTAATTTATGAAAATATGTGTGTTTTGTCCTGCTTTCTTTGTTTATTGGTTTCTATTTTGACCCCTTAATTTTTATTTTTTTTTTAATTCGCACACACATTTAACTAAGATTGAACCACCGACCTCCCATACATCATTGAAGACACCACTAGGCCAAATGGTCGGTGGTGATGACCTTAATTATTTATATTTAAAGCTTCGATTGACAATTTCTTAAGATTGGATTGGATCGTAATGTTTTCTTGATAATTAATTTAAAATGATAATGTGTCTTTTTCGTTGGATATTGTAAGCCCGAAAATAGTCGGGCTTATTTGGCCCCGCATATTAGGCAGGAAATACATTTCATTTCTTTTACCATTGATTTTTATGGAGATATTGCACGTTGACCTTTTTTGTATTCAATTCGATTAATCAAATTTTAAAGTACTAATTGTTTTTCTCTTAATCGCTCAAAGCATAATTATTTTTTTAATCTATAAAACTTTGCATCGGGTTTTATAATCTCTTTTTATTGATTAGTGATTCACATTGTTAATCAAAATGACAAACTCATGGAGTCTACAATTATTGGAAATAAACGAGAGAAAACAAACATAGAGAGCAATAGTGTACGGTTTTTATTCTCTATTTCAGTAGTATCATGTTTATATTCATAATTTTTTAATTGTGTTTATTGTTATCTAATATAAGTTGTTTATAAAACCAACTTAAATATTGTATAAGATAGTCTCTTTTCTATGTCCCGTGAAATAATTACCATAAAACATCACTGAGCAATTGTGATCATTGGTCAGTTGGCTAATCGAGATCAAATTACAATTGAAAATTGGCGCAAAGTAAATATTTTCAATATGACTTTTAATAGGTTAACGTAATCTGCATAATGTCACTTAATAGTTTTACATTTTAACCGAGAGAGGATTATATTTTTCAATATGACACTATAGATATTATATTTTTCATTATTATTTCATTTGATACGCACAAAATAGGACCTGACGTGTTCATTACAATTTTTTCCAGGAGCTTCTAAATTTTGTCAATGCTTTTCTCAATATATTATGCTTCTCGAACATGTCAAAAAGTTCAAAAAAAATTAAGAATTGGGGTCTGTCTTTTATTTGTAGACTTTTCTTATTGTTGGTCCTTTATCATTGCTTTTTATAACGGGGTTTTAATATAAATTGATGAGTTAGTTTTCTTATAATAGATTACATTTTAATTAAAATTATGTGCATATTTTGGAATATTTGGAATGAAGTCTTTTACGAAGTTTTGATAATAATTGTCAATTGTTTGGTACATTGTTAAAGTGTTGACATACGCAAATTGCATCGTTTGAAATGATATTTCAGAAAAGTGATTGATTTTAAAATTTTGTTTAAAAATAAAATACTAGGAAATACAATATTTTCATTTATAAAATTTCATATCTTGACAATTAATTAAATTATTGATATCATAATAAGAACAAATAATAATTGAATGCGTTTCATTTAGTTATTATTTTTGTCTTTTATATCATTTGTAAAGTATTGCTACTTTGTATGTGTGCAGAAAAACTTAGATTATCAGGATCCACATCTACAGATCGTGGCACTAAAAAGTCCGAGAAACTTTTACAAATAGTGAAAATTTTGAATTGACCATCGTAACCTATCCATTTTCAAGAACGTCTTCCGTGATATTTCAAATGGTAATTTTCATAAGCGTAACCTTTGAGTTATTTGTAATTGTTTAAATTTATTTTGAAGTTCATAAAGCGTAACCTTTCCGTGACAATGTGTCTTTTTCGTTGGATATTGTAAGCCCGAAATAATCGGGCTTATTTGGCCTTGCATATTAGGCCCAAAATCTCAGGTTGGCCCCAATCAGCCTGACTTTCCATGTGTATTCTCTAGGTTGGATATTGGTTGGGTCGGGTTTTGGCCTCTAAAATGGCGGCTCGATGGAATTTTAACTCGACTCGACATGATTTCGCTTTGGTTTGGTGTTGTCCAGTCCTGCCCATTTGACATCTCCAATTGTGATATGTGATTTCTAAAAACAAATTGTAACAATAGACATGACGAAAAGGCTAAATCCAAACTAGTTTTGAGGTATTTTGGTAAAAAAGGGTTCATCAAAGTTCCAACAATTAGAGCTGGCAATGGGTGGGACCGGTTCGGCGCGACACAAGCCCAACATGCTCGATCGTAAAATCGGCTAGGTCGGGCTGAATTTTTGTCGGGCTTCAAATTTCTTAGCCCAACCTAACTGGGGCTACGGGGCCAAACTAACCCAAGTTAAATATTTAAAAAATAAATAAAAAAAGTCCAATTTTGATATAATGAAATTTCCCAAAATTCGACACGATAAGCACATAGTTCTTGAAAAGTAAATAATTACAAAATTACAAATGTTACATCGTTAATTTCTATCCTGAAGTTCTTCTCCAAAAAAAAAAAAAGATTCATATGCTGAAGTCAAATTATGCTATTGAACGAGAAAATTGCAATATTAGCTCCATAAGATTTAAGTTATTGTAATTTTGGTCCCATGAATTTAAAATAGTCCCACTAGAATGGTTTCGTTGCAAAATTAGTCCCACCATTAATTTTTCCGTTAATTTCTTTTCAATTTCGGTCTCATCTTAATTTTCTTTGCAATTGAGATTAAACTGCAACATTCATATCCTATGGAAACAAAAATGCAATTATCCCAAAATAAAAACATTAAAAATAGATAAATCTAAATTGATTTATCTTCTTTGTTGTCATTTGAATTTTGTTTAATTTTAAAATCATCATTTAATAAAAATCCTGAACAATTAAGACAAAATCTTAATGAATTACAATAACTATTTTCTTTATTAATTGAGAAAATACGTAAAACTAATCATATAATTGATAGGTGGTTGCAAAAAATATTTCGCAAAATGCATGTTTTGCAAATTAGTTATGTAATTTAAAAACAAAACTCAATTTTAATGATAATATTACCAAATTACGCGTCTTGATCATGTGATTGAAATCCAGTAAAATTCCTAATTTATAGCAAAATACCTAATTTATGGTGAAATTAGGAACAAAGTGAATTTTATATTGTTATGGGACTATTTTGCTTTGCAGGACTTTTCTACAACCTCTTTTTGTTACAAAAAAAATTCCAATTTTGCCAATTATTTGTTTTGTGAAAATATATTTATTGTATGTATGAGAGGCACACCAAATAAGATTAAATATATGAAGTGAGTTGGTCTAATTGATCATACTTGCCAGCACATGTATGACTAGGGATCTAGGTCTTTTATAATCTTAATGGGTTATGTCTCGACTTGAGTTGTTGAGCAAGCATCAAAATCAACATCTTCTAACAATGCTCTCCTTTAAGATTGTGTGTGCATTATCTTATTTTTTTAAGATATTAAGCTCAATGAAAAAGATAGTACAAATATATTTAGTAAATAATATATATTAGTTTTTTTTATAAAATTGTACATTACTACCATCCGAAGATCAAATCCTAATGGAGTACTATAAAATAATTTTAGATTATATATAAGAGACTATTTTGCATTAAATTTATTTTTTTTGCATACTCACAAGTAATGGGACTAAAATTGCATTGTCTAACTCTTATGGGACCATTACTTCAATGTTTGTCCATAACTTAACGGCTGGAGATGCTCTCCAGTAGTTTTTTAACGGCCATGGTATCCAAAATGCAATTTTAGATTTTTATGGGATTCTATTTGTGTAAAAATAAAACTTTGGGACCCAAAATACAAACTATAGGACTAAAATCGCGACGTTCCATATCTTGTGGGACTAATATTGTAATTTTCTCTAATACATACTATAAAGAAATGGAAATCATACACTTTCCCCCATTTGCTGACACATGATGGGTCCCACTCCCTATGCACCAAATTCTAAAAGACACTGAGATTTTTTTTCCGGGAATGACTTCTCACGGCCAAGGAAATATTAACTGCTTTTTTTTAATTAAAGATTGTCGGGCTCGGCCAACCCAAAAAATATGGGCTTTTTTTGCCCGAGTCTGTAGGTCCCAAGGGGTGTAAGTGTAAGGTTTAGAAGGGGGGGTTGAATAAACCTTACCAAATTTTTGATTTAGTCCTTTTAAATCTACAGAGTTGATTCTACACGTTGTGTCCTTGATGGACGGATCGAATTAGTCGCTCAAGAGAGTTAATCTCTCAAATGACTCATTTTGAGCCGTTGATAGAGTAACTCATTTGTTGGCTATAATTTAACTCAACTCGTGATTTTATTTTATTGGAAGACTTAACACCCTTAAGTTTGATTAAGCAAGATTTTAGAGCTTGATTTAGACTTATAAATTATCAAATGGATAGCAATTTTATCGGCCCAGATATAAGCGAGTTAAAAGTGCGGGAATTTAAATCTTTGAAATGTAAATGACACAAGAAAGTTTTTATAGAGGTTCGAAGATGGGGTAATTCTTCTACTCCTCTCTTCTCCAACTCCGGAGGAATCCACTAAGTAATGATCGAGTTTACAAAGTGGTAGCATGTCCGGATACAAGTCTTGATCACAACAGCGGCCGACTTGATCCTTAGGGACTCGATCCTGAGACGCCTTGATCACTCGGTGGCTTCTCAAACGACTCGGCTTCTTCACAGGCAGCCGCTTTGTTACTACACTCACTTGCTCAAGCTCTTTGGATTTGATCACGAAGCCCTCCAAAAGCTTAAGACTTGGTTCAACCTTGAACCTTTCTACAATCCTTCCGGAATGTAGACCCCTTGTTTCCAAAAGTTTCCTCTTCAACCGATTGAAGTTCTCTTTCCTTCACGGGTGAGTGTTGGATTGATGTACTTCGTAATGTAGGCTTGAGGATAGAGAATGTTTCATTTTTCTAATATGCTCGTATATCTCACGTGTGTGTCATTCTTTTATCTCAAACAAACTCCTCGGCCTTTTATAGTGAACTTTCAAAAATTTGCCCGTTGAAGAGATAGGCTTATTTTTTAAAGTCACTTTGCGATCGTTGGCTTGCGCTTCTTGGAATTGCCGTTTCCTCGTATGAATTGTTCTTTCACCTTTTCGAGTTCGACACGGTGTAGTGCTTCCCATTGGTTCATTCCTTTTGCACGCTTCTAGGATCGAGCACTCCAAGAAAGGTGGTATGGAGATATTACTTGTTTAAGTAAATCTCTTGATTTCTCGGCAACGGTTCTTTTACGATTATCTCGACTTGATCGCATTTCCTTGCTTTCCCAGGTGACTTAGAGTCACTTCCAATCATGGATGACTCTTTCATCACTTCAACTCGAGACTTGGCTTTTCTTGAGTTGACTTGATCGATGCTCCACTCATTTGCATCTCACCGCTTCTTGATAGAGTTCCCGTATACTCTTCTTTGTCATATTCAAATTGTTTCACAAAGAAGGTCTTCCTTCCAGTCTTCACCGTTTGTCTTCTTGCATGTTAGGGCGTGGGCCGACTTAACTCATCTTGGCCAGCTCTAATTGTTACAATATATTTTACAGCAAGAATTGGGGTGCCAACTTTCTATTCTAAGTTTTACATGGCATTCATCAAAATCTAAACAATAAAATTCCTAACAATTTTCCCCTTTTTGATGATGCCAAAACTTAAACCATACAAAAATGCAAATAACAAAGATACATACAGATAGTGTTTTGACATAGAATGTATGCGCAGAATCAATCTTTTTATTGATCATATCATTCTTGTACTTAACACAACTATTTACAAGGTGTATCAGAGTATATAATTGTCTTCACAAAAAAAATAAAGAATTTATAGCTTTATTACAGAAGACTTACATTGTACGTATTTACATAATAAAATACACGAAGGGTTGGACAGCAACACTTCATCTCCTTTTGTCTCCTTCTTTCATCTTGTTCAAAGATCTTCTTCTCTTCTTCTCTTCTTCTCGTCACCTTGCCTTCTTTTTCTTTTCATATGCCTTTCCCGGCGCCTTCATCTTTTCTTAATCTTTCCCTGTCTCTCCGCCATAGCCGAGTTTGTCTCTTGTTTTCTTCTTCTAATCTTTTTGCATACTCGGCGTTAGTTTTAGCCACTTTTAAATTTGCCACTTGGTCAAGCCCCCAGTGAGATCCCTCCTTTCTTTCCCGGATCTACGATTCAATATTCTTGGCGAGGCCAGGTCCAAGCTTCTTCCTCCACTCATCGCTTCTTCCTCTACCCGGGCGTATCTTTGTATTGGGGTCTTCTTCTTCCCGGTGAGTGACTAGCAGAGGATCGCGAAGTCTCACGCTGTCGCCTTCTTCACATAACGTGAGACCCTTTTCCCAAGATAAGTCCCAAGCTTGAGCCATGGACACATTTGCGAAATATCCTTCGGGATTCGAGTGTTTTGAATTCGTCAATCGAACGCGTGGCTCTGTCCCGACATCCGAAATGGCATACGTGTCTCTCTCTTGGAATGCCTCCGTGTTCTTTCAAGATGTTCATAACTCGCATCCATTCTTCCTTCCACTTCCTTCATCCCCGCTTCAATTGCTTTTCTCTTCAACCATAGATACAAAGCAGAGTGTTGGAGTGGCGAGTCACGGGGAGTTTCCGCTTATAATGTCACCGTGACAGGACCCGTTGAGGGGTTTGTGCAATCATCAAGGTCATATCTTTTGATCCTTCCCCTCAGCAGATTTTCCTTTTTTTGTTTCAAAATTTCCTCGGTGATTTTCCTTCTCGCTTGTTCCTTCTCATTTTGCTCCTTTCTTTTCGGCTTCAGATTTTTTTGCTTTAAGGTATTCCTCTTCCCCTTTTTGGCATCATCAAAGGATAGAGGAACCCTGTGGAACATCTTTGCCGCAAGCATGAAATCGAGCTCTGCGGATAGTCGAAGTTTCTTCTTCAAGTCTGCTGCGTTGTAAGACGGACGAGTCGGATCGAGTAGCGTTGGACTCACAAATCGCTTCATCTCGCCATGAGAAGGCTGAATTTTCTAGTCATGTGTTCTTCCAAACGTCGTAGATCATTTGTATTTCGCTTCACGCAGAGCTTTATCTCGGCAAAGATGAGCTTCATGCATGTGCTCAATATGTTCTCTCGCCTTCGTTTTGCATCAAAGCATTTTCACTCTCCACACCAGCTGACTTGTTGAACAATGTCCTGAAGTATCTCAATTGTTCCACACGCATTGATTCGCTTTGTTGCCACCATTCCCTTATCCCTTTGTGATGCCTCTCAAATCAGCTGTAAGGAGGCATCTCTCGTTGTCCAGCGCATGTCCAAAGAGGCTCGATGCCTCTCCATCCGTTCAACCTCAAAGAAAGAGTGCTTTGAACACTTCTCGAACTCAAATTTGATTCTTCATTGCGGTGATGGCCATACAACGCGTCAAAATCAAAATCGTTTGGAACAATGGTGCCTGAGTGAAAAACAGGAGCTGGTTTGTGATAGCGTGCTTGTTCGTTTTCTGACTCTTCGTGGAGTTCCGGTATTTCCAGTGAAAAAGGAAAAGACTCTACGAAGGATTCATCACCGCCAACTGGGATCTGTTCGATGATGAGTGGTGCGCGGGCAGCGATTCTTTTGGGAATCGATCCTGCTTCGGCTTGAGGAGCTGCGCATGGTCTCTTGTTGAGCTGGGTCTTGTTGTGAGGTGGACCCGCTTGCCGAGCCTCATTTGTCTTAATACTTCGTTGGTCTCGGTGATTTTTCCATTTCAAGATGGATGGTCCTCGGCCTTATCGAAGCGTCATCGGACGATGATGAGATTTCAATGGTGGCTCATCATCAAAGTTAAAAGTTTGACGAGTAGTCTTGGGATCGACTTGCTCGTGCTTGGAACACCCGCTTGGTGAGTCTTTTGGATTTGTCATGGGGGATGACTCACTCTTCTTCTTCGCCTTCCGATCCCAGGAAAAGTGACATCGGGGTTGTCCTGGGAATCATGAAGTGCATCGATCTCCTTCTCGGATGGGTCGATGATAGCAGGAGGGATGTTCTCTACTTCAGCTTCTTTACCCCGGAAGTCTCAACCTCCCGTAGGCCTTCATTACCTCCGGCAGTCTCTCTGCGCGAGGCTCGTCCTCCCTTTCGACGATGTCACTGTCTTAGGGTCTTCTCTGATGGCATCCATTGGAGTCTCAACTCCATGGATTGCACTTTCATCGCCCAGTGTTAACTCCCGGCATTTCCTTCCGTGCCTCGACCGCATCAACAGCGTCATTAGCCTTGAGCGGTTGGCACCTCACCGAGACAGTCTCAATCGTCCGAGCTTCATTGATGGCAACTTGTTTGTTTCTTCTTGTGATTGTAATTTCTCTTCTTCGCCTCCTTGATTCGTTGTGGAGTCATCTCGCAACATCCTCCAACCTTGCCGCAGCGGTGGAGGAGTTTCCCCTCACCGGGCGCACCGGTGAGTGACTTGGAATGGGGTCACTCGTCTCCAAACTCCCCTACTGTTTCGATTGATTGTTCAGCCGTTGGGGCAGGGCGGTGGTAGCACACCTTCAATAGGGGTTGGCTCGTTGGGGTCCCCACTAGCCCAGATTTCATCGCCACTCCCTTATCCTTTCTTCCGAGTGAGTGGGGAAGTGGTAAAGAACATCGGTGGCTATTTCTTGAACCACTCCCATTGGATCGATTTCAGTGTGTTCTGGAGGACTCTCCTGGTCCCTCCATTAGTCTTTGCTCGTGAAGGATTCTTGACTCGGCAATGCTTGCGCATTTGCAACTCTTACGCGGGCGGCAAAGCATTCTCTGGTTCCTCGTCACCGCTGAGAAGACATCAAGGAGAGGATGTGTGTGTTCTGTGGTGCCGGAGATAGATGATGCTTGCCTTCTCACGTTCTTCGGCTTCTTGACTTGCTTTTCTCTCTCCCCTGTCCTTGTAGATCTGCGCAGGATATCCGTGCGCTTGTCTTCATCAATTGGGAGCACATGAGTTAATCCAGGAAATTTAGCAGGTTCCTTCTTCTTCTTCTATGAACTCGGGCCGTTGGAACTGTTCCTTGACTTGCTCAACTTCCATTTCCTCCACTCACGCAGATGATTTTGGATGTCGGGTAAGGTGGAGATAGGATCATTACATCACTATCCGTTCGCGGGTTCTTGTGCTTCAGCTTGGTGAGTGAGCTACTGTTTGTGTCTTGGTTGCTCTCTGATCGCCTTCAGCAGAGACTTGGCTATTTCATCAACTACATCCGGAGACTCTACTTCTCCAGTAGTCTCTGGTATTTGTGCTAGTGAGTAACCGACTCGGCTGGTTTCTCCGATTCGGATCGCTTGACTATTCTTCTTCGTCTCCTGGTTCGTTCAGGGGAATTTTCAGTTGAGAGATGTTGTCCTCTCGAGTCTTGGGCGCGGGGCCAGTGTCTGGTGTCTTTTCTCGAGGAGCGGGCCGTCGTGGCTTCTCGGTTCTCCTCTTCTTGACGATCGGAGAAGGTATTTGTGAGTCCTTCTCGACCGCTGCAGGGGGGGAGACACGGCGGCTGGGGGCGGGTGACTCTCTGCAGGGCGGGAGCATGTTTGGTTTTCTTTCACGCAGGGGCGGGGGCGTCTTTCTTAGTAGTCTTTGGGCAGCTCTCTTCTTGGGTGGAGAGGAAACACTATATCTTTGGGGTGGTGATTCCCCTCACTGGTGTCACTCTCTTGGCGTAAGCTCTCTTCGTGCGCCGAGAGAGGTTTGCTCGAACATCCTCTTGTTAACATGGAATGCCTTCCCATGTCTAAGAGGGACTCCTTTCACCTCCAATAGCCTAGGCCAATCACTAGGCCATATCCTAGGGATCCTCCAAATGAGCCATCTTCTTTGAAGGACTTGTTCCCCACGTTCGCGAGTCTGTGTAGACAAACTCAGCCCATTTGATCTTCTTTTCTTCGATGATTGCAGCCATTACAATTAGCTTCGCCTTTGTGAGTTGGTCAAAGTCGCCAAATTTGATGTCGATACATTTGGCAACTATGTCCAACAACTTGTGATAATCCTCCTTCGCCAGTCTCTTGTTTTGTGTATATTATTTTATCAAAGCAAAGTCGGACTTGGCTATTTCTTTCCATGCTTGACCAAGTTTACATCAGCTTCTTTAATCTCGACGCTCTTCAACCTGCTGGTAGTAAGCAATATTGATCAAATCCTTGGCGAGAGATAGTCACCGCTTTCCGTGAACAGATGACTTGATTCCTTCATCGTGAATCTCAAAGCATTCACGTAGAATTGTCCGACCTCCTCCACATAGGTCATCGGATATTCTAGCGTTAGAAACGGTTTTAGCCCGGACGTTTCCAACTTCTCGGCGATTTTCTTCACTAGGGTGTCGTCGGACCCCGCTTCACCATTAAAGTCAAAGTCCACCGTAGTAGGTGTGGATTTGCTTTCCTAACTTGGTAAAGTCATAAGTTGGTGCCATTTCTCGGGATTATATCAAGGAAAAACTCGTAAAAATGATTTGAAGATCGATAGGGTTTCGAGAGTATTCGCGCTTTGCTTTTGAGAGAAAGAGATGAACAGTTTTTAGAAGTGTGAGAGAGAAATGGACGAAAAAGGTTTAAATATGGTTTATGAAAGGACGTGCGGGTGTTTTTGAATCGTGATCGAAATCAACGGCTTAGATTTCGTGACGCCTATTGAGCATTTCATGTCTCGTATTTAATGCGGCAAAGATTTATATCCAATCATAAGCTTGGTGTGCGGCTTTTTGTCCGTACACATCATCATTATGTCGTATTCCTTAAAACATTCCCGCTTAGTCAAACGATCGTTTTTGTCACTTTGCTCATAAGTTATTCAACTTATCTCTTAGCCGATTTAACTCTACTTCTCACGATTCTCTTAGCGACTCATTTATCGGTGACTCGGTGTAGTTGTCTTTCCGACATCTGGTGATTCGAAATGATTTCATTTTGCTCTTTTCCCCTTTTCTGTTCCATTTCTCTTCTTTAATTGCTCCCGAGTGTCACCACCAATTAACCCCAACTCATGTTTGAGTTCTTCAAATCTTGACTCACATAATGGTTTTGTGAAGATGTCGGCTAGTTGTTTATCGGTTGAGATATATTCCAAGATAATGTCCTTCTTTTCAACATGATCTCTTATGAAGTGATATCCGACATCAATATGTTTTGTCCTTGAGTGCAAACAGGATTTTGAGTGATTGCAATGGCACTTGTGTTATCACACATGATTGGAATTTCTTTTTCTTCAATTTCATAGTCTCTCTTTCTTTGTCTCATCCATAGGACTTGGGCACTTGTTGCCTGCCAGCCTATGTATTCGCCCTCACGGAGAGAGGTGGCTATTGAGTTTTGCTTCTTGCTAAACCAGAAATCACTGTTTCCTAAAGATTTGACATGTGCCGAAGTGCTCTTCTGTCAACTCGCATCCAAAGATAGTCGAATCGAATAGCCAATTAGCTTGAATCCACCTTCCTTTGGATACCATAGGCCTACTTCTTGGCTTCCTTTCAAGTATCTCAATATTCTCTTAGTCTTGTCATGTGGCTCTCTTTTGGAACAGATTGAAATCTTGCACATACACCTACAAAGAAAGGTGATGTCCGCCCGCTTTTTGTGAGATAGAGCAATGATCCAATAAGTGCTCAGATCTTGTTTGATCTAGTGCTTGCCATCCGCATCCATGTCCATTTTGACGATGTGTTCATTGGTATTTTTACGAAGACTTCTCCTCCATACCAAACTTCTTCATTAAGTCTCTGGTGTATTTTGTTTGACTTATGAAGGTTCCATCCTTCAATTGTTTCACTTGGAGTCCAAGGAAGAATGTCGACTCTCCCATCATGCTCATTTCAAATTTACTTTGCATGAGGTTTGAAAATTTTTCACACATGACTCTTTGTTAGTGGATCCAAAAATAATGTCATCCACATATATTTGAACAAGCAAAGATACTCTTCTTGTCTTGAATTCGAAAAGTGTTCTATCTACTTTTCCTTTTGTGAATCCATTTTCGTTAGGAATTGTGACAGGTATCATACCATGCTCTCGGGTGCCTGTTTCAATTCATACAAGGCTTTCTTGAGTTTGTATACCTTGTCTCCAAGAGTCTTCTCGCTCAAATCCTGGAGGTTGTTCAACATACACTTCTTCTTCCAATAAACCATTTAGGAATGCACTTTTTACATCCATCTCGATATACAATGAAATTCTTGTGAGTC
Organism: Rehmannia glutinosa; assembly: GCA_016081115.2. NCBI lineage: Eukaryota > Viridiplantae > Streptophyta > Magnoliopsida > Lamiales > Orobanchaceae > Rehmannia > Rehmannia glutinosa. Next base: position 629,433 of record JABTTQ020001369.1, read on the forward strand.
GCATAGGCAAGAAACATCCTTATAGCTTCCAATCTTGCTACAGGGGCAAATGTTTCATCAAAATCTATCCCTTCTTCTTGGCAATATCCTTTGGCTACTAGTCTTGCTTTGTTTCTTACCACAGAACCTTCCTCATTCATCTTATTTCGAATACCCATTTGGTTCCAATAACATTTTGATGCATGGGTCTTTGTACTAATTCCCACACTTTATTTCTTTCAAACTGATTCAGCTCTTCTTGCATAGCTAGAATCCAATGTATGTCATCCAATGCTTGTGACACATCTTTTGGCTCTATTTGCGAGATGAAGCATGTGAACATAGCTTCTTGTTGAGTTCTGGATCTTGTTTTGACACCTTCTCTTATATCTCCAATGACAAGTTCGTGGATGGTCTCTCCCATCTTACATCAAGGTTGGAGTAAGTTAGTGGATTGATCGACTTGTTTGTGTTGGTGTGGTCACTCTTTCGTTATCACTTAGCGCAAATTTTCCAAATTGTTTTTGAGATTCACTATTTCATCTTCTTCTCGAATTGATGATTCCACTTGACTTCAAAGATAGGGACTCTTCTTCGTATGGTTGGATGATTCAACTTATCGGTGACTCTTCAATGTCTTCTCCATTTACATTTGGCTCATTGAATACTACATGAATGGATTCCTCTCGTAACCATAGTTCTTTTGTTGAGTATTCAGAGGCTTTGCTTTTGTTGAGTATCCTAAGAAGATACCTTCATCACTTTAGCATCAAAAGCCTTTAGATTGTCTTTGCCATTGTTGTGGATGAAGCATTTACATCCAAATATTCTCAAATATGCAACATTTGGTTTTCTTCCAATCCGGATCTCATAGGGAGTCTTTGTCACCGCCCTGCTTATCATACATCCGTTTTGAGTGTAGCAGTGTCGTGTTGATTGCTTCACCCAAAATCTTTTGGTAACCCCGCTTCACCTAACATGGTCCTTGCCGCTTCTTTGAGGGTTCTGTTCTTCTTTCTCGCAACTCCATTCGATGTGGAGTTCTTTGCTGTGATAGTTCATGACCAATACCATTTTCAATACAATACTGAGTTATTATTCCATTGACAAACTCGGTTCCTCTATCCGGTCTTATTTTGATAATGGTTTGACTCTTCTCGTTTTGAATCCTCTTCATCATTTGTGGTAGTTTTTGTAGAGTTTCTTTCTTTTTGCACATGAATATTGTCCATGTATATCTTGAGTAGTCATCTACTACCACCAAGGTGTATTTCTTTCCGCTTATCTTTTTGGTTCCCTTTGGGCCAAATAGATCCATATGAAGCAGATGCAATATTCTTGTTGAGGATGGGCATGTCTTTTCTTCGAATGACGATTTGATTTGCTTTCCTTCGACATGCATCACATATACTCTCCTTCTTGTATATCGAGTCCGGAAGTCCTTCTACAAGATGACTTCTTGCCAGCTTGTTAATTGTTTTGAAATTCGGGTGACTCAGCTTTTTGTGCCACAAACCAACTTGATTCAATTGTGCTTTTTTGCTAAGAGATTGTACGGGTGCTGCAGTTGACCAATCCACTACATACATATTTTTTTGTCTACATCCTTGCAAAGACAACTTCATTTGATTCAATATCTTTGATTTGGCATATTCCCATGTTGAATCCAACGTTGTAACCCTTGTCACAGAGTTGATCGATGCTTAGCAGTTAAAGTTGAGTCCTTCAACATATGCAGGCGTCTGTGATTTCTAATCCATTCCTCTTGATGGTTCCAATGCCTCTTATTTCACCAGGAGCTTCATTTCCCCCAAATATGACTTTTGCTCCTTTGACTTCCTTGAATTTTGACAGATTTCTCTTATTTCCTGTCATATGTCCGGAATGACCACTATCCATGTACCAGTTCCTTGGCATCAATTGCTTGAACCCGCAATCAAGGAAATTAAGTTTTAGGTACCCATACTTGTCCGGGTCCCGAGGGGTTAGAATTGTAAGATGATCCAACCAACCTATAGCCAAATGTTTTGACTCTAAGGGGTTGCCATCTATCGATGCCATAATCATAATCAATCCTGGCAAATTGCTTGGGATTCTAGGTTCATACAAATTGTCTCTTTTGTCTCAGATGCCCGCATATGTGTTTTAGCAATTGCCTTCCTTGGGTAATTGTGGTGTTTTTGAGTGTAGTGCCTAGGTGCATATGTGTCTTTGATGAAAGCTCTTATGCTTTTGGAATAACCTTTGTTGAGTTCTAGGCCTTTGCCATTTGGGCTTATATTCCATAAGTTTATGCCGATAGTTCACATTATTCCAATCACTTGGCTTGGATATTTTCTACCATTCCCATCATATGTATTTCTTTTATGGATTTTCGGGATTTTTGGTAGCTCTGCTTCCTTTTACAGTAGTATTTTCTGTTAGGAGTTTCTTTGAGGGACTCGGTGAATTTCTTCTCGGTGTCCTTTGAGCACACTCGGGTCGTTTTTCCTTTTCCTTTGTAACCAAGGCCAGTTTGCTTGTTATTGTGCTCTGGAGTGAATGTGTGTGTGACATTTAGAGTTTTGGATTTTTCAGACTCTTCATGACTTGAAGATCCTTTTTCCAAAATTACTTTTGAGGTTTGACATAGCACGAGGAACTAAATCCTAAGCCCTGTCTTGTCTCCACATTCTCTTTGACTCATGATAAGATCATCCAATGATTTAGATGCCTTAGTGAATGAGGCAATAACATTCTTGAGGTCATTCTCCTCTTTTCTATAGCAACAATTTCTCGCTACTAATTTAGCATTTTCAAAGCCTTTAAACTTTAATTCTCAACAGCTATTTGACTTAGAGTACTCACTCCTTAGTCACTTTGAGTTTTGACTTTTGAGTAGCCGTTTTCCTCATTCAATAGTGTGTGTGAGGATTTAATGTGTTCAAAATCTTTCATCATTTTGCCTAATGAATCATAAAGATCAAGTGGGTGATGAAGTGTGTCACATGATCACTATCACTAGTGCCGAGTTTGTTGAGTTAGATTGTACCTCATCTTCTTGATCAGGTTGATCTTGTTCTTTGGCCATCAAGCGGATCGGGGCTTCTTCTTCGAGTCACTTGAATAGTCCTTCGCTTGCTCTCGAATCATTTTGTCTCTCTTGACTTGGCTGTCTCGTGCATCTCTGCAGCCATCATTGCCTTTTTTCTTTTCTTGTCTTCTTTCTCTCAAGACCTTTCTTTCTTCTTCATTCATGTACTTGTTGACTACATGAGGATATGAGCATCAATGGCATAGTGACCAGTTGTCTACAATTCCAACATAGATATTCAGCCTTTTGATCAGCCTCTTTCCACTCTTGAGTTGTCGCCCCTTTGATACTCAACTTTTTGATGATCCATTCTCTTGGTTGGCCTTTCATCCCTTGATCCGGAGGAGCCGAGTGTCTTCCGGAAGATTCACCTTTTCTCTCTTGTAGTTCTTATTAAAGAACTTGTTAAATCTTTTAACCATCAGGGCTATTTCTTCCGGGGTCAATGACCTCTTTGACCTCGGCTCTCTTCCCATCTTTAACAATTAGAGCATTTGTTTTGGGGTACAAATTGTCTCTTCCTGGTCTTTTCTTCTCACTCAAACTCGTAGGCTTTGAGGTCCGAGAATAACTCATGGTTGGATGTCTTTGATAGGTCCATGGAATGTCTCTGCCATGACCTTCATCTCCCATTCAATTTGGAAGACTTTTTAGGATTTTCATACACATTTCCTTTCGTGTATATTCATTTCCAAGTCGCAGATGGCTCATTTGTGATTTCAAAGTGAACCGAGCGTCTAGTTGATCCAGGTTCTCTCCGAGATCATTTTGAAGTTCTCAAATTTCAGACCCATCGATAATTTGTTTTCTTTGATTTGCTCCGAGCCTTCACAAATCAATGCCACTTTGTCCTGCATTTCTTTAGCCGTTTTGCATGATTTGACTTTGTTGAATATGGCTTTGTCCAAGGTTTTGTAGAGGATGTCCTTGGCTACATTGTCCAGGTTGTATCTTTTTCTCGTCATCATTTGTCCACTCGTTCTTGGTTTTCAACCGATGCGTCCGGGAGCAAAGATCTTCTTCTCCTTCACCGCAACTCTTCGCATGCAAATTGTTCACCTTTAATATTTGCAGAGGCCCATCTTCTATCACTATCCACATCTCATCATGTAATGTTGATAGATGAGCCTCGCATACGAATTTTCCAATCATCAAATTCTTCAATAGTGAACATAGGGATGCGTGTCAAATTTGCTTCCATGATAATGACTTTTAATAAAAAGAGTTTTGAAGGTTTAAGTACTAAAGCGAGACTTTGAAAAGTTTGGAGATCTAGTTCAAGAACGGTGCGGAGGGTTCAATGAACCAACCGCTCGATACCACTTGTAGGTCCCAAGGGGTGTAAGTGTAAGGTTTAGAAGGGGTTGAATAAACCTTACCAAATTTTCGATTTAGTCCTTTTAAATCTACGAGTTGATTCTACATTTGTGTCCTTGATGGACAATCGAATTAGTCGCCAAGAGAGTTAATCTCTCAATGATCAATTGAGCCGTTGATAGAGTAACTCATTGTTGGCTATAATTTAACTCAATCGTGGTTTTATTTTCAGCGGAAGACTTAACACCCTTAAGTTTGATTAAGCAAGATTTTAGAGCTTGATTTAATACTTATAAATTATCAAATGGATAGCAATTTTATCGTGAGATATAAGCGATTAAAAGTGCAGAATTTAAATGCCGAAATGTAAATGACAAAGAAAGTTTTTATAGAGGTTCAAGATGGGGTAATTCTTCTACTCCTCCTCTCTTCTCCAACTCCCGGAGGAATCCACTAAGTAATGATCGTTTACAAAGTGGTAAAATCCGCATACAAGTCTTGATCACAACAAAGCCGACTTGATCCTTAGGGACTCACCTGAGACGCCTTGATCACTCACCTGGCTTCTCAGACGACTCGCCTTCTTCACAGGCAACCGCCTTGTTACTACTGACTCACTTGCTCAAGCTCTTTGGATTTGATCACGAAGCCCTCCAAAAGCTTAAGACTTGGTTCAACCTTGAACCTTTCTACAATCCTTCCCGGAATGTAGACCCCTTGTTTCCAAAAGTTTCCTCTTCAACCGATTGAAGTTCTCTTTCCTTCACAGTGAGTGTTGGATTGATGTACTTCGTAATGCAGCTTGAGGATAGAGAATGTTTCGCTTTTTCTAATATGCTCGTATATCTCACGTGTGTGTCATTCTTTTATCTCAAACAAACTCCTCGGCCTTTTATAGTGAACTTTCAAAAATTTGCCCGTTGAAGAGATAGCTTATTTTTGAAAGTCACTTTGCGATCGTTGGCTTGCGATTCTTGGAATTGCCGTTTCCTCGTATGAATTGTTCTTTCACCTTTTCGCAGTTCGACACGGTGTAGTGCTTCCCATTGGTTCATTCCTTTTGCACGCTTCTCGGGATCGAGCACTCCAAGAAATGTGGTATGGAGATATTACTTGTTTAAGTAAATCTCTTGATTTAAGGCAACGGTTCTTTTACGATTATCTCGACTTGACCGCATTTCCTTGCTTTCCCCAGGTGACTTAGAGTCGCCTTCCAATCATGGATGACTCTTCCGTCACTTCAACTTGAGACTGGCTTTTCTTGAGTTGACTTGACCGATGTTCCACTCACCGCATCTCACCGCTTCTTTCAAGAGAGTTCCCGTCTACTCTTCTTTGTCATATTCAATTGTTTCACAAAGAAGGTCTTCCTTCCGGTCTTTCAAATTGTCTTCTTGCATGTTAGGCGTAGGCCGACTTAACTCATCTTGGCCACTCTAATTGTTACAATATATTTTACAGCAAGAATTGGGGTGCCAACTTTCTATTCTAAGTTTTACATGGCATTCATCAAAATCTAAACAATAAAATTCCTAACAGAGTCCATCTGGCCCGATGGGCTTCTTTGGATTGGCCCAATTTTTTGGGCCTTATTTTTCTATATGCATTTGGTTGGGCCAATTTTTGTCGCTCTACCAACAATGAACTAAGGTTAATAAACTGCCACAATCTTTAGAGAAATAGCTAGAAATACATCTCCTTTTGGAAAAAAGACAATATCTACGTTCAGATCATTTTTGTATTCTTTCGGTTGACTTTTTTAAGCTCCTTCATAATTTTTTGTTATTTTTATGTTATTTTTATTTTTTTGTTCATGTATTGACTTATATGTTATTTTTGTTGTTTCGATGTTGTTTATGTTAGACACATGTCCTATTTTAGTGGTCCACATATTGGTGGTTATTTGGTGGTTTTCTAAAAACTACCCATTTGATGTGGTAACTGCAGTAAAATGTGGTTTTAAAACCACCCACTACCTTGATGGGAGGTTGTGATAAAGTTATTATAAATATAAACTAAAGGATCCCTAATCTAGCCTACGAGGGATTTATTTTGCCTGTGTTTTCCATCAAGTGCTCTCAAGAAGGAATAGATTAGAAGATCTTTGGTTTTTCACTTGGACAACAATGGCTGGAGGTAATTTAATTTTTATTCCAGATTTGTCTAACATGTGGTATCAGAGCCACCTTCATCTTTGTTGTTTAGTATTCTAATCTGTCATGAAATTTACGTTTATACGGATGAGTTTTTTTATGGATGAGCACATATTTTGTTTGTAAGAATATGTGTTTCATGCGGTTTGATGCTTTTTGTCAGTACCAGTTTGGAATAATTGAATCTCTATATAAGATTTTGATTTCCTTGATGTTCGAATATTGTTATTACCATCTTGGATGAATATTAAATGCATGTTTAGAATTAAGTGAATTCATGCAAACCTATGAAAAGGATTTTTCATGCAAACTTCACTTAAATTTACTTCAACAAACTTTGATGCAATTTGATCGGTACTTAACGCCCATATGTGTATATTCCATGCTCCCATTGGCCATTAGTGTATCCATTTATATACTAATATCGAGGAAATGCATATTATATCGCTGGTGGGTTTCATTAATTAAAGGTTTTTTATGTGGATGAATATTGAATGCATGTTTCCTATACAGTATTGAACCTTTTGAAGAAATATGCTTAGTTATCTTATAAGAATGGCTTTTAATTATTAACGTTTTTTTTGGATTCCTCAAAGCACTTGATCAGTATTGAACCATTCATGTTTACTATATAACGCGGTAGTTTATTTTGTAGTGCTTGTCTACAAAGTATGTTTATATGCTTGAAGTATTTCTATTTTTACTTTAAGTATGTTTCTAAAATGGCGTTGTTGATTTTTTAATCGTTGTTTTGGTGCATATATCGCTCGAGTTTTTGAAATACTATTATAACTTTAAGTTAGCCACAGCATCTTAAGTTATAATAATATTTAAAGGGTTTAATCACATCCAGTTTTTAGTGATAATTGTAACAATGTACCAATTATACATATTCATTAGAATAATTACTTGGTCCCATAGGGAAATAATTATTTTAGTGATTTGCTTAAAGTGAAATTGTAAATTGACACATAAAGTGATAATAAATTTTCCTATGCCCACAGGTATGGAAATTTCTAGTTCTGTTGTGGTGTCTATTTACAAATTTTAAAAATAAAGTTTATGTAAATTCAATGTATGTTTACAACCTCTACCCACATGAAGGTTTGAATTTACAATTTGAATTGACATTGGTTAGTTCAATATTAAGTTTTAAGTTTCATAGCATTTAATGTATGTAATTTTTCCTATTCAATTGTTCCTACTATGTTTAATGATTCTCGTATTCCAATGTTGTGTGGTAATAAATTTTTTGAATGGAAGGAGAAAATTCTCCTGGCTTTGGGTGCATGGACCTTGACTTGGCGCTTCGTGAGGACGAACCTATCCTTATGGAATCAAGCACCCTAAGTGAAAAGGCTGCTTAGCAGTCATGGGAGCGATCCAATCGCTTAAGTCTGATGTTTATGAAGACTAACATCGAAGAGCATTAGGGTTCAATCCCCGATCGTGATAAGGCAAAGGACTTCATTAAGGCTGTTGAAGAGCAATTTGTAAGTTCTGATAAGGCAATGGCTAGCACTCTTATGAAGAAGCTTTCAGGCATGAAGCATGACAGTTCTACTAATGTGCGTGAGCACATTATGGAGATAAGGGACGTTGTTGCTCAACTCAAGTCTCTTGAAATTGACATTTCTGAGTCATTCTTGGTTCATTTGATTATGAACTCTCTTCCTAAGGAGTATGGTCCATTCAAAATTTCATATAACACACATAAGGATAAATGGACTGTTAATGAACTCATTACTATGTGTGTTCAAGAGGAAGAGAGGATGAAAATAGAGGTTGCTAACCTTGCAGCTCATGAACAAGCAAATGACAAGAAGCTTAATGGCGGTCCTAAAGGAAAGATGAATCATGTGTCAAAAGGCAAAAAGGGCAATGTGGTTATATGCTTCTTTTGCAAGAAGAAAGGACACAAGAAGAATGACTGTCTCAAGTACAAGAAATGGCTCGAGAAGAAAGGTAACTAGCTCTTTCGTTTATGTATGCCATGAATCTCATTTTGTTGAGGCTCTTAATAATACATGGTGGATTGATTCGGGTACTACAATTCACATTGCCAATGTAATGCATGGTTTTCTAAACCTAAGGAAACCGAAGGCAAATGAGCAATACATCTATTCGGGCAATCAGATGGGCTCAAAGGTTGAAGGAGTGGGAACTTTTAGATTAGTTCTAAATTCTGATTTTTATTTAGATCTAAAGAACACTTTTTATATTCCGTCGTTTTCTAGGAATTTGGTTTCTGTTGCAAGACTAGTACCTTTTGGTTTTAAATTTGTATGTGAAAACTTAAGCTTTGTTTTATTTAAAGATGGTACTATTGTTGGAAATAGTTTTCTAGTTGATGGTTTGTATAAATTTAATTTAGATCCCACTCATGGTAGCAATCTTTCAACCACTACAGTTGATGATGTTGGCACTAAGCGTTGTATTATTAATGAGTGCTCATCTAAACTTTGGCATAGGAGATTATATCTCCATAGAGAGAGTTAAGAGATTAGTGAATGATGGAGTTTTGCAAACTCTTGATTTCACTGATTTTGATACTTGTATAGATTGCATAAAGGGAAAGCAAACTAACAAGAACTCTAAAGGTGCCAAAAGGAGTTCTCAAACTCTTGAGATCATGCATACTGATATCAGTGGAACTTACCCTCCTTGTATGAATGGTCAAAGATATTTTATATCTTTTATAGATGACCATACAAGGTTTATGTATCTCTATCTTCTAAATCATAAGGACGACTAGATGCCTTTAAGATTTGTAAGACAGAAGTAGAGAAACAAAGGGAACGAAAAATCAAAATCATTCATTCAGATAGGGGTGGAGAATACTATTGAAGGTTCACTAAAAAGGGTCAAATGTCAGGTCCATTTGCTAGATTTCTCCAAGAATAATGTATTATGGCAAAATATACCATGCCAGGAACACCACAACAAAATGGTGTTGCTGAAAGGAGAAATCGAACATTAATGGATATGGTAAGAAGCATGATCAGCAACTCGGATCTTTCTTTAAATTTGTGGAGTGAGGCTTTAAAAACCGCTGTGTATATTTTAAACAAGGTTCCCTCTAAGGTAGTTCCTAAAACTCCTTTTGAGTCCTGGAATGGATGGAAACCTAGTTTGAATTATTTACACATTTGGGGTTGTCCAGTCAAAGTAAGGATTTATAATCCTCATTTAAAGAAATTGGATCCAAGAACAGTTAGAGGGTATTTTATTGGCTATCCAGTAAACTCCAAGGGATAAAAGTTTTATTGTCCTTCACATTCTCCTAGAATCGTTGAAGGATCATGAAGTGAGGGATGAAATTTCCTAGAAATATCGAATTCCATGAAGAAAAAGAAATTTCTGAACCAGTTCCTGTAATACCCCGAATTTCAAATCACTCGTTAAAATAAATATTCAATATTTATATGTATTAAAATGACATTGTGAGTTATTTTATTAATTAGATGGAATAATATAATAATAATTGCAATAATAATTAAAAGTGGAAACAAGGACGAAACCATAATTAGAAAACATAAAAGTTACGTGGTACTTGTTTAAATAAATACTTATAGCTCAACTCTTAAGCTTGTTATATGTTTCGTGTGAGTATAAATATATATATATATATATATATATCAGATTATATGTATAAAACATATGTGAAGCTTATGCATGCAACAAATGTTGGAATATATATATATATATAATAACTTAATATGATAGTGTGTAATTTAATTTATGCACATATATGTGGATGACTTTGCCACATAGTTATCCAATAAAATAAATTAACTCAATAAAGTTTACATGGCAGCATTTTTGGAGGGAATTGTAGTGACAATGACTTTCAATCGACACCTCATTGCATGCATGAAATAAGAAGAAGCAGCAGCATCATTACTTTAAGGCTAAGCTTAGCATATGCATGGTTAATCCGTCGGTGCCGACACACATACGTACACCTATAAATATGTGTTGCTCGAACATCATTTAGGAGGAAAAATAGGGTACAAAAATATTAGATCAATGATCAAATGCACACGGGCAAGAGTGGTAGGGAAACAACGGAGTTAGATCAAAACAGGTACCATAACGTTAAATTGTTTTGATAAGTTGATTGTAACTCTATGAAAATTGTATGGATTCATATATTTCCATTGTATTGATGGTTTTCAATTATTTGTATTTCAGATAATAACTTTTGTCGAGCCTAAGTTAATGAATATGTGGCTATGTAATTTATTGGGTATTATTTTGTTTTACAATATAATAAAATTGGGGCGTGACAGTTCCTCAAAATGATATATTCATTTTTTATCAAAGAAATGTTTCATAATCTATTGAGGAGCCTCTGGTTCAAGAACAACCACTAAATGAGGCTACTGCTCAAACTCTACCACAAGAGAATGAGCCAGTAGATGTAAGGAGATCCTCAAGAATAAGGAAGCCTGCAATTTCTAGTGATTATGTTGTATACCTTCAAGAGTCTGACACTGAAGTTAAAATTGACAATGATCCAAGTTCGTTTTCACAAGCCATGAATGGAGAAAATGCTAAGTTTAGGTATGGCTCCATGAAGGAAGAGTTAGAATCTATGGCTAAAAATCAAGTTTGGGATCTCGTTGAATTACCAGTTGGTCAAACAGCAATTGGCTGTAAATGGGTTTACAAAACCAAAAGAACTGCCACTGGCAACATAGAACGATATAAAGCGAGACTTGTAGCTAAAGGTTTTACTCAAAAGGAAGGTGTTGACTATCACGAAATATTTTCTCTAGTTTCTAAGAAAGAATTTTTAGAATCATTATGGATTTGGTAGCTCATTTTGATCTAGAGTTACATCAAATGGACGTGAAAATGACATTTTTAAATGGGGATCTTGATGAAGAAGTGTACATGAAATAGCCTGAAGGTTTCAACGAAAATGAGAATAAGCACCTAGTTTGCAAATTAAAGAAATCTATATATGGGCTAAAACAGGCCTCCCGATAATGGTATTTCAAGTTTCATACTATTATTACTTCATATGGTTTTTAAGAAAATATCATTGATCAATGTATATATCTTAAGATCAGTGGGAGCAAATACATTTTCTTAGTCCTATATGTAGATGATATGTTACTTGCAAGCAGTGATTTGGGTTTGCTACATAGCACAAAAGATTTTCTAGCTCAAAACTTTGAAATGAAGAATATGTGTGAAGCTTCTTATGTCATTGGCATAGAGATTCACATAGACAGGTCCAATAGGACATTAGGGTTGTCTCAAAAGGCCTACATGAAAAAGTTTTGGAAAGATTTAGAATGAAGGATTGTGCACCTACTGTAGCACTTGTTGTTAAAGGTGATAAATTCAGTCAGAATCAATGTCCACAAAATTACCTGGAACGAGAACAAATGAGCCAAATACCTTATGCTTCCGTTGTGGGCAGCCTAATATATGCACAAGTCTGCACTAGACTAGACATTACATTCGTAGTGGGTGTTCTAGCGGATACCAAAGTAATCTTGGTGTAGAACATTGGAAAACTACCAAAAGAGTTACGAGGTATTTGCAAGGAACTAAGGACTACATGCTTACATACAAACATTCTGATCATCTCGAGGTGATTGTATATTCAGACTCGAATTTTGCGGATGTACGTATTACACAAGAAAGTCTACTTCGGATATATCTTCATTCTTGTTGGAGGAGCTATCTCTTGAGAAGCACTAAGCGGTGACGATAGTTGCTTCGCTTCTACTATGGAGACATAATTCATTGGTTGCTATGAAGCTACATCACAGGCGTTATGGTTGAGGAACTTTATTACAGGACTAAAAATTGTCGATTCTATATCAAGGACTATAAAGGTTTACTGTGATAACTCGGCTGCAATATTCTTTTCGAAGAATAACAAGAGTGGAAGTCGTAGCAAGCATATCGACATTAAGTATTTGGTTGTCAGAGATCATATAAAGAAGCAAGAACAGGTCATTGATTATGTAAAGACTGAGCTCATGATAGCAGATCCCATGACTAAAGGATTGCCGGCTAAATTGTATAAGGATCATGTGGATCGAATGGGGCTCTTAGTCTAGACCAATATTCATATTGCCTTTATTCTCTGAATATGTACGTACATTTTGGATATCTTTGTTAATGCAATGTTTTTGTGCGCATAAAAATCATTGCTTAAATCCATTGGGATTGGTTAAGGAGGACCCGATGACTTATATGAAGTTCATTCATAAAGTGATGATTACTCATTAAGAAATTTCGTACATGTGATACACGGAAGGAAATGTCCTATTTTTCATGGACATAGCCGCCATGATTCATGCATTGAGGTTTCCTTTTGAGTTAATAAAGATTATACTACTGATTCAGAATGGTACCAATATAATTTTATGGCCATATTAAGTTGTCACAATTAAGATTAATATCTTTATATGTAGACCAAGTGGGAGAATGTTAGACACATGTCCTATTTTGGTGGTCCACATGTTGGTGGTTATTTGGTGGTTTTCTAAAAACTACCCATTTGATGTGGTAACTGCAGTAGAATGTGGTTTTAAAACCACCCACTACCTTGATGGTAGGTAGTGATAAAGTTATTATAAATATAAACTAAAGGGTCCCTAATCTAGCCTACGGGAGATTTATTTTGCCTGTGTTTTCTATCAAGTGCTCTCAAGAAGGAATAGATTAGAAGATCTTTGGTTTTTCACTTGGACAACAATGGCTGGAGGTAATTTAATTTTTATTCCAGATTTGTCTAACAGTTTATACTTGTTCTTGGTTGTTTCTATGTTGTTTTGTTGTTGTTTCAATGTTTTAATACAAATTTTAGTTAGTTTTCATGCTCTTTTTTGTTCATGTGTTGTTTTATATATTGTTTATGTTGTTTCTGGGTTATTTTCTATAATGTTTTTAATGTTGTTATGATGTTTCTTTGTTGTTTCTATGTAGTTTTCAATATCTCAATGCAATTTTTACCTATTTTTAAGCTCTTTTTATTGATGTGGTATTTTTTATATTGTTTATGTTATTGGGTTGTTTCTATACTATTTTTAATATTGTTATGATGCTTTTTTGTTATTTCAATGTAGTTTTTTATGTTTCAATGCAATTTTTAACCCCCTTTTAAGCTATTTTTTGTCCATGTGTTGTTTTCGATATTGTTTATGGGTTGTTTCTATATAGTTTTTAATATTTTTATGTTGTTTCTTAGTTGTTTCCATATTCTTGATGTTTTCAATGCATTGGAACAAAAATTGAATTGTGTTTTTCTATTCCCATGTTGTTTCTATATTATTTTCAATGTATTTTTTCCAATATGTTGTTTTATGTGTATATTTCTTGATTGTTAATATTTCGAGTATAAACATGATTATTTAATTGCAGAGAAATTATCTTTTCACTGAAATTTTATTAGCTGAAACATGTATTAAAACATGTTTGAAACAATCATTAAACAACAACGTACGTAAAAAAAAAGTGGGAAAAATTGGCAGGAGCATAAAAATGCCAAAAAAAAAGATGAAAGCATAAAAAAGCAGGAAAAAACCCAAAAGCATAAACATGTATCTTTTCTTTTGGAAAATTGGGTAATTGTGTCCAAAGCCCCAATCTTTATCTAGCCTAATTTGAAATCCCAAACTTGACCTAAATTAAATCTTTCTCTAGATTAGCTAATTGACTAAGGAGCCAATTAGTGGCTGCTTTTTCATATTTTTGGTATACTCATGTGTTAGTCCAAGTGGCTACGATAATCTAGAGGGGGGGTGAATAGATTATCTCGGTTTTTCAGATTTTGCCCTCTTTTTCGAATAATCAAACAAAGACGAGAATGTAAATGCGGAAATTAAACAACACTCGTCGATTTAAAGAGGTTCAACCCACCTAGGGCCTAATCCTCTACCACCCCAAAGATATCCGGGATGGATTTCAAAAGGAAAAAAAGGTATTATTAATTTACCAAAAATTAATACAACACCTTGAGGATTACCACAACCCTCTTACACCACCTTGAGGATTACCACAATCCTCTTACAACACCTTTGAAGATTACCACAACCTTCAAACACCTATCACCTAGATCACCCAAGTGTATTCTTACCACAAGAATACTCACAAGGATGTCTTGTGTTGAATGATGACCAAAATCAAGATTACAACTCAATAATGATTGAAACAATATGAGTACAAGTGTAATCAAGAATTGAAAGCCTAGACCTCAAATTTGTGCAAGTGAAAGTGCTAAGGCTAATACAACAAGATATATGAAAGTGTTTGCTTTGTTTGCTCTTTTTGCTTGTATGGAGTGTTGTATCTTGTTTGCTTGAATGAAGCCTCTATTTATAGGAGAGGTCTTGGCTTTGATTTCCAGACATTGGCTCCTCCTTGGGGAGTGATTTGCTGCAAAAGAAACCATTTAAAATCATCAATAGAGTCTGTTAGAAATCAATCCCACAAAATAGGGAAAAGTCATTCGAAAAATGCAACGGATAGTTTCATTCGATAAAAGGGGTTCGACCGGTCGCCACAGAGATAAGATTGAAATTGAATTCTCGCGAATTTTTACAGGGGGACCGGTCGAAGGGGTTCGACGGTCGCCCTTGGTCTTGACCGGTTGGGGTTGATAGAAAATCAAACAGAGAAGTCGCATTTGAGAGGGCACTCCTGTGTCGGCCGACCGTCGCCGCCTCACCTGGCCGCCCACCTCGGTCGACCGGTCGCTCTCCCCATTTTCTCTTACGCCCCATTTTCTGTTTCAAAACTCAACTCAGTACGGGTTGCCCTAGGGCGACGGTCGAGCCTCGAAACAAAAGTGTTGTCCAATTTTAAATCGAATATAAACTTCAAGAAATACTCCGAAAAATAGTAAAAAAATTTAGATCGATCGGAAGTGTTGGGACAACATTTAGGGACATTGTTTTGGTATAAAAACTCATTTGAACAAAATCATCAAAATCATGATAAAAACATTTATCTAACAAACTCCCCTTTTGATGATTACAAACCAAAACAATTTTCAAGAGGACGATTTCGGAAAACAAAATAAATTTTCCGGTTTATGAGTAAACTATCCGTTTAAAAACATTTTACAAAAGCTCCCCCTATCAACAAGCACATTAATAAGAAATATTGCATAAGCTAGAAGCACAAGCTTTTACAGAATAAACAACAACTCCATGAGCTTAGAAGCTCCCCCTGTCACAAATACTTATTATCCATGCAAACAAGTTCATAAAACAATCATTGGACTGAGTTTTCTTCACAACTTATGGCCTTAATAAGCCATAGCTTATAGCTTCTAACATGAGCTTTAATTAGCTTCTTTGAGCTAACGAGCCAATTTCCTGTTTCTCCCCCTTTGGAATCATCAAAAAAAATGTTAGGATGATAAAAACATCATAGAAGTATGTCAAAGTGCGCCAAAGAAATGGTTTATCAATCATTGAGCAATTTAGGCTTAAAAACCAAGGAAAATGGGAGAAATGTATCATGAAGAGTTCATACGCTCGTTTAATTTGCCAAAACATGATCTCAATGAGTATTGAAGACTTTTGGAAGCGAGAGAATCATGTAGAAGTTGAAACATGCAAAATGCAAACGTAGACCTCATTCAATATGCATTATGCCTAACCGAGCTCGTATTGACGCAAAAGTCTCGGAAGTTAGCGGTTTTGTAAAAATGTCCGCTAATTGATCTTGAGATGGCACAAACGATATCTCAATTTTTCGTTTTGAAACACAATCCCTTAGAAAATGATGTCGAATCTCAATATGTTTAGTACGGTTATGATGAACCGGGTTTTGAGCAATATTTATAGCGGATATGTTATCACAAAAGATAGGAACATTTTCAAAAGAACATTTGTAATCCGCTAAGGTTTGTTTCATCCAAAGAAGTTGAGTACAACAAAAAGCGGCGGAAATATATTCGGCCGGCCGTTGAAAGTGAAACACAATTTTGTTTCTTTGAAAACCAAGAAACTAGGCAATCGCCTAAAAATTGACATGATCCAAGAAGTACTTTTCCGATCATTAATATTTCCCGCATAGTCCGAATCACTATAACCTTTAAGAGAAAAATTTTCATTCTTTGGATAAAATAAACCATATTTAATAGTGCCTTTCAAATATCGAAAAATCCTTTTAACGGCACTCATATGAGATTCTTTGGGATTGCTTTGAAAACGAGCGCATAGGCATACGGCATGAAGAATGTCCGGTCTACTAGCGGTTAAATAAAGTAAACTACCAATCATACCTCGATACTTGGATTCATCAACCGTCTTGTCTTTTTCATCTTTGTCAATTTTGACATTGGTTGCCATAGGAGTCGAGACGGTTCTTCCTTCTTCAATGCCGAACTTCTTCAAAAGTTCTTTTGTATACTTTGATTGCGAAATATAAATACCTTCTTGGCATTGCTTAATTTGAAGTCCAAGGAAGAAATTTAGCTCCCCCATCATACTCATCTCGAATTCACCTTGCATTAACTTGGAGAATTTCTTGCACAAAGATTCATTAGTAGCACCAAAGATAATATCATCAACATAAATTTGCACAAGTAAACAATCTTGCCTTTTTTCAAAAACAAAGAGTGTAGTATCAACTTTACCTCTTGTAAAACCATTTTGCAAAAGAAAAGAGCTAAGTCTATCATACCATGCACGGGGTGCTTGTTTTAAACCATACAAAGCCTTTTTAAGTTTATAAACATCATTAGGCCTAGAAAACTTTTCAAACCCCGGAGGTTGTTTTACATAGACTTCTTGTAGAATAAAACCATTTAAGAAAGCGGATTTAACATCCATTTGGTAAAGCTTGAAATTTTTAAAACAAGAATAGGCAAGTAAAATGCGAATAGCTTCTAAACGTGCTACGGGTGCAAATGTTTCATCATAATCAATACCTTCTTCTTGACAATACCCTTGAGCTACTAACCTTGCCTTATTACGAACAATGTTGCCTTGATCATCAAGTTTATTTCGGAATACCCATTTTGTACCAATAATTATTTGAGATGGAGGACAAGGTACTAATTCCCATACATCATTTCTTTCAAATTGATTCAACTCCTCTTGCATTTCTAAAAACCAATCTTCATCCTCAATAGCTTCCTTAGCATTTTTAGGCTCTTTTTGAGATATAAGAGCTTTCTCGGCAAAATTTCTTCGAGTCATTACTTTATCAAGGGGATCACCAATAATAAGATCTTTTGGGTGATCTCCTTAAATTTCAATGCTACGGGAAGATTCAAGTATCACCCCTATCTTCTTGAGGAACATTTGAACTTGAAGGTTGATCATTTGAAATAGAAGGTTTATCATTATGAGCATCACTTTGAACAATAGGTTCAACAATATCCTCTTCATCACTATCGTCATTGGGTATTCTTTCAACACCCGAGGCTTCATTAAATTTGACATGAATAGATTCTTCAACAACCATGCTAGTCTTATTGTAAACCCGATATGCTTTGCTCTTGGTTGAATACCCCATAAATATTCCTTCATCGGCCTTAGGATCAAGTTTGTCCAATTGATCCTTAGTATTCAAAATAAAGCACTTACATCCAAATATCTTGAAATAACTAATATTTGGAGTTCTTCCTTTCCAAAGCTCATAAGGAGTTTTATTCATTTTAGGACGAACATAAACTCGATTAATGACATAGCAAGCGGTACTTATGGCTTCGGCCCAAAAGTATTTTGGAAGAGAAAATTCATTGAGCATGGACCGACTCATTTCTTGTAGCGTCCGATTCTTCCTTTCGGCTACACCATTTTGTTGAGGTGTCCTAGGAGCCGAAAAATTGTGTGTATATCCCTTGGGTTTCACAAAAGACTCTAAACTCACCGTCAAATTCTCCGCCTCGATCACTTGAATAGTTTTAATAGTATCTTCCTTTTCATTCTCAATGCGTCTACACAACTTAACAAACTCATTAACGGCATCGCTTTTATTTGCAAGAAAAAGAGCCCAAGTGTATCTAGAAAAATCATCAACAATAACAAAAGTGTAATGTTTTCCACTTAGACTAGCCGTACCAATATCCCCATACAAATCTAGGTGAAGAAGTTGTAGAGGCTTGGTTGTGGAAATTTCATTTTTGGGCTTAAAACTACTCTTAACTAATTTGTTCTTTTGACAAGTGTCACATAAGCCAAGATTTTCAAAATTCAATTTGGGTAGTCCTTTTACATGTTGGTTTTTGTAAATATTTTTCAAACTTTTATATCCAACATGTCCAAGTCGCCTATGCCATAAACTCGTTAAATCATTGTTGGCGACAAGACAAGAAACATTTTGACTAACCAAATCACTAGTAGAAATTTTGTAAAGATTGCCTTTTCTATTTGCTTCACAAATAATTTCATCATTTTTACGAATAAGGCATTTTTCTTTATTAAAAACAACATTATAATTTGAATCACAAAGTTGGCTAACACTTATCAAATTAAATTTAAGCCCTTCTACTAAAAGAACATTATTAAGAGAGAAAGAAGAGTTACCAATTTCTCCATTTCCAAGAATTCTTCCTTTGCCATTGCCGAACATGACCATACCCTCTTCTTGGAACTTGATGTTGGTAAAAAGTTCTCTCTTTCGGTCATATGGCGTGAACATCCGCTGTCCACGAGCCATTTCGAATCCTCCATGGTTGTTGTAGCGCCTATTACCTACAAACGAACCATTTTTAGGTACCCTATAGTTTTGGGGTCCATGGGGTTAGCCTTGAGACCTTTGGGTCTCCAAACAAAGCTAAAATTGTTCTTCAATTTACAATTGCTAACATAGTGACCAACTTTACCACAATAAAAGCAAATAATATTATGGGCACTTTTAGCACGTACAAAATTCGGACCTTGGTCATTTTTCTTAAAGATTTTTTGAAATGGTTTGTAACCAAGTCCTTGTTTTGAATGCTCACCTCTTTGTGTATCTAAAATTTTAGTAACCTTATCCGTGCTTAAATTAAAACGATGCACATCCTTTTTCAAATTATCAATATCATTAGTGAGCATTTGTTTCTCGGTTTCAAGAGTTTGAATTTGAGTAAGGGTAATAGCATGAACATGATCAAGAGTCTCATAAGATGTAAATAATTTATCCTTTTCTATTTTAAGCTCTTTATGCTCCTTCTTTAAACTCTTGTATTTAACAATCAATTTTTGAAATTCATTTTGCAACTCATCAAAATCACATTGCAATTCATCAACTAAGGAGGAGGTAGAGGAGTTAGAGCGCACCTCATTATTTTCATCGTCTATAGCCATAAGACCATGTTCGGTTTCACCTTCCTCGTCGGATGTCTCGAGTAGCTCATCCCAAGTTTTGACATCCGCATTTAGAGCCTTCTTTTTCGGAAAAGGCTTCTTTTTCTTTTGTTCCTCCTCATTGAGTTTTGGGCAATCGGCTATGAAGTGCCGGGTTTTCCGACTTAAAGCAAGCATTATCTCTTGGTTTTCTTGCTTTATTTTTATTCACAAATTTTGCAAATTTTCGAACAAGTGCGGTCGTCTCCTCATCATCATCATCATTATCATAGTATGCATTATTAGAAGAGGAAGTAAGACCTTTAGGAATATTTTGCATACCCGATTGATTGATGGTTGGTTTGGTATTTTTCCTCTCCTTGAGATAGACTTCATAGATGAGGAGGTTCCCGATGAGCTCGTCAAACTTGAGTGTCTCAAGATTTTGTGCTTCCGTGATTGCCGTCACCTTTTCGGACCATGAGCCGGGAAGAGCATTTAATACCTTAGTCACTTTGTCTTCTTCGGAGATGACTTTACCGAGGGCCACAAGAGGATTGACAATGTTGTCAAGCCTTTCCACCATCTTGGAGATGCTTTCACCATCATACATGTTAAAGTTTTCAAAGTCTTTAACAAGCATGGTCTTTCTAGCTTGCTTGACCTTCTTTGTCCCTTCATATATAGTCTCCAATTTTTTCCAAACCTCATGTGCCGACCTTATGCCTCGTATGCGATTGTACTCGGTGGCGGTAAGTGAGCAATGCAAAATATTTAAGGCCTTACCGTTTAGAGAGAAAGCCTTCTTATCATTTTCATCGAACTCCTTGAAAGGTTTAGGAGCCGAGGTGCCATCCTCCATTTTTTTCGTTGGTTGATCAACTCCTTCAATAACCACATTCCATATGTCAAACCCGCACCCTTGTAGAAAGCACTCCATACGGTCTTTCCAAAATGCGTAGTTGTTGGCGTCGAACAATGGTGGCTTGTTGGTGGAGGCGCGGTGGTGAGATAAGCGTCATTCGTAGCCATGGATCTTTCCTCTTTTCGGAACGAGCTAGCCAAAGAGTTTGGCTTTGATACCACTTGTTAGTCCAAGTGGCTACGATAATCTAGAGGGGGGGTGAATAGATTATCTCGATTTTTCAGATTTTGCCCTCTTTTTCGAATAATCAAACAAAGACGAGAATGTAAATGCGGAAATTAAACAACACTCGTCGATTTAAAGAGGTTCAACCCACCTAGGGCCTAATCCTCTACCACCCCAGTATATCCGGGATGGATTTCAAAAGGAAAAAAAAGGTATTATTAATTTACCAAAAATTAATACAACACCTTGAGGATTACCACAACCCTCTTACACCACCTTGAGGATTACCACAATCCTCTTACAACACCTTTGAAGATTACCACAACCTTCAAACACCTATCACCTAGATCACCCAAGTGTATTCTTACCACAAGAATACTCACAAGGATGTCTTGTGTTGAATGATGACCAAAATCAAGATTACAACTCAATAATGATTGAAACAATATGAGTACAAGTGTAATCAAGAATTGAAAGCCTAGACCTCAAATTTGTGCAAGTGAAAGTGCTAAGGCTAATACAACAAGATATATGAAAGTGTTTGCTTTGTTTGCTCTTTGCTTGTATGGAGTGTTGTATCTTGTTGCTTGAATGAAGCCTCTATTTATAGGAGAGGTCTTGGCTTTGATTTCCGGACATTGGCTCCTCCTTGGGGAGTGATTTCGCAAAAAGAAACCATTTAAAATCATCAATAGAGTGTTAGAAATCAATCCCACAAAATAGGGAAAAGTCATCTCAAAATGCAACGGATAGTTTGTCGATAAACAGGGGTTCGACCTGGCCGCACGCACAGAGATAAGATTGAAATTGAATTCTCGCGAATTTTTACACAGGGGGACCGGTCGAAGGGGTTCGACGGCCGCCTTGGTCTTGACCGGTTGGGGTTGATAGAAAATCAAAACAGAGAAGTCCGCATTTGAGAGGGCACTCCTGTGCATCGGCGCGCCTGGTGGTCGACGGCCACGCCCTCACCGGCCGCCCACTCGGTCGACTGGCCGCCTCCCCATTTTCTCTTACGCCCCATTTTTCTGTTTCAAAACTCAACTCAGTACGGGTTGCCCTATAGGGCGACCGGTCGAGCCTGAAACAAAAGTGTTGTCCAATTTTAAATCGAATATAAACTTCAAGAAATACTCCGAAAAATAGTAAAAAAAAATTAGATCGATCGGAAGTGTTGGGACAACATTTAGGGACATTGTTTTGGTATAAAAACTCATTTGAACAAAATCATCAAAATCATGATAAAAACATTTATCTAACATCATGTACCTTGTAGTTTTAGCATGTGTCTTATTATGATATATACAAGAATATTTTTTTCAAGAAAGAAATTCAAAATGAAATACATGACATAATCATATTGGAGTTGGGTAGTAACTAATTAGCTGTAGTCATATGCATTAATTTACTTTGTATGATGTTGTGGAAATTAGTCCAACTGGATCAGACTTTCGAAAATATAACGAAATTAGATCTAAATCTTAGAAGTGGAAATAATGTAATTTATGGAATTTAAAAATGGTGCCAAGATGATAATATCTAGACCCCACATTAGTGATTAAAAAGGCTTTAAATTACTTTATATTATCAAAGTGTGAGACATGGGTTTGGGGTCCAACAGGCATCGATTTAAGTAGAGATTAGAGAACCGACATTTATGGGCTTCGGCCTAAATCCAAAAGTATGAACCAAAGGCGACTAGCCCAGCCTCAGATTAGGCTTGGGCTAGGGATGGACTTTTGATGAAAATGATTCAATTGTCGATATCCTGTCTAATCAATCGAATTGTAGTGCTGCTTCATGCAGTACTTATTCTACTTTTCAAGATAGTTTAAAATATTTATAAGTTGCTTGCTTATTGAAATTTTCAATGCTGCTATATTAAAAAGTGATTGTTGTATTTTATAGGACTATATAATTAAAAAAAAACCATGCGTACTAGTGCAAGCAATTATTAGTATTGTTTTTTCAAAAAAAAGAAAGAGTTCAACTCTTGTTTTGATCAAAAGTTTAGGTTGTGATTAGATATGGAATGATTTTCATTTTTGTTGGAGAATTCTTTTTAACTAAATATACGATTGTTTATGAAAATTTTCAAAAAATATACTATTGTCTCACTTTCACTTTTCTCTTAAAAACCACATCTACACATTTTTCACAAAAAACTAATCATTGTTACACATTCTCTCACAAATTTTACTATCTATTTACTCACACATTTCTAACTATCAATCACATCCAATCATTATTTTACTAATTTTTAAATCAAATCAACTTTCATCGTTACTTTTTCATCTCATATTCAATCACATTCTCAAAATTCATTTTTTTTCTTTCAAACTTTTTTTACCACTATTCTTTAGTAAAAGTAAAATTTTCAAAATAAAAGCATATTCATCGTGTCAAAATTGAAGAGAAATAAAAGAACTTTTATTCAACATGTTTCTAATATGATTCATACAGATGAGCTGGTTCAGTATTTATAGAGAAAGGTAGCTTGAGATCTAAGCTAATTGTGTAACAGAATTCATAATAGAAAATAACTAACTTCTACCAAAATAACCGCCACATAACTAACTGACAGGTAAGTTAGTTATTTATTCTAATATGCACTGATGCAAAGTGAACCGGGGGAGAAGTGAGCCCAAGTTTCTGACACAAGGAGAGAAATCGGGAGGTGGAGAGGGGTTTAGTAAGGACGTTAGCCACCTGATCTTCTGAAGGCACATACCGAACATCAACTTCTCTATTCTTAACCTTGTCCCGAATGAAATGAACAACGATTTCTATGTGCTTGGTGCGAGCATGATAAACCGGATTGGAGGCCAAGGTAAGAGCACCAATGTTGTCCGTCCAAAGAATAGAGGGTTGAGTTAATGTAAGACCCAATTCAGTAAAAAGTGATTGAATCCACACAAGCTCTGTGGTGGCAAGTGTTAAGGCTCGATATTCACTTTCAGTGCTACTCCTAACCACGACATGTTGCTTGTTAGAGCTCTAGGCAAGTACATTCGAACCAAGAAAAATACTATACCCACTAGTAGACTGTCGATCGTCAACACAACTGGCCCAATCTGCATCGGCATACCCATGAAGACACCATCTGGAGACAGGTTGAAAATAAAGATCAGATGTCAAACTCCCCTGAAGATACCGGAATACTCTCTTACAAATCTTCCAGTGGTTGATGGTAGGAGAATGGAGAAATTGGCTAAGTTTTTAACCACAAAAGAAATATCCGGCCGGGTCATAGTGAGATATTGAAGTGCTCCCACCGTACTGCGAAATAAAAATGGATTCTCAAATGGAGTGCTATCTGTGAGATTGAGTTTGGTGTTCCTGCAAATAGGGGTAGGGACTGGCTTGCAAGTTCTCATGCCAACCTTGCAAAAAAGATCTTTGATGTACTTGGTTTGAACTAGATGAATGCCATTGGAGGTGCGTATTGTCTCAAGCCCAAGAAAATAGTGAACAACACCTAAATCCTTAAGTGAGAAAGTACTGTTGAGCTGCTGAATAAGAAAAGTGGTGTAATTAGGGCTATCACATGTGATGAGGATGTCATCGACATACACTAGAACAAGAATCAAAGCCCTCTGATGATGTAGATAAAATAAAGAGGAATCTAAAACTGAACTTTTGAAGCCAACTGAAACTAAGAAGCCCTTTAGTTTATCATACCAGGCCTTGGGTGCTTGTTTCAACCCATATAAAGCTTTAACCAATCTACAAACATGATTGGGGTGTTGTTGATCCACATAGCCCTGAGGTTGTACCGTGTACACTGGTTCATTTAATTCTCCATTTAAAAAGGCATTATTCACATCCACCTGGTGAATATGCCACCCTTTTGTGACTGCCAAAGTGAACATGAGCCTGATGGTAAGAGGTTTGACAACCGGACTGAAAGTTTCAAAATAATCTACCCCTGCATATTGTTCAAAACCCCTAGCAACAAGTCTAGCCTTCAATCTTTCAACAGTGGCATCTGCTTTGTGTTTCACTTTAAAAATCCACTTATTGCTAATAGGATGTATATGATCAGATGGAGGGACTAATTCCCAAGTGTGATTCCTCACCAGAGCATTGTATTCCTCATCCATTGCAATTTTCAAGTGTGGTAAAGCCAAAGCTTCAGTGGCATTGGCAGGTTCAGTCATTGAAGGAGAGATGGAAAGAGAAAAAAGTTTGGGTTTGAAGATCCCACTTTTAGATCTGGTATGCATTGAATGATTGTTGACAGGAATAGGGGATGGAAGAGGATCAACTAGAACAGGAGGTAAGGGAGGAGGAAGTGGTGTTGAAGAAGAGGATGCATCAGGGGAGGTGTTTGCTGCTGATATAACAGGAGAGTGGTGTACTGGGATTAGTGTGTGAGAGGAATGTGAAGGATATGATACAGGAAGCTGAGTGGGAGGTATGGATATAGGTAGAACAGGTAATGAAGAGTGAATGTGAGAAGACTGAGAAGGGTAGGAAGAAGCAGGAAACAAAGTAGAGTAAGGGAATTTAGCTTCATTGAAGGACACAGTCCTGGCTATGATGTATTTCCCAGATGGAGCAAGGCATATGTACCCCTTATGATGATCACTGTAACCCAAAAATACACATTGAACAAATCTAAACATGAGTTTGGAATGGTTGTAGGGCCTAGTGTATGGGAAACAGGCACACCCAAATGTCTTTAAAAACTGATAATCTGGAAGCCTACCAACAAGTTTCTGATGGGGAGACTGATTTTGGAGGACAGGTGTAGGAAGTTTATTCATAAGAAAAACAGATGTGTTGAAAGCATGCCACCAAAACTTCATAGGTAAAGAGGCATGAGCAAGAAGTGCAAGTCCTGTTTCCACAACATGTTGGTGCTTACGTTCTACAAGGCCATTTTGAGGGTGTGTATATGGACATGGATGTCTAAATTGTATCCCAAGAGAAGAAAGAAGGGAAGAAAGACTTCTATATATTCACCCCCCCCCCAATCTGATTGAAGAGTTTTAATTTTGGTATGAAATTGTCTTTCTATCATAGCATTGAAGTTAACAAAGACAGAATGAACTTCAGATTTCTCAACTAAGGGATAGATCCAAGTGAAACTGGTAAAATCATCAACAAATTGAATATAATATATGTAACCATCCATAGAAAAGGAAGAAGTTGGACCCCATACATCAGTATGAACAATTTCAAATGGAGTGGTGGCAATGTGCATAATTGAACCAAAGTGCATTTGATGCATTTTACCTAGTTTACATGCATCACAGAAAATACTTTGAGTTTTATTACAGGATAGATGTAAAGTTTTCATTACAGAGAAAGTAGTTGTAGGACAAGCATGACCAAGTCTTGCATGCCAAAGATTGAATTTGTTACAGGAAGAAACAGCAGTGTTGCTGAGAGAGGTAGCAGGAGCACTGTTGGAAGAGATGGTTGTGAAGAACTGAGGAGATGATGTGCCAATGGCTGATGAAGGTGGCTAAGAACCAAGATGAGAAAGGTCAAGTTGATAGAGACCATCTTTAAGTACTCATTTCAGCAGGACTTGATGAGTGTTCAAATCCTTAACAAGACAAAATGATGCATGAAATTCAATGAAAACTTGATTATCTTGAATGAACTTAGATATGCTCAGTAGGTTCTTGGTAACATATTTTGTAGGTTTAAGTGTTTAGAAAAATGAATAGAAGGAATGGAAGTTGAACCAATGTGACTGATAGAAAGAGGAAAGCCATTGCCTACTAAAAGTTTGTTTTTACCTGCATAGGGAGATTGCAAGGATAAGTTGCCCATGTTTGTTGTCACATGGTGAGTGGCCCCACTATCTATATATCAGTCAAATCCTGAGGAAGGATAATCCCCATGAGACACACTGTGAGCCTGAGAGTAAGAGCCACAATCCTGATTTACCACAGATTGACTAGGAGAGCCACTGAAAAACTGAGATTGTGATGAATTCTGAGTGTGAGAAGGAGCATGAGATGAATGTATTCCAGAATTTTGAGCAGTAGTAAGAAGAGCCTGAGATGGAGTTGAGTTAAATCTAGAAGGTGGATAACCAGTGCTCTGTTCCAAACTAGTGAAATTAACATCAAACCGTTTATAACATTTGGAGGCTGTGTGATTGTTGCGTCCACGGATCTGACATACAACTCGAGAGCTTCGAAAAAATGTCCCCTACCTCGAGATCTTCCAGAATTACGACCTCGAGGAGGCCTAGACTCAGTAAAGTTGTGTTTAGTAGCAACATTGAGAACAAGAGTCAAAACAGAAGGAGATGTATTGACAGGATGCATGTGTTGAAGGCGCATTTCATGTGTTTGGAGTGTATACTGCATCTATGTGAGTGTAAGATCCTTTCGAGATGTCAAATTGACCACCACCGATTCATACTCAGGGCCAAGACCATGTAAGATATAGATCATCAAATCATCATCATCTATAGTTTTACCAGTTGCTTGAATATCATCAGCAATTGATTGCATCTTCAGGATATATTCAGAAATTGACAAATCATCTTTCTTGAAAGTTTGTAACAATGATTTCAAATGCATAATTCGAGTCTGAGAATTTGTTCGAAACACGTTCTCAAAGACACTCCATATTTCACTGGAGGTAGAACACCGATGTACATATCCTAGCATGCTTTCAGAAACAGAATTTAGGATCCAACTGTACATAAATTTATCCTTTCGAAGCCAAACCACATACTCCGGATTGCGCACTTGGATGTCACTAGATTTATCCAATATCCACTGTGCAGGGGCTGAAGCTGTTCCAAGCAATAAATCTTCAAATCCATGTGTTGTAGCTGTTGCTAACACTTGTGATCTCCAGAAATTGTAATTAGATCGATCTAATCGAATATTGAGGGTGTTAAAAGTAGGAAGTGTAAGTTGCGCCATTAGTGAAGCTCTCAAGTGTTGAGATCTAAACTAACTTCTACCAAAATAACTGCAACATAACTAACTGAAAGGTAAGTTAGTTATTTATTCTAATACATCGCACCCTTAGCTTTGCGTTTCTGTTGGGGAAAAGGGGAAAAAAAATCGAAGCTATTATGGTAACGAATTGCGTTGTAAAGAGATTAAAAAAAAAAAGAAAACTAAAACAAACGCAATTAGGATTTGTGCAATTGTGCTGCAAAAATTAACCCCTTCTTCCTTAACACATTTTTTTTTATTATGTAGCCGATAATTTAGTCTTTTTTACATTCCTTATTTTCCAACCATCTAAAAATTTATCTTCGTGACACATCTATCTAAAAAATTGAACTATAATTAATTTTATAATTGTCTTTTCTAAGTAAAATTGAACTCTTTTTGGATAATAAATATCTATGTATATTATAAACATAAAATTAATCTTATTTTGTCAGGCATCCGCATCAGTGAGAAAAACAAAGTTATTTTTCTTCTCAATTTTAAGCATGTATGGGGATATTGATTATTCAGAGTACCCTCTAGGGATGACTATTGTAAGATTCGAGTAGAATTTCACATATAAATAGATATGTATAAATAAATATATACTATTTAATCTGGTAGGGAGTCGGGTATGGCGGGTTTGGGGTTGTTTAACAAACTAAGCCAATTTCAAAAACACAAAAACTTGTGTGAGACGGTCTCATGTATATAATTAATGAGACGAATCTTATATTTAAATAGAATTTTGGCTCAAATTCATACCCATGAAAAGAATCCATATTTTTTTGTATGTGTTTAGGATCCGTATCATGAACTTAGATCCATGAGATGATCTCACATAAGACAACATCTTTTAAAAATCAATTTAAACAATTAACGTAAAAAAAATAATTACAAAACTAAGATAAAACAGAGCTCATTGTCACGCCCCGTGACATTGGGGTGTCCTTCGCTATAACTACTGGTGGATTGTGCTATGAATGACTGTATGTGGCTTCAGTCGGCTGGTTTGTGGGTACGTGTACATGACCCTTCGGATGTTCAGGCAGGCCTACCCGGTTAAGTTCGGGGAGCTTGTCGCTAGTCGTGGACTTGACGGTGAAGAAGGGAATTGGCCATCCCTACCCAAACTGGTCGGATGCTGGAGCCGCATTCCTGATGAGCCTAAGGCAGGGCGAAACCAGTGGTTGTCTCGTGGGATAGCCGCCGGGTGGGACGGGGCGCGCCTTGGCATCGTGTGGGGGCCGAAATGGCTAGGCCCGTGACATCATGCCTCTGTTTTCAGACTTTATGCACAAAGTCTGCAGAAAACAGAGCTCGTGTCTCTTTTTACCCAATTTTTTTTTTTTTTTTTTAATTTGTATATATTATTTATTTAATGTTTTATATTATGTATGTGTATGTATTTTTTTAGGTAGAAGAGAGTAGTGAGCGGAAGTGCCACCGGAAAATTTTGGGAGGCCGCCGTAAAAATTTGGTCCGATCTGCTGGAATTGGGCGTCCGGAATTTCTTTTTTTTTTTTTTTTTTGGGGGGGGTTGGGGAGCCGAAAGTGTGGGCTGCCGGAAAAATGGTCCGGAGAGGAGAAAAAATTTCAAGAAATTATATAAATTTTTTATTTTTTAAGAAATTATATAATTTGGTGGAAAACTTTTCCGGCCGACATACCAATTTTTCCGGCAACCCACTTTCGGCGCCCCATCGAAAAATAAATAAATTTTTCGACCACCCACTTCCAATGGTCGGACCAATTTTCCAGCGCACTTCTGCTCACTACTCTTTTCTACCGGAAAAATAATACAAAATACATACACATACATAATAGAAAACAATAAACAAACAATATATATATAAAGAATTGGGTAAAAAACAAAGCTTATGCATGTGTCGTCTACGGACTTTGTGCAGAAAGTCTGAAAATAGAGGCATGACTACAGGTGGCAAATCATGTTATCGTGTTGTATTTCGTGTCGACACGATAATGACATGACACGATAAGGACAGACACGAACACAACATGATAAGGAACTGCTCTGACGCGAACACGAACACGAACACGAACATGAAAATTTTTGTGTCGACACAACACGACACGATAGTGACACGATAAGTCAAAAACAAAAAGAAAATGATTTTTATGTTAATACATGAATAACAAATTACACGATATTACACGGTATTACATGATAATACACGATACAAACATATAAAATATCAGGTTATCGTGTCACTAACAGGTAAACGTGTCATTATTGTATTTGTGTCGTGTCAGTATCGTATTACTAATAGGTAAACGTATCATTATCGTGTTCGTGTCGTGTCATTATCGTGTCACTATCGTGTTAGTGTTCGTGTCGTGCCATTATCGTGTCACTATCGTATTCGTGTCCTTATCGTGTAAACATGTAAAAACACGAACACGACCCGAAATTTTCATGTTGACACAATAAAGACACGAACACGATAAGGCTAAATACTAACCCGCCATTTTCGTATCGTTTTCGTGTCGTGCTATCGCGTCGTATCAAAAATTGTCACTCCTAGGCATGGGCTGTGTTTTAGCTTAATTTTGTATTTTTTTACATTAAATATTTAAATTGATTTTAAAATAGGCTTAGTTTGTTAAAATAGCCGCGGATTTGGGGTATGAGTAGGATATTCTCAAATCTGTCTAGCTAGATATCCAGTGGCTCAGGGCCCTGCCCCCTCCCCCCAAAACATTATTCTTTTTCCTTCTCACTACCTATATTTTCATTATTTAGTATATTGGCCCCGCTCATAGTTTTGTTGGATAAAATTTATTCCAGAAATTTTACCAAGTTAAATTAGAGATTTTGTGACTTTTATTTTTTCTTATTATCATCTCAAAAATATATTTTATGTTCATCAAAAGATGGGTTTCTTATAATTGTTTGCTAATGTATATTGAAATGAAAATTACAAAAAAAAAAATAGGATAAATTAAATTTTAGATAATTTTTGTGATATGCAAAAGAGACACTCTAAAAGATTAAGGATTTAATGATGTATTTTGTAAATATTTACTAATAAATATTAATATATTCTCTCGATACAAATATAATATATTTAAGCTTTATTATCTTGTATATATATACAATTGTGATCTTTTGTTTTTTTACTTTTGGCCACTGTTTAAAATATCGTACTGTACCGGCCGATTCAACCGGTTATACCGAATACCGGTGGTCGGACCAGTATGGTAAAGTCCTAATAACTATTTTTACGGTTAAACCGGTCAATATCGGCCAAACCGGTCAATACCGCCCTAAAACCGATGAACCGAATTTTGCTAATTTTTTTATTTTTTGTATTTTTCCACTTTTTTTATAAAAATAGAATTCATAAACTTAATATTTAATATATTTATGTCATTATTGGATTTTGAGCTAAATATATACATCTTTTCCTTTTAATTAAATATATACAACTTTTCCTTTTAAATTAATAAATTATATTCATATTTTATATAATATAATTTCAAATATAAATAAATTTTATTAAAACTGGTAAAATCGATGGTTGAACTGGTTGAATAATTTACTGGTAGCTTGGCCCCTCCTACAAGAGGTCCTGACTCCGCCTATCCATATCCAAACTCAAAAATCTTCATACATGTATCTACAATTATGTAGTCGATCGGGTAAATAAAACTCCATACCAATTTCTATTTTTTGCAATTGGGTATCAGATCCTCAAATGCGTATTAGGAGAAAATTGGTATCCCTAGGCATACTAAGAAAAAAAAAAAGAAAGAAGAAAGAAAAGATACGAGATTGATTGATGTCATAATCAAATAATTATGGTTTTGATGAAATTATCGTCAAACCACACATTAAGTCAAAAATGTAATGCTTAGATAAGACATGATGATAATATCTTGAACAATTACACAAAAGATTCCTCAAACCATTGGATACAGTAACCGGAGATGGATCCAAAAATTTTGTATAAAGGACACAAAATACATCAAAAATAAATTATCTATTACTAAGCACTCTATTATTTATAATTAAGTGTATGAGTTTTCATAGGATGAAATATTTGTATAATAAATTCATTATCAACGCTGTTAAAAACTTCTTTTTCAATGTACACAATCAAATTATCATTTATACATTAATCTTCAATTCGATTGTGTAACCGATTCTTTATGATATTCATAGCAGAAAATCCTCTTTCAACAGTAGTAGTTGCAACTAGAAGAACTAATTGCAAGTATTATAAACAAATTTTGATAAACACTCCATTTTTATTGTGTAAGACGGCTAATGGGTCAAAACTTATTAGACAGATCTCAAACCGACTCGATGGCATTTTTATTACAAGTGGCATTTTTTGTAAAATTCAGTGGCGGGTATTAACAGTCTCTCTAAAAAGTATTAGTAGTCCATTTGAAAAGTATTAGCAGTACCTCTGAAAAGTATTAGTATGTAGTTCACTTTTTTTTGGAATAAATGTAAAATATTATTAAAAAAGAAAAGTCGTGCATTGCTTACAAGCCAATCAGCTAGCTTTAAAAAAGGGGTCTCGTTAAAACCTATCAAAGTAAAACCCATTGGGAAAAACCTTTGATAGGAAAAAGAGTACCCCATAAAAGAAACAACAGAAATAACTTAAAATCGCAATCGAAAAGATGGACGTTTATTTCTAGAGGATTTTCGAAGGACATTGTCATGTGTTTGTTTTGCATGTGCTTGAGTATCAATCTGATGGTCTGATGTATCCTGTGGAATATCAGCCCAGGATCCTCCAGCCACAATTGCCAGAGCGTTCATAGCTTCTGACGAATCACTTGAGTGAAAGACAATCGGAGCTTGATTGAAGAGTCGCCTAACTTGGTCTTTAAAGTTTCCAATTTGTCTGCATCAACTTGATCGTCTTCATCCGCCATATCTGACTAATGTTTCTGGGCAGTAGCGGCCGTAGCCTTGAACCCATCGGAAAGATCATTGGAGCTAAGGACATAATCATTATAATTTGTTGCTTGCGGTTGATAAGGAACCATGGCTCTGTTTGTGTTGCTAGTATGTAGTCTTGAAAGTATTAATTTTTGTAATATTGGACAATGATATAGCATAAGGAGAGCACTTAAAAGTATTAAGTTTTCATATGAGTAGTATTAATAGTTCATCGAAAAAGTATTAGTACGTAGTTCACTTCTCTAAAAAGTATTAGTTTTTTCCGTCAAAAGTATTAACAGTCCATGTAAAATGTACTAGTAATTCTTCTGAAAAATACTATAGCGCAATTGGATATGCTTTCATTTTGAAAATTTTCATTTTGTTAGAGAATAGTGGTGAAAAACAATTTAGAAGAAAAAAGATGAATTTTGATAGTGTGGTTGGATGTGGGATAAAAAATAATGATGAAAGTTGATTTGATTTGAAAATAGTAAAATAGTGATTGAATATGATTGGTAGTTAGAAATGTGTGAGTGAGTGAATAGTGAGATTTGTTGGAGAATGTTAATAATGATTAGTTTTTTTGTGGAAAATTGTGTAGATGTGATTTATAAGAGAAAAATGAGAAAAAGTGAAAGTGAGAGAATAATATATTTTCTGAAAATTTTCATAAACAATCGAATGTTTGGTCAAAAAAAATTCTTCAGCAGAACTAAAATAGAATTTCACTCACATCCAATCACGCCCCTAGTTTTTCCCTTGAAAGATTTTTAGAAATTCCCCCGTAAAGTATTAGTAATCTCACTGAAAGGTATTAATGTTTCCATAAAAAGTATTATAATTGTTGTTTTATTAATCTTTCTCTGTTTTCAAAATTCAATGGTTTACAAGTGGTGTCAACTTCAACCGATCATTACAAGTCCATTGTCGGTTTCACGCAATTTTTCTTTGAACCATAATCTATGAGGAGTATATCCATTAAACTAATCGAGCAAAAAATTCACTATGGAGACTAAGAGTTCAGCGGCGAGGCTGGCATTTCTGGAGGAGTTGAAATACCAGTCAAGCTTCGACAACTACTTCTCATCGGAGGCGATCGATGGAGCTCTCCCTCGCGGCCAAATTATTATGATACTTGGTCGGTCGAAAATCTCGCACTCCTAACATAACCGAACTCTGATGCTAAATCCAAAGGTTGAGCTTGGGGGGCAATAGTCGAAAACAAAAGATCAAGTGTGTATGTATATTGATTGATATAAGTTTTGCATGTAATTTGAGCTTAATTGTGTTAGAATAAGTTGATATGCATGCGTTAACTGAGTAAAATGGGTCATATTCTTATAAAGTGGAAAATGTATTACGCTTTGCTCATTTTGTAGGAATTAAACGATATTTGTAGCATTCTGATGACAAATTGGAGCATTGCAGTAAACGACCGCCAATAATCGAACGAATATATGATGTTTGGAGTTGAATCGAGAAGAAGTCAGACGAACCGAGCAATAAATAGAAAGGAACGAAGAAGAATTATCCTTAGCAGGGACGCACGGGCAGGGCGTGCGTCTGTCGCATGTCGCATGCATCATCACCATGTGAAGAATGATCCTACGGCAGGACGCACGACCTGGTCGTGCCAGGACGCACGGCTCGTGCGTCAACTCAGCAAAAGATAATTCCTACGGCCTGACGCATGGGCTGGTCGTGCGTCTGTGCGGCAAAGTCAGGTTTTGACGATTTTAAATCAGGTTTTGACAAACGGGAGTATAAAAAGAGACGAGGCAGTCCCAAATAAAACACACTGATATTTGCCCTAGAAAATAGAGAAAAGAGCAACCTTCTACCAAAGGATTCGAGAGATTGATCGAGGTCGCAACCACACGCTTGAGGATTAAAGATAGATCGAGAGATCATCGACATCCCTGAGTTTTCTCATTCCATAGTATCTTTTACTTTCGATTAGTTAGACATGAACATTAATAATTTGTCTATGAATTATTTATTTCCCATGTCTGGCTAAACACCTTGTGATTCTCGGGTTTGAGATTAAGTTAATGGATACTTTTGTTTGATGTTTAATTGCAATTGAAATTATTATTTCAAACCCTATTCGAGTACTTTGTTTTATTTCTTATTTTATCAAATGGCCATTGGTTTAACTTATTTTGATGTATTGATTCATAATTCGAGATATGAGTTTCAATACTAGATCTTAAGTACTTGACATTAATATTTGCATGATTGAGAAGTCTGTAAATATTAGTGAGGATTAATAATCTTTTGTGCTTTTGGGAGTTAGATATCTTATGTTGAGTAGAGATGCTAGCATAAATAATCCAATCAACGTTTTTATATACATCTCGAGAGAGAGTGTAAAATACTTGTGTGATTGTCTAATAGGGAAGAATTATAATAACTTTTGGTTGTGATTAATCAGATAACAAGAGGATATTAACTGAAACCATAACCCTGAAATCCATTCATCTCCTTGATCTTTCAATCAACTCTTACTTTGTCTTTTTATGATAAATTCTTATCTTAGTTTTATAAACCAATCATCCAATTTCGATCGTCTAGATAAAATTAAGACTATTACAATCTCAATACTTAGTACACTAATTTATTAGTCTCTGTGGATTCGACCTTGCTAACCCTATTCTATAAACTACACCGTACACTTGCGGTGAAGCTAAAAATAAGGCGAACATATATATACACACACATAATAAAATTTAAATATATTACATTTGCATCAAGACAATTACATTAAAATTCATTAGTAAATATTTACAAAATATATCATTAAATCTTTAATCTATAAAAACTTAGAATGTCTCTTTTACATATCATGGAAATTATATATAATTAAATCTATACTAATTTTTTCAATTTTCTTTTTAATATGCCACTAGCAAACAATTATAAGAAACTCATCTTTCATTTTCATTTCTTTCTTTTGATGAATAGAAAATATAGTTTTAAGATGATAAGAAAAAAAAAAAATAGTGCCCACAAAATCTCTAGTTTAACTTACCAAAATTCATGGCCATATATAAATTTATCCGGAAAAAAATGTGGGGGGCCATATATAAGTAGTGAAATGGAAAGATAAAAAAAGTTATGGTAGGGGCAGGGCCCTTTGAGTACCATGTGGCGCCTCTGGCTAAATCCACCTTGAAGTCTGCAAAATCACTATTAAAAAGGGGACTGAAGGATTCCGGCATACTTTCTCCAACGCTCAAGTCAATATCAACTTCAGGAGATATATGTAGAAATAAAATAGTATAGAAAATTGTATGTAAAGAGTCCAACCTGAAGCATATTTTTTTTTGACCTTAGAAGAACTTGTAATTTTATTCATCGCACAGAAACATCTTTAGTTACAAGTACTTTGAGCCAATTAGGAAAATTCTCACATTCCCAAAACAAATGGGTAGGAGAAAACAAGAAAAAAAAGCAATCTCGTGAGCACACATATTAGCACTACGCCTCATAAATAAAACTTCTGAACCTGGGCAAGATGATAAAAGATGATTGATTGTCACTGCATTGGTTTCAATATATCCCTTGGTTTCTCTAACCGATGTTACTGCTTGAACAACTAATAGAGAGTCAGACCCAATAATTTGAGGAGAAATACCTACTTGTTTCATCATCAAAATTCCTTGCTCGATAGCTTCAAGCTCTAGATCCAAAACTGAATTCGAGTATGCGATTCTCCTTCCAAAAGCTATGACAGAATCGCCCCAATGATCTCAAACAATACCTCCGATTCCATAGCTGCCAATCCTATCATTAAAGCGAGCATCCACGTCCAAACGCAGCATTCCGTGTGGAGGAGGCTCCCATTTCGACTCGTCTTTATTCCCTGTTTTACCTTTAAAATCAGTGTTGGTCTTTCGAACACGCTGGAAGCAATCCAGCATTTCTTCAGCCCGGCATAGAATTCAAGAACCCGAGAATCGCCCTCAAAGATGGGATCAGACGTTGTCTCTCTTTCCAACCGAGCTAGATACACAAAACAAATAATTCAAACTCTCTTTTATCCAATTTTTGGGCCATCCATAAACACACCTCCAACACTGATCCATTTTGTACCTTCTTGAGCCAACAATTAAATTAGCACCCTTCCATGTCACGGATGACCAAGCGTAAGAAAAGCGAGTGAGAAGTCGAATCCTCATAGAAGCCACACAACTTACAGTGACCAGAAACCGAAATATGGTGAGCCACAAGATTCAAACCAGATGGAATAAAGTCGTGCGAGGCTTTCCACCAAAAGATCCAAACTTTTGGAGGAACATTGAGTGACCATAAGAATTTCCACCACCTAAATAAGCTCGGGGATGATTGATTTTCAGGCGTTTTGTACAAACCAATAGCCAGTTTATACCCTTCTCACACCGAATAGCTGCCCTTGTTATCGAATTTCCAATAACCGGTGTCCGAACTAGAATTTTGAGGGATCCGAATTGCCCGAATTTGCTCAGCAATATATTGAGGAAACAGAGCTGATATCAAGTTAGTATTCCAGGAACCATTTTCAATAAGATCGCTAACATTCTCCACCTGAACGCCCTGTCCATTAGGATATGGTATATGGTGTTGCAGATTATGAATCCATTTGTCCTGGAATATCCGTATTTTGTGTCCATCCCCCACTCGCCATAGACCAGCTTCAAGAATGTCCCTACTCCATAGTAATGAACGCCAAATATACGACGGGTTATTACCAAGTGGGGCATGTATCACATCAACATATTTAAAGTATCTAGCCTTTAACACCCGTGCCACCAACGCATCCGGCTTTTGAATGATACGCCACAGTTTTTTTGTAAGAAGTGTTTTATTAAAGGTAGTTAGATTCCTAAAACCCATACCACCCATGCATTTAGACTTACATAAGGTTTCCCATGTGCACCAATGCATTTTCCTTTTATTCTCTTCCAATCCCCACCAAAAATTTGCCAGATCCTTCTCAATTTCATCACAAACAGAGAAAGGAATGCGGAAACAAGACATAGCAAAGGTCGGTATTGCTTGTAAAATTTCCTTAACTAGCACTTCATTCCCTCCGTCCGAATAAAATCGACCAACCCAGCTACTCATTCTTTTGATCACTCTTTCTCTAAGATAATTGAATCGAATCTTTTATTAATTTGGAGAACGCGTCGGTAAGCCCAAATAAATCTCATGTTGGTGATTTGGTATAGTCGAATGCATTTGATTGTACTGGGGTGTTCATTCGGTTAATTCGGTTAACCATTAACGAAATATTGAAAACCGAATTAACCGAATTTGCTAATTGGCAAAACCATTAATCGAACCGAAATTACATTTACCGAATTAACCGAATCGAATTATATTTCGGTTAATTCTTGGATTAGTTAACCGAATTAACCGAAATTTCTTTAAAATACAAAAATATATGTTGTATATATAATATATGATATAAATAAATAAATATAATTCATAGAAAGTTATTTAAAATAAAAAAATATAATTTTTATATATAGTATATGATATAAATAAATAAAAATATATGCTATATATTATATATAATTATAATTATATATAAAATATATGTTTTACATAATATTTCGGTTAAATCGGTTAATTCGGTTAATTTCGAATTTTCGAACCGAATTAACCGATAACCGAAATTCTTCAAAACCTTTAACCATTCACCGAACCGAAATAATTGATTATCGATCAATTAACCGAATTGATTCGGTTGTACCGTTAAAAAAAAATCGGTTAATTGAACACCCCTAATTGTACCCACCATTTCTTGGTTGGTGTTTGGGCTAAACAACAACGCCGAATTCTCGAAATTAATTATTTTCTCGGACGCCTTTTCATAACACCTCAATATTTCTTTAATATATCTACATTCAGCCTCATCCGCTCGGAAAAACACCAGGCTATCATCCGCAAAAAAGAGATGGGAAATAGGCGGACAAGAATTAGCAATACGGACCCCATGGACTTTCTTGTCCTTTTCGGCTCGGTTAAGTAGAGATGACAGGCCATGCACACATATTACAAACAAATAAGGGGAGAGTGGGTCACCTTGTCGAATTCCCCGTTGTGGATTGAGACTTCCAAATGTTTCCTGATTCAGGGAAAATCCAAAAAAACAGATCTGATGCAACGACTAATGACTTCGATCCACGATGGCCTGAATCCTAATTTTCGAAGGACTGCTTCAATAAAACTCCATTTGACCCGGTCATACGCCTTACTCATGTCAAGTTTGAGCGAAGCATATCCCTTTTTACTCTTTCTATGATTCCGAATCCAGTGGATACTCTCAAAGCCAAGTATGATATTATCCGAGATTAATCTACCTGGAATAAAAGCACTTTGTGTTTCATCAATAACTTGTGGGAGGACTTGCCTGAGTCGGTTCGCAACCATTTTCGAAACTATTTTATAGCAGAAATTACAGAGGCTAATCGGCCTGAATTCTTTCACTAAGAGGGGATTCGAGACTTTCGGGATTAAAGTAATAATCGTCTTATTCCATTCTTCAAGGCCCATTCCCCCATTAAGGACTTTGAGAACCTCTTTGGTAACCTCATGTCCAATAATATCCCAGAATCGTTGATAAAAGGCTCCAAGGAAGCCATCTGGTCTCCGCGCCCTTTCCGTACCAAGTGAGAATACAACATTTTTTACTTCTTGGTCTGTAAATGGTGCACAAAGGAATTGATTTGTCTTATCATCCACTCTTTGTTCAATACAATCCAAAGTCCTCTGAAGCTCTTCCTCCCCAATACCTGCAGATGTAAATATATTTTCAAAGTAGCTCAAAATGATATCCGTCATCCCTTCCCAATCAGTACAGAACTCTCCATGGTTTGAGATGAGACCTTTAATATGGTTGCGAGCTCGACGTGCTGAGGCTTGGGCATGGAATAATTTTGTATTAGAGTCTCCGAGCGCCAACCACGAATTACGACTCCTTTGTTTCCAATAGGATTCTTCCTTTGACGATAAATTTTCTATAGTATTCTCGAGGTCCGCTATATGGGTTGTTGCGTTTTCCCAATTAGAGCTAGATTTTAATGAGTTAAGCAGCTTTCTTTTTTCTGCAATTTTCCGAGAAATGTTCCGAAATCGGGTGCCGGCCCATTTCATTAACATTTTTCCACATATTTCCAAGCGCTCATGGAGGGAGTGATTTGTAGGTACGAGTCTCCAAGCATCTTCCACCACGTCTCTAAACTCTGCCTCTTCCATCCAACACATTTCAAATTTGAAATTCTCCTTCTTATGCTTGGGCAAGCTTCTGGTAGAATTATTTGGCCCCAAAATTATATTAATAGGTCAGTGATCCGAATTGTAGAACTCCAAAGTGAACGCGTTGGCTGCCAGATACAAATCCCTCCATTCCCCGTTACACACATACCTGTCCAATTTCTCAAAAATAATTTCATTTGATCTCGTACGACCCACCCATGTGAAAAAATCCCCATTGCTAGCCATCTCCCTTAGATTGCAATCTACTAGGACGTCGCGCATGGCTCTCATCTGAGCATATGGGCGTATATTCCCCTTTTTTCTCACTTAACATGCAAATTTCGTTAAAATCTCCCCCAATAACCCACGGTAGGTGCTCTAAATCTTGATTACTGAAAAGTTTCCTGATCAATTCCCATGAGAATTTCCGAAGTTGGCTGTCTGGATTCCCATAGAACCCCGTAAATCTCCATTTCTTTCCTCCATCAATAACCACACAATCGATATGCCCCTGTGAAAAAGACTTAACTGAAACCTCCATTGACTCCACCCAGAAAATCATAAGATCGCCCTTCTTCCCCTGACAATTAACCACGAAGTGACCTTTGAACCCCAAAACTCCTCTCCACCAGTGGCATTTTTGACTCGCCACCTTTGTCTCACTTAAAAATAGAATCGAAGGCTTATGTTCGTGGACAAGGCGGCGAAGTTCTTGGAATGCCCGAGGGTTGCCTAATCCTCGAGCATTCCAGCATATGCAACTCATTAGTCACGGCGGGGTTGCCACGTAACCTCCGCCGCTGGGCTAGTATCTGTTGTCTCCATCATTTCTAACTCCGAACGCTTCCTCCTAGTATTTTGGGTCGTGTTCATTTCTAATTCCCCTTTACTCGACATATTCCTATTATTCCCATCTTCACCATTTGTTCCATGGTCAGCGCTTTGAACTTTTTTCTCCCTGACTATTTTTTTCCACTTTTTTGGACTGCGACCCGTAGATATGGTGGTCTCAGTGCTAGTATCTCCTTCCTTATAAGATGTCGACTGGTTTTTGTTGTTGTTGTCTATCGGATTTGCCCCTGAGTTATAGGCTTTCATAGTCTTTTAAAGATCCCTCTTAGCAGTTCCAAAATCTATTTGGGGCTCCGCATGATTCATTCCCTTATTTTGCTCTTTAACAGATGTTAACCGAGCAGGGGTGATATCCATTAGTGGGCATATGTTAGGGGTTATATCTCCCCCATTAGACTCCACCTCTTTACCTTCTATAGGTTCCTTTTGCACTTGAGAGGCTCTCTTATAAATTTTACCTTCAGTGTTTTCATCCCCACCTTTATCCCAAGAGCTACCTTTCTTATATGTAGAAGAACCCGACAGTGAAGTGCGGAGTGTAATTTTTCCTTCCTCTTTGTTCTTCTTGCTGCTCAAGTGGCTCGTTGCCTTCATCCATGGGCCATATGATAAGTTTTTTGTATTGTTTCCCCCTTTATCGCAATCTTTAGTAATGTGCCCTATTCTCCCACATCCATAGCAGAAATCAGGAAGTCTTTCATACACAAGAATGACGATAACCTCCTCTTCTTCCTGCTCCACCTTTACACTAACACATTTCTTCAAAGGGTTATTCAGTTCCATTCTCACCCTAATTCTGGCATATTTCCCCCAGAAGTTTCCTCCACTCTCCTTCATCAACTTCCAGCACTTTTCCCACTTTACCCCCAATCGATTCCAGTATTCTCCGATTCATGAAGGCTAAAGGTAAGTTGTGTAACTGAATCCAAATATCAATAAACTCGAACCTGGCCTCGCGTGGATTCCGCAATCCTTGAATCTCCTGAAAGAGAACCAGACTTCGAAATAAATTCCACGGTCCTTCTAGTAGTACTCTACGCCTGTCGAATGTGGATCTAATTCCATAATGAAAAGATTATCCCCAACTACTTCAACTTCCACTGATCTAGTAGTTTGAAGAATTTTAGGCATTTGTTGCTTGAAGGTTTCCCAAGGGATGGGTTTGCTAGCAAAAACTTTGGCGAAGAGGCAAGTTTTCATTCGATCTGATTCACGTTTGACAGTCTCTTTATCCAGAGTGACTCGTTCATCTTCTCCGACTTTTGTTTTCTTTAAGGTCTCCACAAGCTTGATGATTTCCTCCGGGTCCATTATAAAACCTCCACTAGAGTCGAGCCCCGACTTAGTGAAAGCAGCCCGACCGGCGGCGGGAAACCATACTCCTACTAAACGTTTCTCCGAGAGAAAGGTTTAGGGAAAAACTTTTCACAAGTATATTATCGATTACTCCTTTTTAACCTGAAGCATATTTTTTGATGAGCTATTTATAGGCTCTCAAGATTAGGGTTTTCGGG
This sequence comes from Rehmannia glutinosa, assembly GCA_016081115.2. NCBI lineage: Eukaryota > Viridiplantae > Streptophyta > Magnoliopsida > Lamiales > Orobanchaceae > Rehmannia > Rehmannia glutinosa. The sequence goes on from JABTTQ020001369.1 coordinate 671,750, forward strand.
AAATTTAGATTAGTTAGAGGTAATTTAGGGCTTTGCAATAGAATTGTTGGCTCAACTCTAATCCTCTTAGGAATGACTACGGGACGGGTTTGGCCAAACCAAGACCCGCCCCGCCAAGGAAAAGTAGGACCCGTGACCCATCCCGTCCCGCCTCAAAACCCGCCATTATATTTTTAAAATTATAATAATTTAATTTTTTTTATTTGTGGCCAAATTTTCAAAAGCAATCCAATGCCAAAAGGTCAAAAAAAATAATTATAATTATGTAACTTATTATAACTATTTTTTACAACTATTTAGTTACTATTAAGATTTTTTTCAAAGAAAAAATACTATTAGAATATCGAAATAGTACTCAACTAATACTCAAAATATATATTCAAAGTAGAATATTACAATTAGTAAATTAATTTTTTTTTAAACAAGAAACACCCATTTAACTCCCAGATAGTTCTTACACAACAATTCGTTTAAACTTATGGACCAGAAATACCGAAAGTAACATCAGACAAACATTATATATTGATAATGGGAATCGATAACTGTTCGCCTTTATTTTTAGCTCACCGCAAGTGTACGGTGTACGAGAAAAGGGTAGCAAGGTCGTAGCCACGGAGACTAATAAATTTATGTACTAAATATTGAACTAAGATAGCTTTATTTTTATTTAGACGATCGTAATTTAATGATTGTTGTTGTGAGATTAAGACAAGTTGGACTACTAAAACACAAAATTAAGATAACACAATTGATAGAAGTATCAAGAAGATGAAACGGATTTCCGAGTTAAGGTTTCGATTAATAACCCTCTTGTTGTCCGATTTAATCCAAGCCAAGTTATTATCAATATTCCTATAAGACGATCACAAAGATATTTTATCCTCCCTCTCGAGATGCATATAAAACGTAGATTGAAATACTTATGCTAGCATCTCTACTCAACGTGAAGTACTCAACTCCCAAAACTGCACAAAATCAATGTCCTCACAAATATTTACAAATCTCTCGATTCATGCAAATATTTGTGTCGAGTACTCAAGATCTAATATTGAAACTCATCTCTCGAATTATGAATCAATATATATCAAACAAGTTAAATCATTGATCAAGTGATAAAACAAGTATAAGCTCAAAGTACTCCAATAGGCTTCAAGATAATAACTTCAACTAAGACCAAAACATCCAACAAGAGTTCCTTAATTTACTTCCAAAACACGGAAATCTAAGGAGTTTAGCTACACATGATTTCTAAACAACTCATATACAAATTGTTCATAGCCATGACAACTAAAAATGAAAGATGAAAACTACAAGAGAAGCAAGAAAAACTTAGGAAATTCGACAATCTCTCGATGTATCTCCGTTCCTTGAGCTCCGATGCAACCCGATTGTCTCCTTGATGTCTTCTTCCAAGAATATACCTTTGTCTTGTGTTGTAGATCCCAAAAATGTCGATCTCTCCCTTGGTGTGCGCCCCCAAAAGTGCTTATATACCCCTCCAAGTCTAGGTCATGTTCTTTGTCAAAATATTGCGAGGCCCGAGGGGACGCACGGGCCGTGCGAGGACACACGGGTTACCCGTGCGCAAGTCCGTAAGCAATTCTTCTGTTCACCAACCAGCGACGCGACGGTAGTGCGTGAGACGACGGGTGACCGTGCGCGCATGTCCGTAGGATATGTTCTAACCTTCAGTACGCACGCGGACGCGTGCGTGCAACGCGCCGCGGGCTACCCGTGCGCATTTGCCGTTCCTTGATTTCTTCTTGCCAGGGACGCACGGGTGGTGCTCAGGCGCGCGCCCTACCCGTGCGTCTTCTATTCTTCACCATTTGTGGTATTTTTTCTCCGCAATGCTCGTATTTGTCTCCAAATTACTTCAAATATCATTAAATCCCTGCAAAACGAGCAAAGCATAATATCTTTTCCACAAAGAGCGAATAGGAACCATTTCACATGAGTTTATGCACGCTAAATCGCCATTTTAGCCATAAATACGCCCTAAAATACATGCAAAACTCACACCTATCAATAACCAAACAATACGAGTCCATTGCTCACTAGATATCAACCGAGTACAAAATTCAGACATCATTGATTCATTATAGTCCATTCTCAGAAAGGGACCAGGATGACTTGCCCTTATTCAGTCACATGTAATTCAAACCAAGGCAAAAAATAATATTATTTAGTACTCATCTAATATTTTTAAACATACGACACTCAAATTGAAAAGTAAATAATGCAAAAATATTTCAATATATATTTAAAAATACAATAAAAATTAATATGCGGAGTGTGTCCTATTGGACCCGGGACCCGCCCCGGACCCGGACGGGTTTTTTAATCTTGGACCTGCATTGGGACCTATTTATCCGGGTCTAGACCCGCCTCGTCGGGGCGGATTTAATGCGGGAGACGTGTTTTAACCCTCTCCATTGCCATCCCTAAATCCTCTTGGATGTCGGGCTAGATTTAGGATTTTCACTGCAAGCCCAAGCTTTATGGATTTCCTAGTTCGGGTACACATATAAGTTGTTGTAAGGCGTAACAACTCGATCCACTTGCTCAGCCCAACAAGTGTCCCGACTATGAGAGCTCGAGATAGTCTAAACCATTGGCAATGAGTCCAATAGGTCGGCTCAATAAACGTTTTGGGCTTCCCCGCTCTGGAAATGCTTGTTAGTTATTCCCACGTGTATCAGCTCGTCCCAACATGCCTTTCTCAACATGTCAGCCTATATTAACTCCTATCAATGCTCGACTTCTGATCGATTGTTAAACTTTTGAACATATCTTTTTCGTTTGATAAGATATTAATATTGACGAGTTTGACTCGATTAATGAAAAGTTAATAAAACAAATATAAATATTAAATTCTCCAATTCGTTTCGTACCTAGTTACTTAAACTCGATTTAGTTAATAATTAAATTAAATTAAAACGTAATTTTTAAAACTTAATAGAAAATACAAATAAAATAAAATAGTGTGATCATATTCGATTCTTCTCGATATGTTTACGCTCCCCAAATTTAGCTAATTTCATCGTTAAACAGCACCACTAGGTCACGTGATTCTATACCCCACCTTACGCAATCATTCGTGCAGTACTACACATATTTCATAAAAATATAATTAAAAAAAAAAAAAAACAAGCAGCATGCCAACATCATCGTTATTCGCAAACAAACAAACAACTCCAAACCGACCATTTGTCCACGGGCGGGCCCCGAATTGCAAAAATGCAACCGACATCGATCCATGAATGGAGATCGAGGCGTACCGTACAACCGCGCTACACCCGATCTAAACTTCGAAAATATCGAGAAACTCCATCGGCCCCCACTCCCTACTGTATAGCCACGTGGATGATTGAATAAATGTCTGAGCACTCTCCACCGCCCATCTCCTTATTTCTATGACTTTCGCCAATCAAGGCCGACGATTACGGGTCCCACAAGTACAACTACGCATGTTCTCTCAACACGTGTCGGAATATGATTGGATCAGTTTGCGTTTCGTAGTCGAGTGCCTGTCCTCCCTCACTCTTTTCTTTCTTCTTTCCTTTTATTTTTTCTATTTGAATAAATGCTACTTATGTCGGCTAAACGTCTGCTGTACGAGTGCGTGACAACTGACAAATGGATTTTTCTATCATATTTTTTAAAATTTATCCTTATTTTTTTATATTTTTTCATCGGTTGTGGAATTTTCTAAAAATCTCTTGAATTTTATTTTGTTGATTATTGTACAAATAAATTTGATGGGACTTTTTTTTTTATAACTTGGCTTCCAGGTTTACGCCTAACTATGCCTGAGGACAACAGCTCCGGCTCCACAGCTCCGGCTCCTCATTGTTGCAGCCAAGGTAAACCGCGGGATGTGCACACACTGGCCAGTGTAGTGACGGGGTCTGCTGACGTACAACCAGATCCTCCCAGGAAAAGTGAACAATTATGTTCGACCCCCCAATCTACTAATAACGATCTCTCCCCAAATCGAATCCACACGGATTCTATTCAGTATGAGTTCCCACCAAATTTTCACCAGCTCGCATATGTCCCGGGGAGCAATTTGATGGAGTAGGGATTTGAACCCCTGACCTCCACCCCACAATTGCTTGTTGTGGCCAGGTGGGTTAAGCCACCTGGTTTTGGTGTGACTTTTTTAAATGAATTGATACGAGTGGTTGTAGAAAATGAGATAATTCTAAGAGAAATTAAAAAGTTTAAGAGAATCCGACAGATAATCTTGCAAAGATTGATAATATATAATATCACCTAAACTACAAACTTGTGTATAATTAAAAATGGTTTATATGATTTGATAATATATTTTTAGCTAATCAATAATTCATGGTTCGATTTATTGATTTTAATGTAACCAATACAAATATCTTTGAGTAATAGTAATAATGCATCGTTGAACAATCACAAAACAACATGGCTCAACAATACAGCCATTGTTTTAAATTTCGGTCAAAATCTCAATCAGGATAATTTGGATTTAAATTTTAATCATTCAAAGGAAACCCATTTTATGATTGTTTTTCTTTTTTGTGATTTTCCATTGAAAATTTCAAAAGTTTCACATATATTGCAAAAATTTAAGAAGATTGTTAATTTTATATTTAATAATGAAATAGATTTGAAATATGTTTTTTTAACAATTAGTTTATTAAGTTAGAGGGTTTAATTTTGATTATTACATTTCAAGATATGATACAGTTTTAGGATGTCCTAAAGGAAATAAAAGTGATGAATTTAGCTTCCTCAAAAAAAGAAAAGTGGTGTCTGTGATGAATTTGGGATATGGTTTAGAAAGTGAAAAAAAAAAAATCTCTCGAAGAAATGCTATTATTTTAAGTTGGTTCACAAAACTTTTCATCAAATCATTCATCTACAACTCTCTATTTACACATCATGCATTTGTGGGCAAAAACTCATGCAGGACCGTTTTATGGAGCCCCTCAACAAGTAAGATGGATCTTTCTTGACCGCGGACTGGTCCCCATGGATCTGTTGACGGATCTACGGTCGATGCCACCTGTTCTTTTTTCTTCTGTTTTTCTATTTTTTCTTCCTCTGTTAAAAATAACAGTTTTATGAGAAAAAATATCGGTTATTTTAGAAAAAGTATCATATTTTTAATATAGCCACAAATTATGATTACATTACATTGAAAGAAAAATAAATATATTAGAGTTAAAATAACACCTTTATGAGTAAAAATATATATTCTTTGAGACAAAATATCATGTTTTAAGAGTAAAATTATATGTTTTATAAATAAAGTATAATCTTTTTTAATAATAAATAAAAAGAAAGATGAATAATAAATATGATAGAGTTAAAGTAATTATTTTATAAGTAAAAGTATTTGTTTTTTGAGATAAAGTAACATATTTTTTAATATAGTCACAAATTATGAATATATTACAATAAATATTTAAATATATATATACTTGAGTTTCATTTTCCTTCCCGATTAAATATGAGTTTTATGAAATTTGGATGGGCGGGCGGGTGGATCCGTCTTACGGATCCTACTCTTCAAGTATATATCTAATTTATTTTTTTTAGTGCATTCAAGTATCTTTGGTGTGAATGATGTATAATGGTATGAAAATAACCAAGGTTTTTAGGGAGTGATTGTTTGACTTTTCGTCCCGCTCTTTCTTACTTTAGAGAGAATAGTGAGAAAAATTATTTTTAAAAAATGAGAATGAATTGTGAGAGTGCTATTGGATATAAGATGAGAATGTGATGATGATAGTTGATGTGATAGTTTTTTAGTATAATAGTGATTAGATGTTATTGATGATAAAATAAGAGAGAGTAAATAGTGTATTTATGATATGATTGTATAATATTGATAGTTAATGTAATATTTTTTTGTTAAAATTATAAATAGATGTGCTTGATGATTTGAAAAATGAGAAAAATGAATAGTATATGTTTGAGAAATTTTCACAAGCAATCACATATTCATGAAAAATTTTGTCCAAAAAGTGGAAGGAGTGAAATTTTTTCATAAGCAAGCACTACCAGATGTTTCTACTATTTCTTTAAATTTATGTAGTTTTTCTAATTTGAAATTGAAATATAATTCAAATATTCAATATTCAATTTATTCTGTAATTTGCAATTCTAAAACGTAATCAATATCAATATGTAACACCTTATGCTGCGATTGGGTGTTCTTTCATTCCATTCATTTTTATTTTTAAAGTGAATAGTGGTGAAATTTTTTTTATTAAAAATTAGTGAATTTTTTTAAGAGTGTGATTGCATGTAAGATGAAAATATGATGATAATGGTTGATGTGATGATTTTTAAAAATAGTGATTGAATATGATTGATGGTTTGAAAATTAATAGGGTGTGAATGGCATTTTCTATATAATTATGTAAATATGATAGTTGATAGTGATGTTTTTTTAGTAAAATAATAAATTAATGTGATTGATTATTGAAAAAATGAAAGTGAGTGAATAGTGTATTTTTTGAAAATTTTCACAATAAAGCACAATTTGGATTAAAAAAACTATTTTTTAGGGAAATTTTTGTGAAAATTGTTCACATCCAATAACACAGCCTTAGACCATATCCATTAGTTTCCATCATTTTAGTGCAGAATATGCACTTCATCCCCAATAGTTTGCATTAAATTCCACACTAAAAGGAATATTCTGTAATATTCAATTTTAATGCATATTTTCATACACTAAAATCATTATTTTAAAATAAAAATAAAAGAAAGAATTTAGCGCATTTACAGTGTTCTGCTACTTCTAGCGCAAAACTATTTACATCTTCAAAATAACATGAGTTTGGTATAGTACTAGATCAAGTTTTTTATCCAAACTGAAAATAGAACACTCTTTTGGAGATGTTCTAAGAGTTTGGTTCACAATAGTTCAAACGAAAGATTAATGTACCTAACAAAGTCTCTTTTAGTTTTGCTTTAAACGTAAAAGACTCTCTCACAAGCTTTGAAGTTTTTCTACTTAAAAAAACGAATATTTTTTTTCTTCTGAAAAATCATTTTCAACATATTTGTTTAAGAACAATCTGAATGGCGAAACTCTCAAACTGTCATTAGAGCTATATTATTCAATATTAAAAAAAAATACAAACATACATCATATGATCATAATGAAATACATGTTAAAGATATTTAAAACCGCAAGTCATAATGGCATCAACTTTGTGCTCCATCAGTAGATACTTGTGTTGTTAGAGTGATTAACTCGGATTTAATTCATACAAATGGTATGTGTCTCGCTATAAGATATACTTATCTAATTAGCCGTCAACAATGTCATAGTTGTCATATTCTTATATCTTAGTTAATTTTATATTAATTTCTCGGGTGATTGCGATGTATTAAAATTCCTAGTCGGCTAGTTGTAATTCTCTATTATGTCGTGGCAATATTATCAAAATGCTCACTTTTAGTAAACTAATACGTGTACTATTATAAAGTTAATAAAAATACTAATCAATTTCAATAATTTCCACAAACAAATAAAAAATAACACGTCAGCAAGGGTCATACGAAAATGGAGCAGTTGATTGGGCCCACAGGTATTCGTGGCTTTTGGGCCGCCCTCCAGCTTTTGTAATCAAATTAACTTAATCTCAGCGTCCATTCCGCGTTGTGATTCCTATATAAACCCCCCACCATTTCACTCTAAAATCATTCATTCAATTCTCGAAATCAAATTTATAATCTCAACTATTTTTCCAGCACAAAATACACCAATCAATTTCATTTTCAATTTTTCTGTAACTTTCTTTAATTTCCACCCGCGATTCAATTTTCACATTAAGATTTGATTGAAATGGCTGATGAAGTGAAGTACGAGCACCACCACGAGACCAAGGTCGATGAGCCATGCGACGTTGCCACTCCGGTCGCCCCCAAGGCTGAGGAATATGGGACGGTGGAGGCCAGCGATCGTGGTCTGTTTGGTTTCATGGGGAAGAAAGAGGAGGAGAAGAAGTGCGATCAGGAGGAGGTGATTGTTTCTGAGTTTGCAGAGAAAGTTAATGTTTGTGAGGAGGAGAAGAAACACGAAAGCTTGCTTGAGAAGCTCCACAGGAGTGACAGCTCTAGCAGCTCTGTAAGTTTCAGATCATCGTCTTTACATAATATATATGTTTAATTGATTCACATGTTCACATTTCTGTTCAAATTTGCTGATGCGGACCAAGTGTTTGTTACAATTTGTTAGTTATTGCATGATCGTAAGATTGTAGACCAAGTGTTTGTTAAAAGGCCTATGGATTGATTTCATTTTATTAGAGTATTTTTTTCCCTGGGCTGATCTTATAACTACTTGTATTGTGTTGATTGGTGAATATTGCAGTCTAGTGACGAGGAAGAAGTAGATGAACACGGAGTTAAGAAGAAGAAAAAGAAGGGATTGAAGGAAAAGATCACAGGAATTTTGCCTGGAGAAAAGAAGGAAGAAGAAAAGGCAGAGGTTAAGTACGAAGACACATCTGTGCCCGTTGAGAAATGTGATGATGTGCCAGCTCATGAAGAGGTGGAGAAGAAAGGGTTTCTAGATAAGATCAAGGAGAAGCTTCCAGGTGGGAAGAAGCCTGAGGAAGTGGCGGCGCCACCACCACCACCGCCGGTTTCCGAGTGCGCCACCACCCCTGAGGCTGAGGGCAAGGACAAGAAAGGCTTCTTGGATAAGATCAAGGAGAAACTCCCTGGTTACCACTCCAAGAGCGATGAAGAGAAAGAGAAAGAAAAGGAAAAAGAAAAAGAGGAATGCCACTAAGAAAGCACATATGTTTGGTTTTGCTTTTTAATAATTTGTTGTGCTTTTGGGGTGTCATTTGCTGTTTGGGTGGTTTATTCATGATGGAGCTTTATAATCTGCTTTACTTTTTTCCTTTATTTTGTGTTTATATTTGGTTAAAAATATATGTAAGTGCTTTGTATAAATGTGCTTATATGTATGTGTAATTGTGTATGAAGTTTCTTTTGTTTTACTATTGATTTTGTGAGTTGCACACCTTTATTACTTAATGGAATGATTACTATCTTCTTTTGTAATTTATACTTTTGTCCAAAGTATGATTTATGCAATCTTGGCTTTCTCGCCAGGCCATTGTGGATTTGAAGTGATGTGTCGTACGTGGCAGTGTGTTTTAAAATAAAGAAGAAATAAGTTAACAACCGTGATTGACTTATGAAATTTTTGTTGAATATTAGTTGTGTGTTGTAACTTGTACATTAGTGATTAATATTAGTTTTTTATTATGATAATATTCTAATAGATGAAATATTAATTGTAATAAAAGGATTTGAATTGGACCACGTTAGGTTAGATTCTAAATTTCTAATAGAGTATGTGTAGTGGAGATTAGGTGGAAATGTTTTTGCATATTCAGTACTAAGATGACGTGATTGGATTTTGGTTTCTTGTGCAAAATGACTAGTGTTTTCGGTATAGAAAAAGTGTGCTTTAGGATAATGTTACAAAATTATGTAATCGCAACCACTTCTTTTTCAAATTGATAAGAATTAATGCTACCAAATCCTCTTTTTTGGAGTGGTGGAAATTAGTGTGGGAGCATATAAAATATCTTACCACTTGAATGAACATATGGGATTATTAATATTGGGGTCAAGTGAGAATTTTAATTTGGAATGATATTTCATTTATGTATTTTCGTTATTATTATTATTATATAGGAAGTGTAGAGATTAATTGATGTATATCTTAATTTTATTGAAATAAGATTCAGATTGGATGGAGGTGGGTAGGGATGTAACTAAGTCGAACCGAAAATATTATATTCAAGCTTCTTTGAATTTTAATCGAACATTAAAAATTGTAATTGAGTTTGGTTTGATTATTAACCAAATTAAACTTGAACGGGCTTTAGTTGAACTGAATACAAATCAAGTTTGAGTAGCTTGATATTTTTACACATATTTTATTTTTTTTTACTAATCAAGTTGAACTCAAATGAGCTTTTCACGATTGATCTCAAATCGGGGGGTTTTATGCTACCCAAGTGGGTTGTGCCCAACTCCTTTTTAATTTTGCCAATTGTCCTACTATGACATAGACGGGTAAGTAGATGCTACCCACTTGGGTAGCTACCCAACTGGGTTCTATACCGTTAGATCAACACATACACACACACATCCATATGGGTGTGTGTTAATCCAATGGTATATGTTGATACCCAAATAAAATAGGATAATTTTTTTATGTACACCGGGTCTCCCGGAGAGCCCAGAGACCCCGGAGAGCCTGGAGACCAGAAGAGCCGACCGGAGACCCCGAGAGTTCGGGTCTCCCGGAGAGCCCAAAGACCTCGGAGACCAGAAGAGCCGACCAGAGACCCCGAGAGTCGGGTCTCCCGAGAGCCCGAGAGACCGGAGAGAGACGTAAGAGCCGACCAGAGAGCCGGGTCTCCGGAGAGCCCGAGACCTCGGAGACGGAAGAACCGACCAGGAGACCCGAGAGCCCGGGTCTCCGGGAGAGCCCAAAGACCTCGGAGACGAGAAGAGCCGATCGGAGACCCCGAGAGCCGGGTCTCCCGGAGAGCCCGGAGACGAGAAAAGGCCTACCAAAAGACCGACTCATCCATCAACTCATGCACAAGGAGGAGGAGACACGTGTACACTCAATAAGACAAGTGTCCCATTAATAAACTCATGCACAACAAGGAGGAGACAAGTGTCCCACTCAAAGTGACAAGTGTCCATTAATCAACTCATGCATGATAAGGAGGAGACAAGTGTCCCACTAATAGCTTAGATGTAATGATTGCTAGGCTATCAAATGTAATAAGTATAAATAGGATTGAAGAGAGAAAAAAGAGGGGGAGATGGCTAAAAAAAACAGATTTCTTCTTTACCTGGCCATTTAATAAACAAAAAGGCACTTACTGACCATTTATTATATTCACTATTTTTATATTTGATTCTTGTTGACCAAATTTGACGTCAACAAATTGACGCTAGAAGGAGGGCCTCCTACCTGTTAAAAAAAAAAGGAGGGAAAAAGAAATATCTTTTCTACATGGCAGCACAAACGGAGGCTTGATTGATTCTTTTATGATTTTGGAAATATGTTATAGTTTCTCACTTCAATTGAAAGCAGCATGACTTGAGCCCCTATGATTTCTAAGAAAGTCTTGCCAATGCTTCCCAAAATTATCGTCCAAACGATCTATCGACGTTTTGTGGGTCAATTCTACTCGTAAATGTACAATTTTCTGTCAATCCATAGCCCGGGGGCCATCACATAAGGAGGAAGGCCATTGTGCTTATTTCATCTCAGTATCGCCTCGACCTAGCATCGAGCGCCGTAAAAATCGCCTCGGCCACGCGCCGAGCGCCGCAAAAATCGCCTCGGCCACGCACCGAGTGCCGCAAAAAATCACCTCGGCCATGCGTCGAGTGCCGTAAAATTGCTCGGCCACGCGCCGAGCGCCGCAAAAATCGCCTCGGCCACACGCCGAGCGCGGCAAAAAATCACATCGGCCATGCGCCGAGCGCCGCAAAACATCACTTCGGCCACGCGCCAAGCACCGCGAGCACAAAACAAAGACTTGGTTACGCACCGAGCACAAAACAAAGACTTGGTTACGCAATTTGAGCACAAAACAAAGACTTGGTTACGCACCAAGCACAAAAACAAAGACTTGGTCACGCACCAAGCACAAAACAAAGACTTGGTTACGCACCGAGCACAAAACAAAGACTTGGTTACGCACCGAGCACAAAAACAAAGACTTGGTCACGCACCAAGCACAAAACAAAGACTTGGTCACGCACCAAGCACAAAACAAAGACTTGGTTATGCACCGAGCACAAAACAAAGACTTGGTTACGCACCGAGCACCGAGCGCATATAGGCCTAGCCCGAGCTCCTTTCATTTTATCGCCCCGACCTAGCATCGAGAGCGCATCTCGGCCTATCCCGAGTTTATCTCATTGCATCTCATCGCATCTCATTTCATCTCATTTCATCTCATCTCGACCTAGATCGAGCGCATCTCGGCCTAGCCCGAGTTCATCTCATTTCATCTCAACACATCTCATCTCATCTTATTACATATCACCTCATTTCATCTCATCTTGACCTAGCTCGAGCTCACCTCGGCCTAGCCCGAGCACATCTCATCTCGGCCTTGCTTGGCCTAACACAACGCAAAAAAAAAAAAAAAAAAGAAGGCATTTATGCACTCAACTCTTAAAGTTCCAGCCCGACTCAACATATCTCTTCCTCGGCCTAGAACTTGGGGGCCTTGTTGATACCCAAATAAAACAGGATAATTTTTTTATGTACACCGGGTCTCCCGGAGAGCCTAGAGACCCCGGAGAGCCCGGAGACCAGAAGAGCCGACCGGAGACCAGAAGAGCCGACCGGAGACCCCGAGAGTTCGGGTCTCCCGGAGAGCCCAAAGACCTCGGAGACCAGAAGAGCCGACCGGAGACCCCGAGAGTCAGGGTCTCCCGGAGAGCCCAGAGACCCCGGAGAGTCCGGAGACCAGAAGAGCCGACTAGAGAGCCCGGGTCTCCCGGAGAGCCCAAAGACCTCGGAGACCAGAAGAGCCGACCGGAGACCCCGAGAGCCCGGGTCTCCCAGAGAGCCCAAAGACCTCGGAGATCAGAAGAGCCGACCGGAGACCCCGATAGCCCGGGTCTCCCGGAGATCCCAAAGACCTCGGAGATCAGAAGAGCCGACCGAAGACCCCGAGAGCCCGGGTCTCCCGGAGAGCCCAAAGACCTCGGAGACCAGAAGAGCCGACCGGAAACCCCGAGAGCCCGGGTCTCCCGGAGAGCCCGGAGACCAGAAAAGGCCTACCAAAAGACCAGCTCATCAACTCATGCACAACAAGGAGGAGACACGTGTACACTCAATAAGACAAGTGTCCCATTAATAAACTCATGCACAACAAGGAGGAGACAAGTGTCCCACTCAAAGTGACAAGTGTCCATTAATCAACTCATGCACAATAAGGAGGAAACAAGTGTCCCACTAATAGCTTAGATGTAATGATTGCTAGGCTATCAAATGTAATAAGTATAAATAGGATTGAAGAGAGAAAAAAGAGGGGAGATGGCTAAAAAACAGCTTTGTACTTTACCTTGGCCATTTAATAAACAAAAAGGCACTTACAGCCATTTATTATATTCACTATTTTTATATTTGATTCCTTGTTGACCAAATTTGACGTCAACGGTATAGAACTCAGTTGGGTAGCTACCCAAGTAGGTAGCATCGACTAACCCGACATAGACATGTATATTTTTTCAAAAAAAAATTATAATGGGACACATGTCACAATCCTACTGGAGTTGGGTACTACCCACTTGAATAACATCTATTTAATATTGAATGTTTTGATTCGTTTTTCAACCCTAGTGTGGGGCACAATTTCGCATTTAGTGTAAAGGATTGAAATCAGAACGCAGTAGGGGATGGACATGGACATTGACGGGTCTAATTGAATAGGCATTTACTTTTACATTCAAAGGCGATGAACCGAAAGTTTGTCCGTGGTTTGACTAGGTGATATGAACTCATGAAGCTACAATTAATATTCTTGACAAGTACAATTAATAGAAACTTTAATAAAATAAAAGATATCCAATATTGCCAGTCTAATAATCAATTGCCTTTTCGCAATTTGGAGGGAGTTTTGTTTATGAGACATGTTTTTGCAGTTTTATGTTAGGGAGGATAATGAGGCAGGGCGGGTAGTTAAATACCTAGGCTCGCCCGTGCTTTTACCTCGTGCCCCTCCCTGGCCCGTGCCCCACCACGGGTCTATTATAGTTGTCCTGTGTCTGCCTCGTGCAGGGCGGGTCTGCCCCGACCAGCGCTATCTAAGCTAAGACCAATAAATACCATTTTTTTCTAAAATGCTACTGGATTAACAATCCTTCCACTTGCAGTTTAAGAATCATTCATTCATTATTTCTCATTTTAGCTCCAATAAAAATAATTGACAAATATCACAAACTAAAGAGGAAAATAAAAATATTAAATATGTAAGATTATCACAAACCAAATTAGCATAAGTCCAAACACTCCAATTAAAAAGTACAAAATACATCTTCACCAAGTCTTTTAATGACAACATTGTACTAATTCCAAACACGAAATCTGCTACCACCAATCTGCCGAGTAACATTTAACAAAGAAGAAAAAATCAATCCTTCACAGTCACTCCTACAATAACACGAAATTTTAAATAAGCTATATCATATTTCATAAAAAAAAAGTTTGATGGAAATAACTAAACAAAAAACTAGCATATATACCACATTCTCGCTTTTCTCGTCGTCCGAATCATAAAACACTGTCTCGCATACTCCACCTGATGAATGCATTTATATATAATTAGATAGCCATACATCATATTAAACTATCTACACAATAATTAACTTGATATATTAATAAACAATAATTACCTTTCTTAGCTAATATCCAATTTTGTGAACATATTAAAGCCTCAACAATCTTATGATGAAGTCTACTTCGATGAGGACTAATCAATCGTCCACTTGTACTAAAAGCAGACTCTGAAGCAATCATAGAGACATGAATTGCTAAAACATCTCTTCCAATTTGATGGAAAATAGGATATTTACCTCTATTGGACTTCCACTAAGTTAATACATCAAAATCAGAAGTTCGTGGTAAAACATCATCTTCCAAGTACTGATCCAACTCTGATCTCATAGATTTTCTTTTTCTTTAAGAAGCATACAAGTCAAATTCGCAAAGTGATGGGTCATTAGCAACATTAGTCTCCACCAAGCCACTTATCACCACATTCATTTATCATCTCTTTCAACTCATATTGTTTAAACAACTCACGACACAAACTAAGGATACTTTCCACCACTAGTACAATATATCTTTGGAAAATAGTACTTCAACAAAACCAATTTATACCTAGGATCAAGCACAGTTGCCCCCCCCCATAATGCCATGCACAACAAATCAATATTTCTCAAACTTATTCACTATATTCAAAGACATAGATTCAACTACTTCAATTCCACAAGTCAGCCATTGGTTTAATTCAAGTTTAATCTCACAAATTTTAGGAAAATACACATTTTGTAGTGGGGTATTTGGTACCAGAGAACAACTCAGTTGCAGTATAAAACAATTTCAGCCTACTACAAATTTCCTTAGTTAAATTTCAATCATTTTCACTGGGCAAACATTTATATTTTGGATCACAGTTCTTCAAACGAAAAAACACATCTTTGTAATCCAAAGCTATTTGTAGCATCAAGTAAGTTGAGTTCCAATGAGTTTTACAATCAAGTATAAACTTCTTACCAAGTGGCATGCGAAGCTGACGAGCTGTATCCTCAAATTTCTCCAATCTTTTAGGTGTTCCCGACCAAATCAGACCTCAAACATGTAAAAATATGAATGCTATGTGAAAATTTTAAAATTGATACCTAATAATTCGACTTTGCAGCTTCCAATTATTATCAATATAGTGTGCGGTAACAACCATAAACCCCTTTTTCTGATATGAAGATATCCACATATCTGTAGTTATTGCGACTCGACTTTCATTACTCTCCAAAATGTGAAACACAACCTCCTTCAAAAGTTCATAAAACTTAACGCAATCATTTTTAACTGTATTTCTTGTCACCAACTTAAAGCAAGAGTTTAAGGCCTTAACAAAGTTTTTGAACCCTTCATGCTCTACCATCTTCAGAGGGTACTCGTTCATGATGATCATCTTTGCTAGTTCTCGGGTTGACTCTGTTAGTCCAAGTGGCTACGATAATTTAGAGGGTGATGAATAGATTATTCCGATTATCAGAATTATGCCCTCTTTTTCGAATGAATAAGCAATGACAAGAATGAAGGTGCAGGAAATAAACAACACACGTCGATTTATAGAGGTTCAACCCACCTAGGGCCTAATCTCTCCACCCCAATAATCTCGGGGATGGATTTCAAAAAGAATTTTTTTTATTAATTACCACAATTAATACAACATCACCTTACAACACCTCTTTGGAGATTACCACAATCTCCCTTGAAGATTACCACAATCTTCTACGGCACCTTATGAAGATTACCACAATCTTCTACGGCACCTTATGAAGATTACTACAATCTTCAACCTTGAAGAACACCAAATTCTTCAATACCTCAAAGAGCACCAAACTCTTCAATAAGAATATTACCACAATCTTCTTGCACCTAACACCTAGATCACCCAAGTGTGTTCTTACCACAAGAACACTCACAACGATATCTTGTGTTGAATGATGAACCCAAAAAATTCAAGATTACAACTCAATAATGAATAATACAATTTTGAGTACAAGTGTAATCAAGAAATAAACCTAGACCTCAAAATGTGAAAGTGAAATACTTAGGCTATAAATACAACAAGAGTGTTGAATATGAAAGCTTAGAAATTTGCAGATTTTCTTGTTGTGTTGTTGCTTGTTTTCTCTCATCCATTTATAGGGGAGCTCTTCAAGATTGGATCACAAATATAGGCTCCTCCTTCTTCACTTTTGTCTACAAAAAGAAGATCACGAGATGTAGAAATATTGTACAAACATGATAAAGTAAATCTTGTTGATATGGATGTCCAACGGTATTAATCTGCTGTCAAAAATAACATATAGCGACCGGTCAACTTTAAGAAATTTCGAACGTTGAAAAGTAAATCAGAGATTCAAACACGGGATGACAGAGGGTTGGACCGGTCGAGCACTAATAGAGGAAATGAATATAATACACAAAAGAATACAGTTGGACCAGTCTAGAAGGGGTTGGACCGGTCACCCCCCTTGTGGACTGGTCCACCACATCACAAATCACTACAGAGAGTTTTCTGTATTAGTTCAAATCCCAGACACCGGTCGACCTTGATGCCGCCTGGTCGACCTCCCTTATTTTTCCTCAATTTGGTTTTCGGTTTCAAGTTTCGACTTACAGGGACGGGATGTTCTCTAGGGCGATCGGTTGACCTCAAAATAGAAGTGTTGTCCAATTTTTTGTCAAAAATAAACTTCAAAAAATACTCCAAAAATTAGTAAAAATATTTTAAAACATTTGGGAGTATTTGGAAAACATTTAAAAACATTGTTTTGGTGTAAAAACCATTTAAACAAAATCAACAAAATCTTGATAAAAATATTTTTCTAACAAACTCCCCCTTTTTGATGATTACAAACCAAAACAATTTTTAGGAGATCGATTTTAAAACAAAACACAATTTTACGGTCTAAAACATTAATCCATTACAAGCAACATTTATCATAAGTAAAAACATAAGGATAGGAGCAAAGATTTTTCATAAACATTTTGCACAAGCTCCCCCTATCAACATGCATAACAAGATTAAGTATAAAAGCAAATAATTAAAAGCTAAAAGCTTAGCTTTTACAATATAAGTTTGAATTTCATGAGCTTAGAAGCTCCCTCTGTCATAGAGACGTCATTAGACAAGCATAAAAGTCCATAATACATCAATTAGACTTAGAATCATCCATAGCTTTTGGCTTTTAAGAGCCATAGCTTATAGTTTTTCTTGCGAGCTTATTTTCGCTTCTTATGGCGTATGAGCATTTTTCTTGTTTCTCCCCCTTTGGAATCATAAAAAATAATGTTAGCACGATAAAAACATCATATAATCATATCAAAGTGCACAATTTAATCAATTTATCGAGCGTTTTGAACAATGAAGCTTAAATTCCAAATAAAAGGAAAAGTTGATCATTTGATTTGCAAAAGTTCATTTGATTGACAAAACATGATTTCTATAAATATATAAGACTTTTGAAATCGAGAAAATCATGTAGGTGATGAATTTTTTATAGAAACATTTTATCGAAAACTTGGCGTGCGTCGAATAAAACAAGAGATGTATAACGCCTTTTTAATTCAATCAGGCCAAAATATTTCATCACCAAATACAGTTTTACAAATATCATCCATCAACAATCATCATACACATCATACTAATACAAGAATTTTATCAAAATATCAAAATATAAGTTCTTTCTCAAGGGTTCAACCCAATTGAGATTAAAAAGAAGAATTCTTACCAATTAATCGGAGAAGTCGGATGATAATGATGAAATACGAGAAATATACACTTAAAAATATAGAATTTATAAGTAGAAAATCATTTTGAGTGAATTTGTGTGAAATTTGCAAAGGGGTTCGAGTTTTGAAGAAAATGATCAAAAATACCGAAATGAAGGACATAAGCAATTTTTATCCTGAAAATGCTTAGGGCGACCGGTCGACGTGTAGGGCGACCGGTGCTTGGCCATGGTCGACCGGTCGACCTCTATGGCAATCGGTATCTGAACACTTGTTCAGTTTCTGTCCGAATTTTGCACCAAAAACCCCTAAGTTTTAAAAACGTACGAAATGCAAACATAGATCTCATTCAATATACATTATGCCTAAACAAGCTCGAAATGGGGTAAAAGACTCGGAGGTTAACGATTTTAAAAAATCCGCGAGTTAATCTTGAGACGGAATTAAATACATCTCAAATTTCCATTAAAGAAATGCAATCCGAAGAAAAATATCAAATCTCAATACGTTTAGTTCGGTCATGAAAAACCGTATTTTTGAGAAATATTTTATACCCGACTTGTTATCCCAAAAGAAACAGGAACGATTGAAAACATTGGATAAGACAATCCATACGAGAGAGTGCCTTTCAAATATTGATTTTTTTTTAATGGAACTTATATGAGATTGTTTGGGATTGTTTGGAAATAGAGCACATAGGCATAATACATGAAAAATATTGAGTCTATAAGAGTAAGATAAGTTGATGAACATACCTCTATTTTATTTGTCAACCGTTATGCCTTTCGCCATTATGACGTAGATGGTCATGGATAAGTCTACGATCATTTGTTCCTTAATACTAAATTATTTCCTGCAAAAACTTGACAAAATATCTTGCACAAGAGCATATTAATATCGAATAATATAGACAACAACATAGAAGTTGGACAAGTAGCACATACTATGCTATTTAAGGGATCAACAAAAGTTTGATAAAACAAGTGCTTATTGAAAATCCATTTAAGGTCTCTTTTGAAATTTAAAAATCCGAGAGTATAAAATTGAGACCTCATTTTTAGGAAATATTTTTATAGAGAATTTTGACAATCAATACAAAAATTGAAGACATGAAAATGTGCAATAATTATAAAAAACAATATGAAATGCATACTTGAAGAAGAGGATAAGAGTTACCAATTTCGTCATTGCCAAGGGTTGTATCTTTCCCATTGTTGATTATACCTTCTTCTTGAAAAATAATTTTGTTGATAATATCTCCTCGTTCGATCATATGGTGCGATCATTTGTTGTCTATATGATAATTTAAAATTCCTTTGATTTTTGTCGCGCCGAGTACCTAACATAAAATTTTCTTGTGGTACCCTCAAGTGTTTGGGTCCTTTGTAATTAACATTGAGACTTTTAGGTCTCCAATAATAATTAGAACTATTTTTAACCCGGCAAGTATTAGTCGTGTGACAAATTTTATTGCAATAGAAACATGTAATAGTTCTAGAAGAATAATGACCAACATGCATAGAGACTTGGTTCATTTTCTTATCATTTATACCATTAGGCTTATAACCGAGTCCTAGTTTCAAATAATCACAATGTTGAATATCAAGAATTTTGGTCATTTTATCGGTACTCAAATTAAATTTCATCATATCCTTTTTCATGCAATCAATATCTTTAACATGAGTACTATTTTCTTCTTCAAGAATTCTAACATTATCAAGTATAACATTATGAGCACTAGTAAGAGATTCATAAGAAGCATGTAAACTATCCTTTTCATTTTTCATGGTGTTGAATTCCTTTTTCAAATTTTTGTATTTAAAGAGCAAGCTTTGGAATTCATTTTGAAGCTCATCAAAATTATTTTGCAATTCATCATAATCATCAATCAATTCATTACTAAAAGAAAAAGAAGGGTTAGAGCGTACCTCATTATCTTCTTCGATTCCCATTAGATATTGCTCGGCTTTTTCATCGTCAGAAGTTGCAAGAAACTCATCCCAAGTTGTTATAATATCCGGTTGAGAAGTGGATGTTTTTGAATTACTCATTTTATTTGCATATGCTTCATAGATGATAAGATTTCCAATAAGCTAATCAAAATTTAGAGTTTCTAAATTTTGAGCTTCCATGATAGCCGCCACCTTTTCGGACCAAGAATCGGGAAGAGCATTTAAAACTTTGGTAGCTTTGTCTTCTTCCGAAATAACTTTTCTGAGTGCCCATAATGAATTAACGATGTTGTCTAGCCTTTCTACCATTTTTGAAATACCTTCACCCTCGAGCATTGTGAAATTTTCGAAATCTTTAACAAGCATTGTTTTTCTAGCTTGTTTAACTTTCTTGGTGCCTTCATAGATAGTTTCTAATTTTTTCCAAACTTCATGAGCGGATCGTATACCTCTAATACGATTATATTTCGTAGCGGTAAGAGAACAATGAAGAATATTAAGAGCTTTACCGTTTAAGGAGAATATTTTCTTGTCTTCATCATCAAACTCCTTGAGGGCTCTGGAAATTTGAGTGTCGTCTTCCTTTTTCTTCATTGGGATGGATACTCCTTTTATAACCATGTTCTAAATATCGAACCCGCACCTTTGAAGAAAACACTCCATCCGGTCTTTCCAAAATGCGTAGTTGTTGGCGTCAAAAAGTGGTGGCTTGTTGGTGGAGGGGCCGGTGGTGAGGTAGCTTTTGTTCGTAGCCATGGATCTTTCCTCTTACTCGGAACGAGCTAGAGAAAGAGTTTGGCTCGGATACCACTTGTTAGTCCAAGTGGCTATTATAATCTAGAGGGGAGGTGGATAGATTATGCCGATTTTCAGAATTATGCCCTCTTTTTCGAATGAATAAGCAATGATAAGAATGAAGGTGCGGGAAATAAATAACACACGTCAATTTATAGAGGTTCAACCCACCTAGGGTCTAATCCTCTACCACCCCAGTATCTCCGGGATAGATTTCAAAAAGAAAAAAAAATTATTAATTACCACAATTAATACAACATCACCTTACAACACCTCTTTGGAGATTACTACAATCTCCCTTGAAGATACCACAATCTTCTACGACACCTTATGAAGATTACCACAATCTTCAAACTTGAAGAACACCAAATTCTTCAACACTTCAAAGAGCACCAAATTCTTCAATAAGAAGATTACCACAATCTTCTTGCACCTAACACCTAGATCACCCAAGTGTGTTCTTACCACAAGAACACTCACAAGGATATCTTGTGTTGAATGATGAACCCAAAAAATTCAAGATTACAACTCAATAATGAATAATACAATTTTGAGTGCAAGTGTAATAAAAAAATAAGTCTAGACCTCAAAATATGAAAGTGAAATACTTAGGCTATAAATACAACAAGAGTGTTGAATATGAAAGCTTAGAAATTTGCAGATTTTCTTGTTGTGTTGTTGCTTGTTTTCTCTCATCCATTTATAGGAGAGCTCTTCAAGATTGGATCACAAACATAGGCTCCTTCTTCTTCACTTTTGTCTACAAAAAGAAGATCACAAGATATAGAAATATTGTACAAAAATAATAAAGTAAATCTTGTTGATATGGATGTCCAACGGTATTAATCTGCTGTAAAAAATAACATATAACGACCGGTCGACCTTAAAAAATTTCGAACGTTGAAAAGTAAATCAGAGATTCAGACACGGGATGACAGAGGGTTGGACCGATCGAGCACTAATAGAGAAAATGAATATAATACATAAAATAATACACTTGGACCGGCCCAGGGGGATTAGACCGGTCGACCTAGGGTGCAACCGGTCGCCCTCCTTGTGGACCGATCCACCACATCACAAATCACTACAGAGTTTTTCGTATTAGTTCAAATCCCATAACCGGTTGACTTGCGTCGGACCGGTCGACCTCCCTTATTTTTCCCCAGTTTTGTTTTCTGTTTCAAGTTTCGACTTTCAGGCACGGGATGCCCTCTAGGGCGACCGGTTGGCCTCAAAACAGAAGTGTTGTCCAATTTTTTGTCAAAAATAAACTTCAAAAAATACTCCAAAAATTAGTAAAAATATTTTAAATCATTTGGGAGTATTTGGACAATATTTAAAAATATTGTTTTGGTGTAAAAACACATTTAAACAAAATCATCAAAATCTTGATAAAAATATTTTTCTAACAGACTCTTGATCAAAGTTGTAAGGAGACAATTCAAATTTATCCTTACTGAAGTTAGCTTGTAAAACCTGTTGTCTAATGTCCTTTATTTTTCTTTTAGTGCATCTATCAAAGTGTTTCTTTAAATGACTAGTACCTTGCTTAGGATCACCTAGCAATAATTGATTGCAATACTTGTATTTAGCCTTTAACTTCCCTTTAACTGTCTCCTTGATATAATGAGCCCGAATTTTAGATATAACTTTGTCAGTTGTTCCTCCAACCACAACTATTTTTTTGGCACTATTATTATTATCATCAAAATCCAAGGGAGTAACATAAGGGGGGATTGGCAAATCTAGAGATGAAGAATGTGGCGCAGCGGGAGACTCAACAGGAGTAGGTGATGGAAATGTGAATGGTGAAATATCCATAGGTGACATATCTGCATTTGGACTAATTGGATGATATTCTTCTTGATCAGCCATGAAGTCGATATTATCTACGAATCAAATGATTTTATCAGACAACAATTTATATGTAATTTCCAGATTAATCACATGAAGAAAAAAACAGAATATCAATAACCATAAATAAATCACAAAGTTGGACTTCTAGTCAATAAATAATCAACCTGGTATTAGAATCGGACATATGCCAAACACCTTACATGCAATTTTCAGCATAACTATAATTTTCAGATTAATAGTTGAATATAAATGCAATTAAACATTATATAAAAATTCTTAGCATTATGTTTCTAAAGTATTAATTACAAGTAAATTATAATTAAAATTAAAATTAAGTAAACTTATGAATCAGTGAGTACCCAAACCCAAAAACCCAGATGCCTCATGTCTGAACTCAAAAATCAAAGCAAACATTTAAATTGTTAGGGTTGTTTACTTTATCTGCTACTAGTATAATTAAAATTTTAAACGACAAACTTAAGTTATATACGAATTCAGAGTTGAGGAATGACTTTGGAAGATAAACTAATTTCAATTATGTAGTCTGTAATTTTAAGATCTACAACAGTAACAGCAATTCATGAGAACTTGTTCACATAAAATAATTCCAAAAAAATAGATTTAAAAGAGAAAAATACAGATTTAGATTTACAAGTGACATATGCTTAACTCTTCGTCGGAGTAGTGGTGGCGGGCTAGCGGAGGTGGACTTGTGAAGAACGAAGTAGCCGTAGGTGGAGCCGCAAAGTTGGATTTTGGTTGGTTTATTTGGCCATTTGGGAGAGAAATGAGTTTGTTTGGTGCGGGTGAAATGAGGAGAATTAGGGCAACAGAGTTCTACTACTATTAATAATATTATATATAAATATATAATAACATATATTTGGCGGGGTGGAGCGGGGCGGAGCCAATATAATACCCAAACCCAACTTGTCCTGTGTTCGGGGCGGGGCGGGACGGGGCGGAACCAATATAATACCCAGACCCAACTTGTTCTGCGCTCGGGGCGGGGCGGTATTGCCATCCCTAGTTTTACATTACATTATTTTTGCTTTACTAAATTATAATAATCAGAACAAGTGGCGGAATATAATGCACATTGCACAACATTTATAAATATGGCAACACAAGAGTTGGTTGAAGTTTCGAGGGGTCTAGAACGAAAAGAAGGACTTTGTATTTACATGAAAAAAATCTAAAAATAATAACATAAATGTTACAAATATAATTTCATTAATAGAACGAATTATTTGTTGCCTTTTTATGTAACTAGTAAGGTGTACGTGCGTTGCACGTAATCCAAATAATTATTTCTTATTTAATTAAAATTAAATCTTATAAATGGCGTAATCTTTTATTAAATTATTTTTTACATATAGTAAATTTCACTCGTGTAGTTTGATCCTAAATAAAATTTGCAAAATTAAAGTTAAACTTATTAGTAAGTGAATGGTTAGAACATTTTGAACCCAAAACACGATACTTACATGATATTATAGTTGAATAAAATACAATGGATATTAAAAAAAAAAAACTAAAGAGTAATTAAAAAAAAGATATTCCAATAACTCATTTTGCATCAACTCAACTCTTGTTATACTTTTTTAAGTGCCTCATTCTTCTTCATATTTGCTTTGAGATTTTTTTGCAACTTTTTCTAATGAATTCTTATCCCAAGTAGATTGATTGATTGACGTATGGATGTCTTCATCTTTTCTCCATTTCCTAAATTTGTGTTATCTGTCGACTTAGCTATAACATTAAGTGAATTTTCTTTTCATATGTTTTCATTTCTAAACACCTACCTATATTCAGTTTTGTACTATTCATAAAATCTATAATATTTTTGTTTCAAGTGTTTTTAGTAAAAATAACTCATTTTAAATTAATTTTCAAAGCTTCTTTCCTTACATATTCTCGTAACTTGTCATTCAAAAACATCTATCAAATTTATATGATTATCTCTCACTTTTCACTAAAAACTAATTGTTAGGCCAACCCCAAACTACAAATAAAATTATTTTCAAGTGCATAAAAATATTTTTTATTCGTATGACGTGTTTTTGTGAAAAAAAGTTTTAGAAAAATACTCAACCAAATATCAATTCATTTCTCAACCTAAATTTATTTTCAAAGGTTTACACTCAACCAAACATATTTTCAATTCTCACGCGAAAACCAACACCCACTCTCAATGAAAATAGTGGAAATAAAAATTCTCAATTGAAATGTAGCCTAATGAGCCCTTAGTTCCATGTAATGTTCTCACTCGCACATTGTTCCTGATTAAATTAAATATTTATATATTAGAAATGAATATAAAATAAACTAATCAATACAATTGGAAATGGTCAATAAATTAAAATTGAATGAAAAGTCGCATGTTTATATCATATAAATTATTATACCACGATCGGCCATTTCATATACTATGCAAATTATATATTAATGAAAGAGAAAAAATAAAAATTTGAAGAAAGATAAGTAATCTATGATATAATATTATTGCATATTCAATCAGTGTTGAATATTCACTTATTGGACATCCGATATATATAGTCATTGCCTACTCAAACATAAATGAATGTACCATGTACTTCAATAGTAATCTATATTTAATATTCATGAAATAATGATTAGTATTTGATGGATCAATAAAATATTTAAGTACTTCAAATATTATTAATACCTTGGTGTTGCTTCAAAATCTTCCTCGTTAGATCTATTGCAAGTGACATTTTCTTTATGTATGCTTTGTTTTCTGCTTTATCAATAATTTGTTAGAAATAATAATATATATCTTGTAAATAGATATTAGTTAATATACTACACAAATTAATTATATATTGTGAGTACACGTATAACATTGTTTATATGATTGTTAAATTATCAATTTTGTTTCAATATATAATTTATTTTTAGTAAGTATAGATCTGAATGAATTATTAATTAATTGTTTATATAACTCAATTCAAGAAAAACTTAAAGTTAAACAATATAAAACTATAGATTTTTATGTTTAGTTTATAATCAATTTTTCTCTTATTTGGTTTTGATGGTTAGAGTCGTATTTTTTACATTACTTTTAATTTTTTTATATTAGATTCATTATAAATAATTAATCCTGTAATTTTATATGCTAAAATTTGATAACCCAAGTTTTTGCATTAATAATAAAATTAAATCCAAATCACGTAATCGTATATTCATTATTAAAAAATAGAAAAACATAGATAAAGACTAATGAATAAAGCTTGGATAACAAAGTAGTTTTTTCAATATTTTAGTGATAACTTATATTTCACTAATCTTAAAACTAAATGTTTTTTTTAGTGGAAATACATATATTTCTCTGTAATTCGCAATGGTCTCAAACCCCCATCTTCATGTATCTAAAAAATGTGTCATTTAATTATCTAACAATTTAGGGAGGGTGATATATGATAAATTTATTATATGGGATATTTACAACCAAAAGCAAAAGTGAATTTAGAAAATATATTTTGTCCTCCTGTTTATTTAAATAAAACTAAATTAATTGATCTTATATATATATATATATCTTCATTTTCTTGTAAATTCATACTCTTGTTTCTTTTTGTTGTATTTAGTTATTAAGAAAATTAAAGAAAAATATTACAAATTATATTTTTACATACCATTCAGCTTTAAATGGCTAAAATTATCTCATATGAAGTCTTTTATATATGCTTATGACATATGATTGGAAATCGATATCTACTCTAATATGAAATAAATATTATTTAAAAATTTAAAATATTCTAAGAATTACAATTAAATGAAAGTATATAAGAAGAGTTTGGAATACAAAGAGACACTAATCCTATTATTAAAAAAAATAAAAATAAAACCAATATAGAAAACTAATTAATTTCCCTAAATAGAAATTCATTAATATACTATATACAAGTTAATTATTAGATTGTGCGTCATGTATAATATTGTTTATATGATTATTAAACTTTCAACATTGTGTCAATATATATTTTATTTTTAGTAAGTATAGATCTGAATGAATTATTAACTAATTGTTTATATAAATCATTTCAAGAAAAACTTAAAGTATAAAACTATATAGGTTTTTATGTTTAGTTTACAATCAATTTTTTTTTGTTTGGATTTGATAGTTGGAGATGTATTTTTTATATTATTTTTAATATTTGTTTGCATTAGATACATTATAAATAATTAACCGTGTAATTTTACATGCTAAATTTTGATAACCCTAGTTTTTGCATTAATAAAAAAATTGAATCTAAATCACATTAAATTGTATATCCGTTATAATAAAAAAAATAAAATAATATAGATAAAGAGTAATGAATAAATCTTGGATAACAAAATATGTTTTTTTCAAAATTTTATTAGGAACTTATATATCACTAATCATAAAACTAATTGCTTTTTTTTTATATTGGAAATACATATATTTCTTTGTAATTCTCAATGGTCTCAAACCCCCATCTTCACGTATCTAAAAAATATGTCAGTTAATTATCTCACTGTTTAGGGTGGGTGATATATGATAAATTTATTATTTTATGGGATATTTGCAACCAAAAGTGAATTTAGAAATATATTTGTCCTCCAGTTTATTTAAATAAAAATAAATTAATTGTTCTTATATATATATATATACATTTATCGTCATTTTCTTGTAAATTCATACTCTTGTTTCTTTTTGTTGTATTTAGCTATTAAGAAAATTAAATAAAAATATTATGAATGTACATTTTTACATACCGGCCAGCTTTAAATGACTAAAATTATCTCATATGAAGTCTTTTATATATGCTTGTGACATATGATTGGAAATCGATATCTACTCTAGTATGAAATAAATATTATTTAAAAATTCAAAATATTCTAAGAATTACAATTAAATGAAAGTATGTAAGAAGAGTTTGGAATACAAATATACACTAATCCTATTATTAAAAAAAATAAAAACAAAATCAATATAGAAAACTAATTAATTTCCCTAAATAGAAATTAATTAATATACTATACACAAGTTAATATAGATTGTGTGTACATGTATAATATTGTTTATATGATTATTAAACTTTTAACATTGTGTCAATATATATTTTATTTTTAGTAAGTATAGATCTGAATGAATTATTAACTAATTGTTTATATAAATCAATTCAAGAAAAACTTAAAGTATAAAACTATATAGATTTTTATGTTTAGTTTACAATCATTTTTTTTTGTTTGGATTTGATATTTGGAGATGTCTTTTTTATATTATTTTTAATATTTTTTTGCATTATATACATTATAAATAATTAACCGTGTAATTTTACATGCTAAATTTTGATAACTCTATTTTTTGCATTAATAAAAGAATTGAATCTAAATCACGTTAAATTATATATCCGTTATAATAAAAAAATAAAAAACAATATAGATAAATATTAATGAATAAATCTTGGATAACAAAATATTTTGTTTTCAAAATTTTAGTAGGAACTTATATTTCATTAATCATAAAATTAATTGCTTTTTTTATTTATTGGAAATACATATATTTCTTTGTAATTCTCAATGGTCTCAAACCCCCATCTTCACCTATCTAAAAAATATGTCAGTTAATTATCTCACAATTTAGGGTGGGTGAAAGATGATAAATTTATTATTTTATGCGATATTTGCAACCAAAAGTGAATTTAGAAAATATATTTTGTCCTCATGTTTATTTAAATAAAACTAAATGAATTGATCTTATTTATTTATTTTTTATCTTCACTTTGTTGTAAATTCATACTCTTGTTTCTTTTTGTAGATGTATTTATTTATTAAGAAATTAAAGAAAAATATTATAAATGTACATTTTTACCTAACACTTAACTTTAAATGGATAAAATTATTTCATATGAAGTCTTTTATAATGCTTATGACATATGGTTGGAAAACTCTCGATATCTAGTTTAATGTGAAATAAATATTATTTAAAAACTCAAAATATTCCAAGAATTACAATTAATGAAAGCATATAAGAAGGGTTTGGATTACAAAGAGACATTAATCCTATATATTATTAAAAAAATAAAAACCAAATCAATATAGAAAACTACTTAATTGCCTTTAAAGCTAACTTTACTATAAGAATATTTTTGGCAAATCAAATTTTCAAGAAATCTTCAAATCATTCACACTTTTATAATAACTAGTAAGGTGCACGTGCGTTGCACGTGAACCATATAATTTTTGCTAATTTAATTAAAATTAAGTTATTAAAATTAAATAAATTATATTATATTATAAATATTGATCATATTATAGAATGCAATTCGACTTGAAAAGAAATCTGCCAAATTAAAATAATTTTTCATGGATTGTATTTAACATATATCTTTGTTTGATATGGACGTAAAGAACCCTCCTATTGGGTACTATGCAACTCATTTTATTAATATCAAATGTACATCTTGAAGAAATTAAAAAAAGGCCTAATTCCACCGCCAAATTATTAAGCCTTGTGCTAATTATAATCATGATCTTTTACTTGGATTTGATGATCTCTTTACAATTTGTTGTTGCTTTTGTTTGCTTCTTTTGACCATCTCATTTCTCCATGTCATCTATATTATTCGCTCAAGAATTTCAAGAAATGCATATTTTTTATAGTACGTTTAGTACTGTACATTAAGAGCAAGCCTAGAAAAGGTTTCATTGTTTCAAAGAACATAATTAAGATCTGGTAGAAAAATAAATATAAAGAAAATGTGTGCAAAACACATATGTGTAGATACTAATTCCCAAGAATAATAAGGAATAAAATCATGTCCAATTTGCAGTTGAAAATTCTTTATGAATCATGAAATGTTCCTAGAGTTTTACATAGGCTACTGATTGAGAAAGAATAACATAAGGCTCCAATTGGATTGATGAATTTGGAGCTAAGGACTTCAAATTTATAATAACAGGTCCATGAGGTTGTTTGGATGAAGTCATTCTATAATGAATTTCAAATCCTCAAAAGTGACTTGTGGGGTCATTTTGGAGGATTTCAAATCCATCTTAAATGGACTTATTTGAAATTATTCTCAAATTCTCCCATCCAAATGTAACCTAAGTGAACATGCTCAACTCAAAATTTCTATTATATATTTAATACTTAATAGGTGGTTATCCAGACACTTTTACCAATTGATTTATAAACCTTTTAAAGTATTTTACAGTGATGATCTTGTAATGGCGATTACGTAAGCAACTCGTTCCGAAATACAACAATCCCTTCATTTCTAATAGTATTATGCCTTTGCTACACCACCAAAAAAATCACAATCTCCCTATTCCTCTTAACATATTCACTTTTGCCAAAAATAAATTTCACTCCTTTTTTTTTTTTTTTTTTTTGAGGAAAAAATAAATTTCACTCCTTAGTACGTACTATATAGTCTATCATGCCATCATACATTTATTCACCACTGTGGCCCTAACACAATTAAATAGCAAAATGGAATAAAAATGAATGAAATTTTCATCCTAGGTTTGTAAATTGCATCGTTGTTTTCCACTCAATGGAGCCTTTGGATTACATAATAGCTTCTTAATTACAAAAGCTCCTACAGAACAAACAAAAATATTGCACAAATTCGAATTCAAACATCTAGAAATTTATGAGCCAAGTGAAAATTAAAGTGGAATCTACCATTTGTTGGTGTCTTGCAGAGGAGAAAATAATTCTGTGGGAGCGCTGGATTCTTAGCTAAATTGCGGCTCGTGATATAATCAGACGGTAAATCAGGCCCTGAGAGAGAAGTATCACATGACTGGTCATTTATTTACATATAAATAAAGAACATGAAAAGCCGAGCTCAATGAGCTAAGTTGGTTACTGAAATATATATCACAAACCAATAATATATTTTTTTTATGTTTTTCGCACAAAGAGAGCCAAATCATCAAAGAAAGAGAGAGAATAAAATCAAAGCATTGGAATCAAATAAAGAAGAAAAGAAGCCGATTATTCAAAC
The DNA here is from genome assembly GCA_016081115.2 of Rehmannia glutinosa. Lineage (NCBI taxonomy): Eukaryota > Viridiplantae > Streptophyta > Magnoliopsida > Lamiales > Orobanchaceae > Rehmannia > Rehmannia glutinosa. Next base: position 702,454 of record JABTTQ020001369.1, read on the forward strand.
GTTCCAAACATTAAACAAAATTTAAGTAGAAAAAAATTCTAATAATGATAATAGCTTTCACATATCTGCAGATCAATCTCAGGATATGAGTAAGCCATGGGGAATCAGTTTGTTCTTACCTAGAGTCCAAAAGATGCATTTGGTAAACTTAGTTGTCTAAGTAATGAAATGTTCCAACATCATTTTAGCAAAGACTCAAGTCATTATAAACCTCAATACAAGGTAAAGGAAACCAATTCAGAATATTAACTTCTTATCACTCAAAATATCAAGAAGTTTCCCCCATATAATCTCAAAACAGCTTAGCTACATTTTGAATCCTTGATTAAGATAAACTGACTGATGTACCTATTTAACAAGGTATTATGTTACTCTAAGAGGTAATAGTTGCATTGTGTAGGTCTTCCCCTTCCGTGCGGATGAAGAGAAAAAAAAGGAAAAAGGTGACAACTGATTCAATAACCTACAGAACTTATAGGATCTACATCATAGTAAGATAAACATACAACAAAAATTTGAAGAAATTCACAGTTCGGTTTCTAACTACAAAAAGTTGCGCCTCGGCCAAAATAAATTTTACAAAAAAAAATCAATAAAATTGCTCATTGTTGTTAGTACAGAAACAACAATTTTACAAATCTCATGCTCTTGTGAGATATATCAATTCCAGTTCTAAAGCCTAATCAACAAATACATAGTGTCGTTGGAATTGTGTTTCTTACTAAGACCAGGGTCAATTATGCATTCAATTACTTCCAGAAAATACAATAAAGAAACATAAAAGTAATGGGATCATAATATTGTTTTGGGAAATAAAAAACCTTTGGATTCGCAAAACTTCTGTTGTGCCTCCCTTTTAAATCGGAAGACAATAAATTACCTTGAGATCAAAATGAGTTATCACTATATACAACATGAAAAATCCATAATCAAGTCAATTTCTTTGGACGGTTGCGAGAAGAGAACTTTTTTTTGATATGTGCTTGTCTTGAGCACCAATACAAGAACTAAATTCGCTTTTCCTCCTTCGCCTGATCGCTTCTACTCTTATATTGGAACTCTTGATAATAGAAGAACAAAGAGGAAAATGAATAAAAACATGAACGCATGTGAATCGTATTATTTTAATACTATTGAGCAAGAGGGCGAGGAAGACCACTAAATACAGATTGGTTTCTGCGACCTTTTGGTATGCTCAACTTTATCGGAACAACTTTATGGATCACTTTGTGTTTGTTTTGTCAGCCTTCTCGAACTTAAAAAATTTCCTACTTTGTGATCGTGATACTTTTGTTGTTTCTTATTTTGTTGTTTCTTATTTCATGAAATTAATAAGGTAAAAAGAATATAAAAGGCTAGAAAATGGTATTGAAGGCCGGTCGGCAATGTGAAGTAGTTTGGGTCCTATTTTTCGTGCCTCCTCGTGCCTTTTATATCTTTTGAGATCACGCCCGTTCAAACTTCTTCGATATCCCTTTCATGTACCTCTAAAAATTAACCCAATTTGTAAATTATATTTTTTCACATTAAAAAAATTAATTCAGTTAAAGGGTATTTTAATCCAATCAAATTTTTACACAAATATTCAACTTATAGAGTAGTATGTCAAAGCACATCATTTTGTTGTCTCCTATGAATAAACCTAAGTTATATATAATTTTGTTTTCGTAGAACATCACTGAGTGCACATTTTTAATATTTTCATATTTGAGCATCACTAACAACCAATAATTTTGCATAAAAGTTGAAGATAAAGTGCTAGTAGGAACGTCGAATTCTTGTTTAGTATACTCGTGCTATGAATATGATCAGAGCCCGCTAAAGACAAAAGCAAGGTATACAACATAATATTTTCATAAACACAACCGTAAGTAATACTGATAATAGAAGCAATAATTAGAACTAACATTGAATCCCAAAAGCATCAAACATTGATTGCGGGTGAGTTTCTAATAGCCAGTAATCATGTAGATTCCAAGCCCACAGGAGAAAACAAAGCAAATAGGGTTTTCTTGAGGAAAATAGTAATGGCTACTACTTTACAACAATTTTCAATTTTATGCTCAAGCAGAAGTTGAATTGTCTACCTATGTTTCCTTTGCTGTTAAATTAAACTGTCATTTCTTTATCAGTAATTACTATAATCATGTTTTGAGCTTGAGCTCTGTTATTTAAATGTCAACCTCTAATTTATTCATATAGTTCTTAGATCACCTAACAAATTTTAATAGTTTATAAGCTCTAAATCAACGTGATGTTTTAAAGAACTTAAAGGCATTGCCAAACACCCTATAAGTTTTAGGTTAACAGTCTATATCAATACAAAGACCAAGAAAATATTATAAAAAATATACCATGGAAATGGTTGAAGGCAATAGTCATCAGAGAGACTGAAATGGAGTAAATAACATCAAAATAATAAATCATTTCAGTTAAGTTTTTACCTTTTCGACTAAAACCTCGATGTTTCATATTCAGCTAGACGCCTAGACATCTACCGGGACGTCCTCTAGATTATTAGACACACTTTTATATTCCCCTCTCAATTAACACATATTTATCCAAATGCATTCTAGCAATATTGAGTCTTCCTCCATTGTTGCATAATATTCACCTGCATAGTAAGTGAATAGAAAAGTACTTCTCTAAGAAAAATGCAAAATAAGAAAGTAAAGAACAAAGACATGCAATATTGTTCATAAAATAGGAGCACACTAACCTCAAATTCTTCTTGATTTAATTTCACTGTTTGTTCCCTTCACTTTGAGAAAGAGAACAAACATTATTGTAAAGAAGAACTGCATCCAAAAGTGTCTGCAAATAAATACATTACAAATAATTGAAAAGCACATCATCTACAGCCTTAGGGCTATGGTACAACTGTATGATAGTGCATATTTCACTAAACCCCATAATTTTGGCTGCAATTTCTAAATTATGTAATACACTCTCACACAATATCTCATAATATTCCCAATGAATATACACCATAAAAGGATGTTTAACACTGATAAATATGATGGATCATGACCTAAGGTTTACAAGTACAACAATTTTAGTTGTAAATTGTCAGCAAACAACAATGCTTACTTGTTGAACCAATACTCGGATGCATGCAAGGACAACGGGCGATCAGTGTTGTCACTGAATTTTTATGAAAAATATCTCACTTTACATTGCTAGAAGAAAATATTAATGCAAATCTTGGATTAAATTTTGTGTACCACATCATCAAAGTTCAGAATGATAAGATTGTATATCCAATATCAATATGTCCCTCCCTAGTCTACCTTATACCCAAATGCAACAATACAAATGACTTGGAAGTATAGGAAGCTTCGATCATGTCAGTCTAGTATAGAATTAACCATTAAGGGGAAGAGGTAGATTGGGCAATGACATTCATATGCCCAGACTTTATAGAATAACATCTTTTGGCATTAAAATGTCAAATCAATCTATCTTCCACATGAGTTGTATGATCAACTTGTATACTTAAATACAAGTAATATGATTACCCTAGAGACACCACTTAAGAATTAGTCTAGCTAATTAAATTTATCATATTACCACTATTTGACAGTGATAATCAATGGCCCTGAACTTGAGTTAGTTTAGAATTTCAAAAAACACCACCAAACTCAAGTATAAATTGTAGTATATATATATATATATATATATATATATATATAATTCTTTCTTTTTCGTGTTGTTAACAAAATTTGTTGGATCAAGATTGTCATGAAACTCTTTAAATAATTACCATTAAATATGATCTTGTCATGGATAAACTTTATATCATTGAGTTTTGTTTTCTCAACTGATGAAAACAAAGCTAAGAATTAAGAAAAGTTACCAGATTCTCATTTTAAATTCTAAACTAAAATATCGAACAAACATAAAACCTGAAATTTCTTTGTAACTCTTAACTTTTTTAGAGTAAATTATATGCATAAAGAAATAGAAAAATCTAATTTAATTAGAAACAGAAAAAATGTAATAAGCTTCAAATACTCTTAACCCTTGAACTCTAAACCTTTAAACCAGGATTTGAATAACAACCATATGCATAAATAAACAGAAAATTCTTATTTAAATTAGAAACAGGAAAAATCTAATAAGCTTCAAACCTGGATTTGAGTAAAAACCCTTGAACTCTAAAGCTTCAAACCAGGATTTGAATAACAACCCTATGCATAAATAAACAGAAAAATCTAATTTAAATTAGAAACAGAAAAAAATCTAATGATCTTCAAACCTGAATTTGAGTCACAACCCTTGAACTCTAAAGCTTCAAACCAGGATTTGAATAACGATCCCTTGAAATCCAAATTCTCGTATGATGGAATCACACCACGGGCAGACCTTTTTGGTGCCGAGCAAAATAAAGAGGAAAACAGATGTGCGATTTTTTTGTGTTTCTAACTTTCTACTGAACAGACGCGGGAGTGTTCTGTTTTTTCAACTGAAGAGACGCTAGAGTAGTTTTGTTTTGTATTAGGTTTTGTCTTACCCTGTGTAATTCCAATTTTAACATTATTTTTTATAGATAGTAGGGGTATTTTAGGCAGTTCAATTTTTTACAGAAATATTCGCCATTTTAGAATAGTAGTAGATAGTAGATAGATAGTAGATAAATAATAATAATAATAATAATAATAATAATAATAATAATATAGATTGGAACACCCACACACATTAAATGAAGCATCCATTGAGAATGAGAATTTATGAATTTAGAGAAATCAGAACAACATTTGACTGCATATTTCGAAAACAAATCGAAGAAAACTACCTTAGTGGTGAGGACAACTAAAAGTGGGCAGACAACATTTTAGTGCATGTAACAAAATATATTTTTATTAGAATTTTAATGAATGGTTTCATGAACCATTACTTTTTCTTCTTTCTCTCCTTATGAAATACTAAATGCAACGTTTTAGTTACAGTTTTAGTTACCTTTCTCTCCATTAATGATCTATGGATAAAATTCCAATATTGCCATCAAAAATGAAAAGAATCAGGGACATTTTAGTCCATCCTTTTTTTAGCAGAAACATTCATGTTTTTATAATAGAAAAAAAGTAGATAGAATGGTTTGGGCACTTCTTGTGCTCTTAGTAATAAAATTATTTAGACTATTGAAAAAAATAATTGATTTAACATAAGATATATAATAACGAAAATATGAGACTTCGACTTTAACATTTCGGTTTCATTAAAATAAAGTTACAAAAAGGTCCTTCAATATAATTTACCGTAGATAAAAGACAAAAAGGAAAACAAAAACTACTTGATGAATGAAATATGAAAATTTGATCTTGCATTTTTATTTGAAAAGTCTATATCAATATTTCATAATCAAGTTTTTTCTTGAATTTCATTCTCAATTGAAGTAAAAGACAACACATTCAATTTTGTTTGGGTGGGATGTGTTTTGCCAAAAAAAAAAAGAAAAACTTCGATACTTAACTTGAGCATGATATATCATCCAATCCACTGCTATGCCAACCTTTAAATTGAAGTATTGAACCATATATATACATATTGAATTCGATAGCTCTTATCGGCGGAGGCCCTAGACGACAACACCACCTTGACCGCCTCAGAGGTACCTGCTAAGCAGTACATCTTACAGGATAAAAAAGAAAATAAATTAATATTTGAACCATGTGGGTAAGCCTTAAATGAAGGTGCTTTCCGATAATTGATGTTAGTGTAAACAACATATTTCATGTTTATCTAAAATTTCAATTTCGATGGATGATTATTAAATAAAAATGACACTATTATAATATATGTGACATTCACTTTCTGTAGTTTGAATAGAAAATCCACACTGATTTTGTACAACACATTTTATAGATGTAACACAATGGCTAAATTAATACCGTTATGCCGCCCAAGTTGCAATTTTGCCAACTTGACAAAAGCAAAAATCCCGATCAATCGAAAATGGGCTTGCACGTACGGAGCAGCCTAAGCATAATGTTCTTGTGCCAACTAACGAAACACTAAGAATAACATATTTAATACTTGACAAGAAATTCGAATCCTAATACATACTACCTCTGTATATATATAAAATTTCAATAGATAGACAATACTATGTAGTGATCACATGAAAATCAAAATGTATGAGCTCCAATCTCCAAGTTTATTATCTCTATGTTTCATCTTTTGCTTGCTAGTAGTTGCTAATGGTGACTACTTAATTGGATTGGGGAGCTACGACATGACCGGTCCAGCTGCCGGAGTGAACATGATGGGATATGCTAATTTCGAACAGGTGACCGGAGGTATACATTTTCGTCTCAGGGCAAGAACGTTCATCGTGGCGGAGGAGGGCCCACAAGGTGCTCGGTTTGCGTTCGTTAACCTTGACGGGGATGGCTTCACAACTTGTCACTATTAAAGTGCTCGAGAAATTAAAATTGAGGTAGTCAAGTAAACGTTTTATTTTTTAATACATAAGGGACAATGATAATCGAGCCCTAGACTTAAGTGCAGGTTTGAGACTCTTAACCACTAGACCTTTATCTGATTCCTGTTAATAAACTTAATTTCAAGGACTTTATTCTGTCACTTTGGATCTTCTAATGTTAAATGCTTGTCTTAATATTAAGGTATGGAGAGTTGTACAATGAAGAAAATGTTGCAATAAGTGGAATTCACACATGCTGGTCCGGGGGGCTATTTGCAATATGTAACGTATTCGGTAACTTCCCTTGGTTTCGTTCCACAATCTTTTGATGCCCTTGTGACTGCAATCGAGCTTAGCATCGTCCAGGCTCATAACAATCTCAAGCCTGGTTCTATTTTTATCAACTCAGGTATAGTCAGACGTAAGTTTGAAAGATGAATAATAAAAAAAAGAAATATCGGCAAGAATATGCGCACATAATTGATATTCAAAATAGTTACATAAAACATTTATGCTTTGCAGGGGACGTAGAGAACGCAGGAATAAACAGGAGTCCGAGCGCGTACTTGTTCAACCCTCCTGAGGAAAGGGCTAAGTATCAAAACAATGTTGATACACTAATGACCCTTTTGAAATTTGTTGATAAAAGCAATGGGAAAAGTATCGGGGCATTTAGCTGGTTTGCTACACATGGAACCTCCATGAGCAGAGACAACAAGCTCATTAGTGGTGACAACAAAGGAGCTGCTGCTAGGCTCTTTGAAGACTGGTTCACTTTTGGCAACACCAATTTTTCCACTTCTAGCCAAACAAGACTTAACACTACTTCAAGTAAGTTGCTATATTTAGGATACTTACAAAATACCTCGTAGATAACTGAGTTTTTTTGTAATTAGACTGCCTGCATTAGAAATTCTTGCTAGCTGAGATAAATTAACGGACTACGATGGTTCTAGGAATTATCTAATACATTTCATTTTTATTATCAAACTGCCAAATTAAGGTACATTGTTAATGCAAGCATCAAGAATTAAGGCCACAGGAGGGCAGCCATGCCCAAAAACTGCTAGCCAGAGCTCTAAGGTGAGAAAAACGACGGATCACGATTTGTAGGGGCATTTTGTCAATCAAATGTTGGAGATGTGAGTCCTAATGTGCTAGGAGCATTTTGCTTGGACAGCGGAAAACCGTGTGACTTTAACCACTCCTCGTGCCATGGCAATGACCAGCTTTGCGTAGGCCGTGGTCCAGGGTACTCACGTCATTTCCTTTTTCCAATTATAGACGTGTCATTCATCCAATATAGTGGAATAAAATAGAAAAGTGGAATAGGAGATCTGTAGTCTCTAAATATAATCTATTTATTGAATATGTTTTCAACAAAGCACTAAAACTAAAAGTTCAAACTATTAGCAATCCTACACAATGTTTGTAATGATCGGAATACTTTGTGAACTTTGTGTACAGATATCCAGATGAAATCTTGAGCACTAAGATCATCGGCGAGAGGCAGTTTCAGAAAGCTGTCGACTTATTTACGTCTGCTAAAGATGAAATCACTGGAAAAATTGATTACAGGCAGGTGTACCTCAACTTTACAGATATAGAAGTTGTGTTAGATGGAAACAAGGTAGTGAAAACGTGCCCTGCTGCTCTCGGCCGGGATTTGCTGCGGGGACTACTGACGGGCCGGGCGTTTTTGGTTTCCAGCAAGGTGATACTGAGGTGAACAGAGTCAAGTTATTTGTAATCAACCTGAATTAATTTTGCAGTTTCATTCTATTCCATAATTGTTTTGGTTTTACATATTTCTAAAGCTTTTTGTGGTCTAAACTGCTTATCATGGATCTGCAGATTAATGTGTTTTGGAAGACAGTGAGGGATGCCATCAAAGAACCTAGTCAATACCAAGTGGACTGCCAAAAACCAAAGACTGTTCTGTTGGACACTGGAGAAATGTTTTGGCCCTATGATTGGGCGGTAATTTATCTGAAAATGCACAAAAAGAAACAATAAGATCCTTAATTGCCACTGTTTTTAATTAATTACTGAATCTTGCAGCCAGCAATTTTGCCAATTCAAATCCTCAGGCTGGGAAAATTGGTCATACTATCTGTACCAGGAGGTTTGTTTGTATATTACTTTGGTTTTGTTCTTCGTAATTTCCAGATTCACTTGTGAAAATGCTTATTGTAGTTTCCAACTAAGCCCAAGTTCAAAGCATATTTCAAACTGTTGAATAAAATATTGGGATTATATTACAAAAACTATCCCTGAGATTTAGTGTAATTACAAAAGACCCCAGTTATTTGTAATTTTGAAAGATAACTGTTTTTCTTTTATTTTTTTTTTTTGATTATGCTAAACCTCATGGGTAGTTTTTGTAATTATCCCTAAAATATATGACTACTATCTTAAGTTGGGCAAGCTTGGCTTCATATCATGAATAACTGACAGAGGTGTGTTGCATTTGTAGAGTTCACAACTATGGCTGGCAGACGACTAAGGGAGGCAGTTAAGGAAACACTGATCAGCTATGGAAATGGAGAATTCAACGATGACATACAAATCGTCATAGCAGGCCTAACAAACACTTACTCGCAGTATGTTGCTACGTTTGAAGAATACGAGCAGCAACGATATGAGGTAAGAAAATCTTTAAATCATACACAATCATTTCTATGTACAGAAAAAATAAAACCCATTACTGCATCATATACATGGTTAATTACAAAATATACCTTGAGGTTTAGCTTAATTACAACAAAACTCAACATCTTAAAAAATTACAATTACCCCTTGCATTTATTACAAATTGCACGCTGAAGAGGAATATTTGTAATTCTAAAACAAAACTGGAGTCTTTTAATTAGGCTAAATCCGAGAGGCAATTTCTAATTATACCTAAAAATACATAAGGGACGGTGTCATGGACTTAAGCACATGAGATGGATAGTACAACACACAAAGAATATGATTTTTTTCATGGGTTTGAGTTTTAGGTTGAAATTCTATTTAGATATACAATCCGGTCTCATAAACTATATCTATGAGATCGTCTCTTAACTTGACCTATTAATGAGCAAAAAATGTACACAGGCTGCATCGACACTCTACGGCCCTCATACATTATCAGCATACATCCAAGAATTCAAGAAGCTAGCACAAGCATTGGCAAGAGGAGATAAAAACGTCGGTAGAGGTCCATTGCCCCCCGATCTCTCTTCTGTCCAGCTTAACTTCTTAGGAAACCCTTTCGGGATTCTCCTCCACTAGGTGTAAACTTTGGCGACATCAAACTTGACGTGAAAACCGGCCCTTTTAAAACCGGAGATGTACTAAAAGCCACGTTTTGGAGGAGCGAATCCAAGGTACGATTTACTGACAGAAGGCACATTTGCTGTGGTGGAGATGTTTCAAGGGGATAAATGGATATCTGCATACGATGATGATGATCTCTGCCTTTACTTCAAGTGGGACGGTCCGCTTTTAAGTTCGGGTTTTTATGGCCTTGCGACGATTGAGTGGGAAGTGCCGAAGGGGCGAGTGTGGGGATTTATCGGTTAAGGCACTTTGGATCATTTAAGACAACAAAGGACTCCCCTGTTAGTTACTTCACTGGGGCATCTAGTGGATTTGCTGTCTTAAAGTAATTGACATGTTAGTATTAGTAGCTTCTTTATGCAGAAACAGAAATAAGTACTCTTAGAAATAAAGAACTGTTGTGGCTTTGTACAGCATATGTAATAGCAAATTAAACCTGATCATGGTCCAAAAAGAACAAGTGATAACTTAGCCATATTTTCCAGCATTATAAAATCAATGTTATTGATGCATATATGGCATTATGCTTTGATCTGATCGTATTCTGTTGTGACAGAATACACAATAAACTCTAAACCAAAGTCCCCTTTTTTCTCATCAAATTTCAGCATATCTAATAATACAAAGTTGTTGAATGAGTTGCGATGTTAAATTTATCGTCACAAAAATATTTGTGACGCAAAATCAAATGAACTCATTTCCTGATGCTTTTATCAAATGTATCATTATATGGTAACGCTATTTTATGTCATAATTACTGAAGATTTATCATATTTAAATAAAAAATAGTTGATGTTAAAAATAATTTTGGTAATTTCTTTAATTTTTATGTTTTTCCTCTTATTTTAATAACAAAATGTATAAAAGGATATTCATATTGCCTCTTTTTGGTTCAACTTTTCATTTTTTATTTAATATTCTTGTATAATATTTTATACTTCCACTAAACATTCCATACACAATCAACGTATTTAAAAGATTCTCCATCACATCAATACAATTATTATTTTTCCACTATATATCCAACTTTTACTTTAAAAATAAATCGCCACTATTCATAAAAAGGAGTAAAATAACAAATAATCACAACATTTAGATTTTGATTGCATGTCATTTTATTTTATAAAAAATTCCTCAATTTGTTTTTTTGCAAAATATGTCAAACCTTATGAACAATTTCAAAATTACACTATCACCCATTTTCACTTTTCCAATTATCAATCACATCGAACTACAATTTTATTTAAAATACACAAAAACTTGTGTGAGACGTTCTCACGGATATAATCCATGAGATGAATCCTATATTTAAATAGAATTTCGACCCAAATCCATACCCATAAAAATAATTCGTATTTTTGTATGTGTTTAGGATCCGTCTCATGAACTTAGATCCATGAGACGGTCTCACATAAGACTTTCCCTTTAAAATAATATCGCACCAACTATTCATTCTCTCTTCCCGTAAAAAAAAAAAAAAAAAACTATTTACTCTCTCTTACATTCCCAATCACTAACCACATTCAACTGATATTTTATTAAAACATCATCACATCTGTTATCATCATTATGTTTTCATCTTATAATCAATCATACTTGAAAATCCATTCTTATTTTTCAAACAGCTTTTCAACACTATATTCTCTAAAAATAGAAAGGAACGAAAAAAAAGTCAAGCAATCAAAACCTTAGCCAGTGGTTGTTCGTGAAACTTCTCTCATCCTTTTTTTGTTTTCTGGGTAAATTTCTCATTTAACGTGCAATTGTCTGTGAAGATATTCAACTAATATATTATTTACTCATTCTCTTTTTTTCAATCTATCAATCACATTCATTTATAATTTTAACATAGAATCATCACATCAAATATTATCACCATATAAATATATCACAAATATATTATTTAATCTCTCTTCTTTGTCAAATCATTAATCACATATAATCCACTATTACAATAAAAAAAACTACATCAACATATTATTTTCTTATATCCAATCACACTCTCAAAAATTATTTTTATTTTATTAAATAATTTATTCACACTATTCTTTCTAAAAATATAAAAGAACGAAAGGAAATGCCAAACAATCACTCTCTTCGGTAGTGCTTGCTTGTGATAATTTTTACCTCTCTTTTATTTTTTGGACGATTTTTTTACCGGATGTGCGATTGTTTATGAAAATATTCAAAAAGCTCATTTTCACTCATTCTCACTTTTTTAATCATCAATCACATCCATTTATAATTTTAAAAAGAAAAATCATCTATAATCATTACACATCTGTATCATAAATTCACTATTTACACTCTTTTATATTAAAATCACTAATCACTAATCACTACTAAAAGCTATAACAATTCACATCAACTATCATCGTCATATTTTCATCTTATATACAAGAACACTGTCAAAAATCATTTTCAATTTTTTTAGCGACAGAGATATCCCGATACACCTAGTTACTCAATTGCCTACACTGCGCCGGACCTATGGGACGTCGTTTTGCTAGTAATGAGACTAATCCTCTACATCGGTGGGCCAACTCAGGGGCGTAGCCAACCCGTATGGTTTCCCCTAACCCAAATTTTTTTCCCCTAGCTCAATTATTTTTTCCTCTTAAAACAATATATACATTTATTTATTTTTTTCTATAGAAAAAATGGGACAAAAAAATATTTGTGGTGCGCGAGGGGCCGGGGAAGCCCCCCTTAGCTACGCCCCTGGCCAAAACTCCAAACCCATGGGCGTAGCCAGGATTTCCGACCAGTGCAGTCGGGAATTTCATCATTTCGGCATAACATTTCTCGGGTTGAAATTTTAGTAAATAGGATATAATAAATATTGTAAGGGAAAATAAGATTTTTAGTCCTGTAAGTTGGACATGTTTTAGAATTAGTCCTCTAAATTGTCACATTCATTTTTTAGTCCTTTAACTTTCAAATTTCTAGATATTCAGTCCTTTAACTTAACAATTTTATTTTTGGTCCTATAACGTAACATATTTCAGAAATTTGGTCCTATAACTTAACATATTTTAGAAATTTGGTCATGTAACCTTTTTTAGGGAATTTAGTAATATAACTTAACAATAGTTAAATTTAATTAATTTATTAAAAGGTTATTTCTAAATTAATTTTATTTTTCAAATCGAATGATTTTAATTAACAATTATTTTTTTTAAAAAATAAATAATTATTTTTTAATTTAATTAATTTTTAAAAAAAAATTTAAGCATTAATTTTTAAACCTTTCAATTAAATGCATCTTGTACACTAGTCTACAGTTACATTTCTTGGAGATAATTATCCTCACCAAAGGTTAATTGCATAAATATGACAAATTATTCTTAAGTTACTAATTTGATGTAATTATTTTAATTTTCCTAGAATTCATTAATTATTTTAGAAATTTCTATTTATTTAAACTTTTTATTAATCAAATTAAATTAATTTTAATTGTTTTTATAAGTTAATTAGTTTCCAAACATTGAAATTTAATTATTTTATATTTGGTCCTATAAAATAGTTAAATTTAACTATTGTTAAGTTATAGGACTAAATTTCTAAAATATATTAAGTTGTAGGACCAAATTTACGAAATATGTTAAGTTTTAGGACCAAAAATAAAATTGTTAAGTTAAAGGGTGAATAACTAGAAATGTGAAAGTTAAAGGACTAAAAAATAAATGTGACAATTTAGAGGACCAATTCTCCAAAAGGTCCAAGTTACAGGACTAAAAATCTTATTTTCCCATATTGTAATAAAAATAAGCAACCCGTACCTTACAACAAATATATTCTTCAAATTTGATCTCCCAACCCATTAAAATAATTACTTATTTTATCAAAAATATAAAATTTCAGACTTTAAAAGGCTTCTGATGTTTAAAAAAGAAGAGATAGGCAAAAAGAAAGAGATAAAAATATATTCCTTTGTATCCATTAATTATGATGGTGGGTTTTTCAATAGTCCATGCATGAATCCCATAGATAACATGGCCACAACCATAAAAATTGTCAACATAGGTTTTCTCGAGGACCCTTTTATCACGTAAGTGTGGACACTTTGCTGTTGAATGAAGAGAAAATAATTTTTTTTATTTTTTTAATAAGATAGCATGACCAACCGAATTGAGTGCAGTCCATGGACCGCACTTGGCCTATACTGGCTCCGCTCGTACCCAACCCCACACACTGACGATAGTTAGGGGATTCGAACCTAGGACCCCAAAAATAAAAAACAACAACATAAAACGAAAAGTCAAGTAATTTCACACTTTTCTAACCTTGTGTCTCTCTCTCCACAAAAATTTACGAAATATGATTCGAAATCCGAAACCATCACAGCAACATAAGATTTTTTTTTCCCACTAGCCTAGTCTAGTCAACCAAGTTAAGTGCGGTGCGGGTATATTTGACCCGGCCCGCAACCCAAGATCCAACTAGCTGCCGTTTACAGTTCACCACTCACCAGCCATAAACCCCTGCAAAGCCCTAATACGAAAAACGCTCATCCTCTTCCCTAAATCAAGGTTGAAGAATTTCTTAAACCATATATAGAGTGTATAGAAAGTGGTTATGGGGAAAATTCCACCGGCTTTCAGAAGGGCAGCTTCCCAATCCCCATTATCCACTCTCCTCAAACCCTACACTCCTCCTGCTGCTCTTCAAGAACAAATCCCATTACCAATTTCTAATTTCCCAACCCAGAAAAAATCTTCCAAGAAGAATCCCATCAAAAACGATGATTCAACAACAAAATCAAACGTCCCATCAATTACTTTCGAGTCCCCAAATCTCCCAGAAGCCAAATCCCTTTTCAACTCACTCATTTCCTCCACAAAAAACACCCCTTCAGACTCCAGTTTCTATAACTCGATTCTCCAGTCATTTTCCTCTGTTTCATCTCTCCAAGATTCAATTCTTTTCCTCAATCACATGGTCAAGAAGCACCCTGCTTTTTGCCCCAACCGTTTCACTTATCACACACTTCTTGTGCAGTCTTGTTCATCGCCCGATGAAGAGTCTCTCTCTAACGTGCACCGTATCCTCAACCTCATGACTAACAACGGTTTTCCGCCCAATCAGGTGTCGACAGATGTCGCCGTGAGGTCCCTTTGCGGTTGCGGCAGAGAAGAGCATGCTATTGAACTAATTAAGGAGCTTTCTGCCAAGAATTCACAGCCTGATACGTATACTTACAATTTTCTGGTGAGACATTTAGTCAAGAACAGGTCTTTAAGTACCGTGAATTGCTTTATAAAGGATATGAGGGAGTTTGGTATAAAACCAGACCTTGTGACTTATACTATTATGATTGATAATGTTTGTAACTCGAAGAATTTAAGAGAGGCGACACGGTTGTTGGGAGTGTTGAGTGAGGAAGGGTACAAGCCTGATTGCTACGTGTACAATACAATTATGAAGGGTTATTGTATGTTAAGTCAAGGTGGTGATGTGTTGGGAGTGTATAAGAAAATGCAGGACGAAGGGGTCGAACCTGATCAATATACTTATAATACTTTAATATTTGGGTTGTCCAAATCGGGTAGGGTTAAGGAGGCAAAGAAGTTTTTAGGAGTTATGACTGAAAAGGGTCATTTGCCTGATGCGGTTACTTATACTTCATTGATGAATGGTATGTGTAGGGAAGGAGATGCATTGGGAGCACTGAGATTGTTGGAGGAGATGGAAGGGAAGGGGTGTAGTCCAAATTCGTGTACGTATAACACTTTGCTTCTCGGATTGTGTAAGGCGAGGCTGTTGGATAAGGGGCTTGAGTTGTATCAAGTGATGAAGAAAGGTGATATAAAGCTGGAAACAGGCTCTTATGGGACGCTTTTAAGAGCGTTGTGTAGGAAGGGTAGAGTTGCTGAGGCTTATGAAGTTTTTGATTATGCTGTTGAGAGCAAGAGCTTTCCGGACGTTGCTGCTTATTCGACTTTGGAAAGTACTCTTAAGTGGCTGCGGAAAGCTAGAGAACAAGGTCTTGCCGTTTGACTTGAGCAACTGGTGCGTCTTATTTCTTAGGCCTTTCAAAGTAAGTGGTGTTGGTTCATTATGACAAATTTGCTTACATACCCCATCTTGTTATTTTGTTTCCTGAATTTCGGAATGTGGATGTAATGTACTAATGTTCTATAACAATGAGCTTTGCGAGAATTTTTAGTGACAAAAGCAGTATCAACAGATTATAAACAAATAGGTCGGAAGTTATTTGGTATGGAATAAAGAGGGAAATATCTCTATTCTATTTATTTTTTGCTAAGTGGCACCATCACTTAGAATTTAGTAGGTCAGTGGACGAAAAGTTCTAGGACATATTTGGATTTGGATTGTTACTGAACGATTTACCTTTTCCTTTTTTGTTCATGCCCCTAATTCACTCCTACCATTAAAGATAGCCCTTCAGCCACCAAGTTCTGTTTAGAAAGCTTTCGAGTGCTTTTATGATACTTAAATAGTCATATTGTGAATTTACATTTGTGGGTTGCGTTATGATGTTAAGAGTTGAAGCAGCAGGAAATTAGGGGGAAAATTGTTAGCAGTAACCTTTCATTTTTCCCTTTTGATTTGTTGAAATCCCAGAAAAATGAAGTCTGAATTATGTGTGCATGAATGTAGACTCCGAACTGTGAAAGAAGAAACTTCAGTTTTAATTGATAGGATAGAGAGTGCTTCTTTTTCTGCCAAATAAATTGGCGTAGCACCAAGTAAATTATGTTAATCTAAGATATGGCGTGAGAGAATTATCAACATGCACTACTTGAGTAAACTGGTATATTTATTTGTATATATCATTGTCTGATGAAAGCAGATAAAGGTGTTTGAGGAGGGATACTATTATTGCATATGGCATTTGTAGTCCCGTAGCAACTCGGCTAGAGTGAAAGATGCAGCCATTTGTTTCAATCTTTTCATAGAGCCTTACTTTGGAGCGCCTTGATATCCATAATGAAGAAAAATAAAATAAAAATTATTCACCAATCCAGCTGCTAGAGTAGGGTTAAGCAATCAAGATTATGTAACACCAAAGATAATGTATTGCACTACACAACCACAACATTTCTTAGTTACCCTCAGAAGCAAAATTGCGTTCTTAAATTTTGTTCTGTTCTTCACTTAACCTAATCTTTTTTTCTTTAGCCCGTATCTTTACTCAGATGCCTTAGTAATTGGGCACTGAAAAGTTCTTGGCTAATTAGAGCTCACGTTTGCCACTTGAGGTTCATGATGCACTGGTCGGAATTCCAGACCGCAATACCTAAGACCAATGTTTATTTCTTTAGCCTAGTTGAGCCCTTAGGTGGCCCGTCAGTTGTAGTTATGATGAAGGTTGGATGACCTTATTGTTCTGTACAGGAAGTAAGAATTAGGAATGAAATTGATAAAATATGTTGATGGCTAGATTTTCCCGTTACATGTTCTACAAGGTTTAAACTGTAGTCATTTCACTTTTCCGTAGGCTAAGCTCATGCATTTATTCATAGTGGTTAGTCAATGAATAACTCCATGATAAGACACTGATGATTATAAGAAGCAAAATCGATCTTAATTTGCAGTTTCATTCTTTACCTTTCTTGATGTTAAACCTTCAATATTTGAGATGGAATGAAAGGTATGTGGCAAAATGACTACCGAAGTATCTCCTTTTACTCTTTTAGAGACTCCACTAGAATCACTTGGGCGTCCGAAATGTTGGGGATTTTACAAGAACATTCATAAAACTCATAAACATCCTAGAACATGCAGAAAAATTCTAAGACAAAACATCATGCTATTAACGGAATATTCCATCGGATTGATTCTACTCTGAATGTGAAATACCTTTCGATAACCAATCTCCATGAACTCGAAAACACGATCATTCCATGAACACGGAGTCACGGACAATGATTGGTTCTATGGTCTTCCTCAACTAAATCTCCTTATTCCTTATGTGACTTTCATTTTCATTCTTGATGGGAGAATAGAAAATTGTGTGCGGTTTAAGTATATTGGACAATAACCATAAAGTTCTTTATATAAATATCAAATTAGGGTTTCCATAATCCCCTAAGTATCGTATTGGGTATCTACTCTTTGTTTCCATATCAAATTTAGTACCCTTAGGACTCTACCTTATTTAGATCAGTTAATTAGTCCAATAATAATTAAATGGAAAATATAATTGTATTTAAAATATGTTGTGCACATATTATAAATTAAATAATTCCCAACACGAAATTGTTGCGTTGAGGTAAAACTCATATTTGAGGATGCATCCATTGCATTTAAACTGCTAGATTGAAGTGGACTGGACATGCTCTTTTAGTTGTAGGCTTAGTTTCACGGCAAGCGCTATCCTTCTTCCCTGCTCTCATTCAATCGTTTACTTCAAAATTTTATATTCGTTAAGTTTTTAGATGCTGAATAGCATTATTCCACCTTCCTTCCAAAGTCAAATTGAAATTTGGTTTTGCATGGCGATCAGTGTTAGTGTGAAGTGCTTTGTTAGAGCCCCATCGCATTCTATATAGGGAGTGTTTGCAATCACTAAAAAAAGTGTTCTCAGCTTTTGGCTGAAAAAAATCATTTTCTAATGTTTACAAATGTCAACGTCTGCGATTCTGCTTCATTTAATCAGGATAAAAGTAGTGAGATGGATACTTTAGATTTCTGATTCTGCTTCATGTTTGACTTCTACAAATAAATAAACACTTTTACAACTTTTTCACCAAACATTCTCAACTTCTGATTCTCAACTTTTGATTCTGTTTGGAAACATTACTAACTTCCGATTCTTAACTATTTTTATTTCTGCTGCAATAAATCAGTTCTTCTAAAAGCAGAAGCTTTTGCAAACACTCCCGTCTCGGGATTTGATTGTTTAGATATCTAATTATGATGTCTCTATAGTTATTCCTGTGACCTCTAAGGCTGGATATCTAAATATCTAATTATGATGGCAATGGATTCCAATAGAAAATCTTATTATCATTTCAGATATATGATTTTCTTTTTTGATTGTGCTGGGTCATGCAGGTGGCTAGGTTTTGCGGAAAATTACGTCAAGATTTTGCTTACAAGAATTGCAGAAATTCCCCAGCTTACACATCAATATTCCAAATTCTGATTCACCATCCCCGTAAACTGCATTCTGTTTATGGCAAGTTGATTGAAGTGATATGCTTTTGTGGGGTTTATATCGTCTTCCAGAAAATGGTGGCCTAATGCAACTTTTGAAACAGTGGCATTTTTATCTGTTTCCAACATGCGTCTAACATTGGGGATAAAATCGGTCATTGTCCCATCGGCTAAGATCATTGAAAGTTTCAGTTTCAATGAAGGTAGCAAGATTGAGCTTTTTACATAGATGCATCGTAAAATAGTTGCCTGGTAGCATAGGAACAATTCAATACAGAAACATCATATATTACATTTTGTCCAGCATACTTGATTTGATGTCTGGGAAGTTAATCATTTTGTGCAATAATGTTACATTGTGCTCTCTGTTCTGTAATTTGACCTACCATAAGAATTCTGTAATTTTATAGCTTCATTCTTGTGCTTTATGGCTGTACAAACTACAAAGTAATCTGTGAAGTTTCAGAACTTGTCTTCTACTTATTCTGCTGAATGATTCTTGAGAAATCCCAACTGTAATTCCTTGTTACCACCAATTCTTGTTCTTCTAGTCCCTGTATGGCTGTATCTTACAACCGTAATACATTTTTATTATTCCATCCAATGGATAAAGTAGATTATTTTCTTTCGTCTGTCCAAAAATAAATGCCTCTGCCTATTTCTAACCTTACATTTGATGGATTCTGAACCACAAACACATGCCAATGTCTCCTATTCTCTGTGCACCAATCTTCTGAGCAGAGGTTTTCTTTAGTTTTTCATCTCATTAGTAACATCACACTTCATGTTGGAGGTAATGCTCTTGTCCTGAAAAAACAACATTTATATATAATTTTTGAATGTTTTTCCTTTGTATATGACATGAAAACTAAATAAATTCTTTGTTATTCTTCTGCTGCATATGCTACAACAAATCGCCGCCCAAAGTCCATTCCGATTCTGTCATTTTTGGTGCTGTAATTCAGAATTCTCATATGTACCAATTCCCCAGAATGAAAAAGAATTGAATTAAAATCTTATGGCATATATTCGAAGTGCTTCCTTGTCTACCCAACGAACACTAATTTGCCAGCTCATTTTAATTTTATGGTTGGGATGTAAACCTATTCTTCCATTTCACCAACCCTAGTTACTCCGGGATAGGTTTTTGTATTGTGATATATTGTATTGTTTTTGCATTTCAACCAACCTTAGTTAATATTGTATCTTTTATTGCATTACGTCGATTGTTGCTACGCGTTCAATTAGGTAAAGCCTTCTTCTGTTAGTAGGGCTGCAACCGAAGCGAATTAAATCGAGCTTTTGAGAGTTTGAGCTTGTCTCGTTTTTCATCGAGTCGAACTTGAGATTAATTTATCGAATATATTGATGGTTCACAAGTTTTTTCAAGCTTAATCGAGTCTAAATGGACTTAGTAAATATCAATTATAAATTAAAACAGTCTTCAATTTATTAATAAAATTAAATTATACATTTCTAAAACGCATAGTATATCTACTAAAATCTATAATTTATTCAAACAAATGAGTTTATTTAAATATTTTTATATTGATTATAAATAAACATATGAAAATTAAAATTAAAGTCAAACTATTAGTTTAAATTATAAGAGCTAGCTCACAAGCTTACTGACGAGCATGCTTACTCAAACAAATTTTTATCTAGTCGAGTTTCGAATAGCTCACGTGCAGTTTGGATCATTTGTATCTCTATCTGTTAGACATTATTCTCTTTGATTATTTTTTAAAAAAAAAATTAAATATATACGTAGCAACATGACTGGTGTATTGCAATACAAAATGCAAATAGGTGTGTACACCAAACGATATATCTTTCTCCATAAATTTGTTCGGATCTTTACGGATTTTAGTAAAATATTTTGTTAAGAATTAGTATTAGGTGACCGGGTTCTTTGCTCCTTTAGCAGCCCTTTAGTGTACAAAGACCTCATTTTTTCCACTCAAAATATTAAACTCTTAGAATAATAAATGCCATTAAAATTGGTTGAATGAATCCCACTAATGATTGGGGAGGCACAGGGACAAGAAAAAATTCTAGATATAGTCTTTGGTCAATATTCAATGCATTTGCATGACTGCCACACAATTTATTAAAATTAAATCTTGTCTCCTTTTTGCCATGAGCTTTACATTAAAACAAACATTTAAATATATCCAAGATTGCAGGTTTGATGGTGAAAATAGCAACAAAGTTATTAAAAAAGTTAAGGGCAGCCACATTGCACCCACATGCTAAATAATTCCTTATAGTGTTTGTCTCACTATAAATACAATCTTCAAATTCTCATCTTTTTCATCTCAGCATCAACCAACTTTTAGCCTTACACACACATTAATCCATCAAAAGTGAAGCAAAAAAAATGGCAGTTTCACAAATTCACTTTAGATCCATTAGTTTGCCTTCAAGATTACATCCCATAAATCCCACAAATTTTGAAGCAGAGTTACAAAAGCTCAAATCTTGTCTTTCTAAAAATGTTGCTATTACCTCAGAAACCATTCAATCTGGTCTTCTTGGGCTAGCTGAACTTTACAATTCTGTTGATCAACTTCAAATTCATCAAGACGGAAAATCAATTGAAGATTCGATCGACGGCTCGGATCAGTTGCTGGATTCTTGCAGCACCATTAGAGAATTGGTTCAAATGATCAGAGAAAATGTTCAAAGCCTTCAATCTGCTTTTCGCCGCAAAGGTCAAGATTCCAGCATTCAAAATGATATAAATTCATATTTTTGTTTGAGAAAGAAGATGAACAAGTGTATATCCAAGAGCCTCAAAACACTCAAGAATTTGGAAAACAAGAATGGATCAAATATTTCACTAAGTGAAGTGATAATTGCAATCTTCAAGTGTACTTTGGTTTTCTTGTCTTTGCCAGCTGGCAAATCCGGTGGCTGGAATTTGGTTTCCAGATTGATGATCACAAAATCTGTGGATGATAGTGTTATTAGTGAAGTGGGCTGTGTAGACTCTGCATTAAATGTCCTTAGAAATGGTGAATTTAAGGCTCTTGATGTGCAAATGGTGCAAAGGAGTTTACAAAATCTTGATTATTGCATGGAAGGGATTGAGACAGGATTACAGAGATTGTTTAGGCAATTATTGCGAAGTAGAGTTACACTTCTTAATATTCTTACTGATCATTGAGATAGAAAATCTATGATGATCAAGGTTTTTAGAACAAAAATTTTGTACTATATGATATGTGTTGAGAGATTATCACATTGATATTATATTCACTCAATTTTTGTGCAAGTTTTCTTTCTTTTTGTTTCTTAACAAAATAAATAGTCAATACATTTTCGCTGAGAAATTAACCAATTAAGCCATATGGAAACTCTACAATTTTGCAAAGTTCGAGTGAATTAAAATAAACTTTCCGTTTAAGAATATTATATGATAAGACTGTTAGAAATATGAATTTGCATTACTGTAAAATGTTATGTAAAATAGTTGTAGCTAACTATTTACCAACAAAATCTAAAACTATTGGTAAATACTTACAATATTTCTGTCAGCTAAATTTAAGAATTGTTGGTGATTTGTCTTTGATTGGTCAATATAGTTTTGGGAAAATTAATATATTTTTATTTTGTTGGTATTCTGTGGGTAACTGTAAAATTTTGTGAAAATATCATTTTTGTCGGTATATTATGTCAGTAAACTAGAAGTTTCTTTGTAGTGATAATAGTAAAAAATTTCAATCCTGACACCTA
Source organism: Rehmannia glutinosa (assembly GCA_016081115.2). Taxonomy (NCBI): domain Eukaryota; kingdom Viridiplantae; phylum Streptophyta; class Magnoliopsida; order Lamiales; family Orobanchaceae; genus Rehmannia; species Rehmannia glutinosa. The sequence goes on from JABTTQ020001369.1 coordinate 725,066, forward strand.
CTCAAATTCATGAAAATATAAAAGAGATAATACAGCCAATTGTATCAATTATTATTTATTGAATTATTTACATAGAAAAAAGGATATTTCAAAACCAATTCCAGAAAAAAGTTAATATCCTTCATTTGTAAAAATAATAAATAAACCCATAGTCAATAATGTCTCGTGCAAGAAATTAATTATTTGATTAAGATTAATTTAATCTTGATCGGACAAGTTCAATAATTGATCATTTGAAGGGGGGAAAAAGAAAAGAAAAAGAAATAATTCATCCCAAAATAACACCAACCTTTTGTGAAATTTATGCATTATTGTGTCATAATTATTAGAGAATCTGTAGCGTAAATGCAAAATACATAATGGGCCAATAGTTTAATAGGTGATTCGCAAGAGAACCTAGTATTTGGACATTTTGGTACTAATACGGATCATAATTTCGGATTAAGGAAGAATATTTTCATGTACGGTCACATGCCACTGCCCCGCAAAAAGATGCTTATGTTTAATCCTTTGCCTAGGCTTATGGCGAGTATTTAGGACTGTAAATGGGTCGGACCATGATTAATGGGAGGCAAACAAACAATATTTTCACGTTGAAGAAGACACGACTATTATCTTGTGGAATTTATTTAATTTGTCCATATGTCGGGTCAGTCTATGAATATAAAAATGGACCCTGTCCCCGCCACTTTCATTAAGTGGCCCAAGCAAACATTATATTGGGCTGCACAACTGGGCCTGTAATACAAAAAATTGGTCCAAAAGAGTTATTTTTCTACTGTTTAACTTGTTTGGGCCACAAAATAAGTCTACAGTCGAAATAATTATTATTTTTTATTTATTCTCAGTCGAAATAATTACTCAAGTAGAATAATCAATAATCTTTAATAATTCCAATTCGCTAAGGATGGTGAAGACTTGATGAGCCACGCGTCATGATGAATCAAGAAGAATACAAACTTAGTTATTGGATCATCTAAATTGTTGCGCAAGATTTAAACCGAGATAAAATGACGTCGTTGCGTGAAAGCGCAAACACCCATAATAACCACATCGTAAGGACATGTGTCAAGCATCGGCATGCCACTCCTCATAGTTGTACAATCAAGTTTTATTTAGCAGAGTCTTGTAGATACTAGTCTTGTAGATACTACACTAGATGTACGTTGGTGGATAAATAAATAACAAGTGTCTAATTAGTATTTATAAGATTAAATACTTGTCATGCATCCATAAAAATAGTAGGATATTTGTTATTCATTCGTGCATTAAGTGCACTACACTAGATATAGGCATATAGCATTGATAATACCTATTTGGCAAATCTTTAGTCCTCACAGTGTGGGTTCCGTGATGATGTGGTAGTGATGTTTCAGTTTTTTGTGGTCAAATTAGGTATTGTAACTATTAACAATTACAATCGACCAATTATAATTTTTCCAATCATTCTACATTGGATTTAATGTGTTTATTATATGATTTATTTATAAACACAAAAATAAATATAGTTAATGTGGTATTACTTGTATTGATGATATTTCTGTAAATTTCAATTGTTCGATAAAATTGTGCCACAAACATGCATTATGAATGCTGAGAATTCGTCCAACAAACACTGTAATATGCCCAAATAGAAAATTCAAAAAATTTGAGAGCTAATAATTACTAAATCAAATGCGCAACTTTCAATTATAGTATTTGAGATATTTAATGCAAGCTGATCGATTGGTACAAGCTTGTTAGCCTTAGGACCTTAACTAACTTATTTTAGGTAGTATTACCAAATTAACAAAATAATATTAATTCCAATAAAATCATTTCTGTTGGGCCTTAATTTAACTTATTACCCACAATTCGACATTTTCGTTTAATCATAGCTATCCAAATTATTGTCCGAGTTTACTGAAATCACCTATAATTTTTTAACTAGTGCTAATGAAATGAGTCTATTTTGCTCAATCCACTCAAGACTATTCACTTTTCTTCGCTACTAAGCAACACTTTGGTTCCTTCATTGCCATTGATATTGCATCTGATTTTTAATTTTACTATTACAAGCTAATATATATTAATAATCTCACCGTATAGACTCTCAGCATGTTTAGAATCACCTTTCAAATGAGTCATATTTCTAAGGTGTTTGGTGATTTATATTAGATGGATTGCTGAAATAAGTCACATTTCAAAATTCATACTAAAGAACAGAGAAAATAAGTCACGCATCGCGTTGCCATAAAAAAAAAACAAACAAAAAAGGAAAATGACTTTCTCTCTCTACGAATTCTCCTCTCCCTGCATCAATGGCGACTGCTTTCCCACCTGAACATTCTTTGCTATTTTTGGCTACAGATCCATCTCTCCTTCTAATTCCCCTTATCTGTTTTCTTTTTTCAATTTGTTTCTACTTTCGGTTTCTCTTTTTTCAATTTTGGTTGCTGTGTTTCAGGATTTCACGAACGCTTGGGCATCGGCTGATCTCTTCGCTCAAGTTTTTCACAGAATGCTAATTGTGGAATCGTCTCCGAAGATTACGGACATCGAGGTATTTCCATTCCTACACCCGAATCCTTTACTCTCCCGATCCCAATCGTTACCAAATTCCCCAATTCGTTCAACGAATCATGCAGTTTCCCAAACCTTCTGAAAATATTTCTACGGAACCTGCTGATTCAAATATTCCATTAGCACCTTCTGAAGTACCTCAACCACAACCTCATAAACATCTGATACCCTCGTTTTCAGAAATTGTGACTAATTCTTCCAAATCGACTTCGTCAAACTCATTTCTCTTCTCGGCATGCTCTGAATCAATCGGAAGTATTGCCACTGAGGATGATAAACGTGTATTGATCTTTTCTGATTCTGAAACATCTGAATTAGCTGAGAAATGGAACCTGGCTATTGTTGGTAAATATTCACATGGCATACCTGAACTTAAGCAACTTCGATATACTTTGGATTTGCTTAAGCTCAAAGGCACTGTGGATATTAAAATTCTAAATCTCAGACATGTTTTGCTAATGTTTACACATGAAGAAGATTTTAATAAAATCTGGATGAAACCTGTCTGGACTGTTAATGGATTGCCCATGCGCATTTTCAAATGGAGTCCCAAATTCTCTGTTAAAAAAGAGTCCCATGTGGTTCCTATTTGGATAAAACTCCCTGGTCTCCCTATCCATCTCTTTGATAAGAAAGCTTTCTTTGCTATAGGTTCCTTATTAGGTCATCCCCTTCAACTGGATAGGCAAACTGCCTCATGTTCTAGATTGTCTGTGGCTCGTATGTGTATGGGAGTTGATCTTTCCCTTCCTAAGCAAGAGACCATTTACTTTAAATATAATTCTGAATTGCGTGCTCAGAAAATGGTTTATGAATCATTTCCCAAGTACTGTCTAGGTTGCTCGGACATAGGCCATGATATTGCCATGTGTTACACTGTTGGTAATGCTCCTAGACCTGTTAAGGTCCATTCTGTTCCCCCTACTGAACCTGTTTCCACTAATACTGAAGTTCACACAGAGATTGCCAAATCTGGTGAAACTTCTTCTCCTAAGGAATGCATTCCTCATCTTCCCATTGAGGATGAAGAACCTTGGATTCAAAGAAGTGGAAAACAAGTTGTTGTGGATACTGAATTTCACAATGATATTATCCCTGTGTCCAATCAATATCATGGGCTCACAAGTCATGATGAGCCCACTGAGCAATATGAATATGCTGAAGAGGTCTCTGTCACTGAGAACCTCATAAGGCATTCCCTGCACTCTCCTTCTAATGTTTTACCTGCTTCTAGCCCTACCACCATCACTTCCTCTCCACAGGTTGACCATCATCAAAATCCTACTCAGGTGAATCCCACTGATTCCCCTTCCCACTCCTCTTTTTCTGAGGATCTCATGTCTCAAAAACAAATAGCATTGCATAGGAGAAGTCTCTCTACTTCCCCTAAAAATGCTAAGAAAGGACCAGATAAGCCTGTTAGGCCTGTCAGAAACAAACCCAAAAAAAAATATGACTACACAAATTCTTGTGTGGAATGCTAGGGGTGTTCACAATACCCCTACTCTGAATCATCTTCACCTTCTTTGTAGAAATCACCATATCCTTCTCCTGGCTATCATGGAACCTATGTCAACCCCTGACTTTCCTTTTTACTGCAGGAGGATTGGCCTACAACATGGTTGTGCTAATTCTTCTAATAAAATATGGGTCTTTTGGGCTCATGATCTTGAGGTCTCTGTTATCAGTGATAGGGATCAAGTAATTGATCTTCACATCACTTCCAACATCTTCCCTGCTCCTATCCATACTTCTTTTGTGTATGCTAAAAGTACTAGGATTGGTAGGAGAGATTTGTGGAATGATTTAAGGGATATAACTGATTCTCCTAGGACTGCTTGGCTTGTAGGAGGTGATTTTAACTGCTTTCTGGAAGAGACCGAAAGGGTAGGTAGTAACACTGATAGGTCTTTAGATATGGAGGAATTTGGGCAGATGGTTAGTGATACTGGGCTTATAGATGTAGGATACCAAGGAGGGCCTATGCACACATGGGTTAGAAATGGTTTAAAAGAGAGGTTAGATAGGATTTTTGTTAATTCTGGTTGGAGCGATTGTTTCCCCAAGTTTGGTGTGATTCATTTACCTCAGGTTAAATCTGACCATGCTCCCTTGTTGTTCACCGCCTGCCTAACTGTTAATAAGCATCCCTCCATGTTTAGGTATATGAAGATGTGGGCTAGACACCACACATTTCTGGATAATGTGGCCCAGGTTTGGAATGCCCCAACTGAGCATTTTGTAAGTCAGCGGCTACGATAATCTAGAGGGGGGGGGGGTGAATAGATTATCTCCATCTTTTCGATTTTGCCCTCTTTTTCGAACCGAATGCTCAAAGACAATAATAAAGGTGCGGAATGTAAACAACACACGTCGATTTAAAGAGGTTCAACCCACCTAGGGCCTAATCCTCTACCACCCAAGTATATCCGGGATGGATTTCGAAAAGAAAAAGAATTTTATTAATTACCAAAATTAATACAAATTCAACTTACAACAACTTGAAGAGCACCACACTCTTCTTCGACACCACCTTTGGAGATTACCACAATCTCCCTTTGAAGATTACCACAATCTTCCTTCAACGGCACCTTGTGAAGATTACCACAATCTTCAACCTTGAAGAATACCAAATTCTTCAACACCTCAATAAGAAGATTACCACAATCTTCCTCACCTATCACCTAGATCATCCAAGTATGTTCTTACCACAAGAACACTCACAAGGATATCTTGTGTTTGAATGATAACCAAAAATCAAGATTACAACTCAATAATGAATAATACAATTTGAGTGCGAAATCAAGAAAAGCCTAGATCTCAAAGATGTGAAAGTGATAAGCTAGGCAATTTTACAACAAGAATAATAACAATGAAAGACCAAGTGTTTGCTTGAAGTGTATCTTGTTGTGTTGTATCTCAATTCTTGTTATAGGTTGCTCCAAAACTTCCTCTATTTATAGGAGATGATTGATCAAGCATAGGCTCCTCTTGGGGATTGAAAATCTCTGAGAAAAATACAATTAAGATCAAGAATATAGTGTTAGAAATCAATCCCACAATTTAAGGAAAAGTGTCTCTGTTTGTCAAAGCGGTCGGAAATTTCTTTGTCAAAAGATAGATAGGCGACGTGCACGAGAAATAGGCGTTAGAAGAATACACAAAGAAAATAACATTGCAGGCGGCCGGTCGACGTATACCTCGGCCGTCGACCATCACCCCAACCGGTCCCCTCATGGATTTTGCAAAGATCAAGTGTTGCATTTTTGAAACACACTTGCACCGCCGCAGTCGGGCAGGCGGCCGTCGTCCGACTGGTCGACGCCTTGGCGGGTCGACCCCGCCTTTACACTCCAGGCTCAACTTTTGGGTTCTACGTACTCTTCAGTGCGGGTTGCCCAATAGAGGCGACAGGTTGGCCTCAAAACCAAAGTGTTGTCCAATATTTAATCGAAGATAAACAACAAGAAATACTCCGGAAAATAGTAAAAACATTTTAGACCGATCGGGAGTATTAGGACAACATTTAGGAACCTGTTATAGGAGTAAAAACTCATTGATATAAAATCAATAAAAGTGTTGTCCATTATTAACAAAAATAAACTTGAGGAAATACTCCGGAAAATATTAAAACCATTTTAAATCATTTAGGAGTAATTGGACAACCTTTAAAAACATTGTTTTGGTAATAAAATAAAATCATCAAAATTAAGATAAAAACATGTATCAAACAATCTCCCCCTTTTTGATGATTACAAACCAAAATAATTTTTGCACAAACTAAGAGAGCAATTTTAGAAATGATTTTCCGGTAAAAACATTTGACCGTTTGGAAGCAACCAAAATTTCCAAAAAAATTAAAGCAACCAAGTAGGAGTAAATATTTTCAAAGCACAAGCTCCCCTATCAACAAGCATATCAAGAATAATGTAAAAGCAATTTTCCATAAGCTAAAAGCTTTTAGCTTTTACAATTTGTTCAAGAGCTTATAAGCTCCCCCTGTCACAAAACATCATTATATAAGTCCATCAAGCAACAATTGGACTAAAGATAAATCACAACTTATGGCTTTTATGAGCCATAGCTTATAGCTTTTATTTCGAGCTTTTTATTAGCTTCTTTGAGCTAACGAGCCATTTTCTGTTTCTCCCCTTTGGAATCATCAAAAAGAATGTTAGGATGATAAAAACATCATACAAGTATATCAAAGTGCGCCAAAGAGACAATTTATCAACCATTCGAGGAGATAAGCTTTATAATCCGAAAAAAATGGGAGAAATGTATCATTTGATATCCATAAGCTCGTTTAAGTGTCAAGACATGATCTCAATGAGTATATAAGACATATGAAAGCATAAGAGTAAAAGTCGAACAATTCATTGCGACAATTCATCGAACACCTTGAGTGCATAAAAAATAAAAGAGGTTGTATATAGTCCTTGTAAAAGGTTCAAGCCAAAAAATTATCATATCAACAATCAACCTCATTCCAAAGCTCAATAAGATCATATGCAACATACGCAACATTTGTTCATCAAATAAGAAGCTCAATGTAGATTCTCGAGGTTCAACCCAATTGAGATAAGCTAAGAAGGATCAAGGCATTACAAATGCCAAAAATTAGAGCAACCATCAAGTAATATAAGTCATGCCTTAAACAATATATGTATGATATATCAAATGTCCCAATGCATATGCAACTAAGCATAATGATCAAAGCATTTAAAAAAGCACTTTTACCATCAAGTACTTCATACCAATTATCAAACAATGCTTAAATTAGAGTATTTTTACCATCAAATACTCTATCAATATCATGAACACCCACAAGTCATTATCAACTTGCAATATTAACCCTTTTAAGAAAAACAAGCAAATATCATTAGTACAAATGAGTTTTACAAAAGTTCATAAAAGTACAAAGCAACTTAAATGAAAATGCTAGAAAGTAAAGGGGTGGGGTAACATCATTCCTCATACGAGGAGAAGCAAGATCCGCGAATTAAGTCCTTGATGAATTTCTTTAACTTGCCGATAGACTTTTTGCATTTTGGAGGTCTTTTGCTCCAAAGCCTCATACCTCGTCTCATGAAAATCCCTCATCTCATCAAATTCGGCTTGAGTATACCTCCTAGGCGGTTGAGCACCGGTATTACCCTCCGGATTGCTCGGTTCGCCCTCTTCCGCTAATCTTGCGGCCTCGATGTCATCAAAGAAGTCATTAGGATCGGAGACTCTTGACCTCTTCCTCTCGCCATTTTGGTTGGTCGGATTTCCATGTTCTTGCGCGCATAGTGACCATTTGGGCGATGTTATCAATGTCAAAGTCATTTTGAAATACCTCCGAGTTACACTCCGACGAAGGTAGTCCCGATTGAATAAGAAGTTTACAAATCCAATTTTCCATAACCAACTTCTTATTACCTTGAGTAATGGACTCGATTAGACATTGAATAAGTATGGCACCAAAGTTAAGTGGTTCCCTCCTAGCAATCTTATAAGTCAAAAAATAATCCATATTGCTAGGCATCTTTCCCGACTTACCACAAATGCAATATGCGACAATGACCGATAAAATACGATGCTCAAGTGTCATTGCCAACAAAGAATACTTTGGCCATACTCCCAAATACGTCTTAACTTCTTTCATCGACACCCCCAACATTTCATCATTCCAAGTCCCACAAGAGAAATAATCCCAACCACCTTCTCTAACATGTAAAAGCCGACAAATATCATTGGGAGTCCATCTAAAATGACGACCTTTTATAAGCGAATTAACGGCAATCGGCTTTCTTTCATTATCATATTCGACCCACATATTGGCATAAAAGAGTTGGATAATATCATCATCATACAACACATAAGCATGCTCCCATAAATACATCCAACCTTGCTCCTCAAAAAATCCTCTTATAGTAGGATACTCATTTGTAAATGAGCTAAAACGACACATTTTAGTCCGAGCAATAGATTTACCTCCCATCCCCGAATCCTCATAGTACCATTCCGCATACTTATTGATGAAATTGAGAGCATTGCGAGAATTTGGAGCTTGAGTAACAAAAGATTTTTACCTTTCGCCCAACGGCAATTTTCGAGCGAAATTGTTCATGGCTCGGTAATTTGGGCCCGAGAGAGAATGGGATTTTGAACATCATCACCTTCTTGGGCCACGTTTCTTTGAGCGGCTCGAATATCCCTTTGTTCGGCCGTCTCGCCGATTTCTCAAGTACCCTCTCCGCCCTTTCTTCTCTTAGAAGTGGGATTTTGATCGGTGGAATTTCTTAGAGGAGCCATATATGTAAGATTCTTGTGAAAATAAGAAGATTTGCAACAAGAATCGTGAAAAATGATGAAGAATTGAAGATTCTAGAGAAAGGGGATGATTTCTGTGAGCAAGGGTTTGGGGATTTTCTTCGTCATTTGAAATGAAGAACAGAAGCGTTTAAAAACTGAAAAATTGGCACAGGCGGCGGTCGAAGTATGGGGCGACGGTCGATGTGCGTGGCGACGGTCGTCCCCTGTTTTGACCTGGCCCCGGTGATTTTTCTTTCTCCAGAGTTTTCCAAAATTCGATTTTTCACCCCAAAAGTTTTAAAACTTTGCAAAAATATAGGTTTGGACTATATCCAACAAATATGGGTTTTGGGAAAACATATAAACGATAAAATCGAGACTAAACACGTAGTGCCTTTTAAAAGAAAATATTTGCAAGATCAATTAGGGGCACTTAAGGGATCAAAATGAAATATCTTGAAAGATATGTGCATAAGCATAAAATCGAGTTTAAAGAAAAATACGAGTAGACATACCTCGATGGTTTAAGAAACTTGATGACGTAATAGCCAATGAGTATGAAATATGTATCCTACACAATTCTTAGACAACATTTGCATAGAAAATACAAGTGTAGGCAAGTAATATGAGATATCAAAAAGAGCTTATGCTATAAGATTTCATAAGAGATAATAAGCCATATAAGTCTAATAAAATGCTCAAGAGTTTTAGAAAATCATGCAAGGTCTCTTTTAAAAATTTTGAAACTCATAAATATATAAGAGACCTATATTAAAAATAAATACTTGAAGATTCATTTTGCAATTAAGACACAATTAAAAGTATGCATAGATTTAAAAATAAAATGCATATACAAATGGGGAGATACGGTTTACCAATTACGCCCGTTTCCATGGGTTGTGTCTTTCCCATTGTTGATGATATCTTCCCATTGAGAAGTCACTTTGTTGATGATGACTTCTCCATTTCCAAGATTGGTTACCTTCCCATGGTTGATGGTTTCTTCTTCTTTGAAAATCATCTTGTTGATGATGTCTTTGCCATTTCAAGGATTGTGTTCTTCCCATTTTTGATTATACGCTCTTCTTGGAAATTGGCTTTGTTGAGAGTAGTTTCTCCTTCTTTGATCAAATGAAACGTTCATTTGATGTTTTTTCTTGGTGGCATGAATTTTCTCCGATTTTTGCTTTGCGGGTACCTAATAGCACATTGTTTTGTGGTACCCTCATGTGTTTGGGTCCTTTAAGATTAGCTTTGAGACTTTTAGGTCTCCAACAATATTTAGAGCTATTTCTAGCCCGACAAGAATTAGCCGTATGACCCTTTTTGCCACAATAAAAACAAGTAATAATTCTAGGAGCATAATGACCAATATGCATAGTGACTTGATCCTTTTTCATATGATTAACAACATTAGGCTTATGATCAAGTCCTTTATCACAATTATGAATATCAACAATATTGGACATTTTATTGGTACTCAAGTTGGATTTTAATAAATCCTTTTTCATGCAATCAATATTCTCAACAAAGTACTTATTTTCTTTTTCAAGGTTTCTAACCTTGTCAAGTGTGGTGGTGTGAGCACATGATAGTGATTCATAAGAAGTAAATAAACTATCCTTATCATTTTTCAAAATATTGAATTCCTTTTTCAAATTTTTGTATCTAACAAGTAAGCTTTGGAATTCATTTTGAAGTTCATCATAATCATTTTGTAAATCACTATAATCATTTTGAATGACAATATCATAGGAAGTAGAGGGTTTGAGACATACCTCATTTTCTTCATTGATGCCCATAAAACAATATTCAACTTCTTCATAATTGGAAGTTGTAGGAGGCTTATTCCTTAGACTTGAGCTTGTATGATCTTGAGAAGTAGATGCTTTTGTTTGACTCCTTTCATTTGCAAATACTCCATAGATGGCTTCTAATTTTTCCATATTTCATGTGCCGACTTTATTCCTACAATATGTTCATATTCTAAATTAGTAAATGAACAATACAAAATATTTAAAGCCTTACCGTTTAAGGAGATGATTTTCTTTTCTTCATCATTGAGCTTTTTGAAGCCTTTTGAGGTGTATGGTGTATCTTTCGTCGGAATGGATTCTCCATTAATGACGGTGTTCCAAATGTCGAACCCGCAACCTTGTAGATAGCATTCCATTCTTTCTTTCCAAAAATTAAAATTCTTGGAATCAAATAGTGGTGGCTTGGTGGTGGAAGTGCGGATAGATGAGCTTCGTTCGTAGCCGTCGATCGTTTCTCTTCACTCGCGATGTGAAACGAGCTTGCCAAAGAAGTTTGGCTTTGATACCACTTGTAAGTCAGCGGCTACGATAATCAGGGGGTGAATAGATTATCTCCATCTTTTCGATTTTGCCCTCTTTTTCGAACCGAATGCTCAAAGACAATAATAAAGGTGCGGAATGTAAACAACACACGTCGATTTAAAGAGGTTCAACCCACCTAGGGCCTAATCCTCTACCACCCCAGTATATCCGGGATGGATTTCGAAAAGAAAAAGAATTTTATTAATTACCAAAATTAATACAAATTCAACTTACAACAACTTGAAGAGCACCACACTCTTCTTCGACACCACCTTTGGAGATTACCACAATCTCCCTTTGAAGATTACCACAATCTTCCTTCAACGGCACCTTGTGAAGATTACCACAATCTTCAACCTTGAAGAATACCAAATTCTTCAACACCTCAATAAGAAGATTACCACAATCTTCCTCACCTATCACCTAGACCATCCAAGTATGTTCTTACCACAAGAACACTCACAAGGATATCTTGTGTTTGAATGATAACCAAAAATCAAGATTACAACTCAATAATGAATAATACAATTTGAGTGCGAAGTGTAATCAAGAAAAGCCTAGACCTCAAAGATGTGAAAGTGATAAGCTAGGCAATTTTACAACAAGAATAATAACAATGAAAGACCAAGTGTTTGCTTGAAGTGTATCTTGTTGTGTTGTATCTCAATTCTTGTTATAGGTTGCTCCAAAACTTCCTCTATTTATAGGAGATGATTGATCAAGCATAGGCTCCTCTTGGGGATTGAAAATCAGAAAAATACAATTAAGATCAAGAATATAGTGTTAGAAATCAATCCCACAATTTAAGGAAAAGTGTCTGTTTGTCAAACGGCCGAAATTCTTTGTCAAAGATAGGCGACAGTCGCACGAAATAGACGTTAGAAGAATACACAACAAAATAAACAGGCGGCCGGTCGGCGTATACCTCGGCGGTCGACCATCACCCCAACCGGTCCCCTCATGGATTTTGCAAAGATCAAGTGTTTGCATTTGAGAAACACACTTCCGTGCACCGGTCGCACTGGCGACGGCCGGTCGTCTGACGGTCGACGCCGAGCGGACGGTCGACCGCCCTTTTACACTCCGGACTCAACTTTTGGGTTCAACGTACTCTTCAGTACGGGTTGCCCAATAGGCGACGGTTGGCCTCAAAACCAAAGTGTTGTCCAATATTTAATCGAAGATAAACAACAAGAAATACTCGAAAAATAGTAAAAACATTTTAGACCGATCGGGAGTATTAGGACAACATTTAGGAACTTTGTTATAGGAGTAAAAACTCATTGATATAAAATCAATAAAAGTGTTGTCCATTATTAACAAAAATAAACTTGAGGAAATACTCCGGAAAATATTAAAACCATTTTAAATCATTTAGGAGTAATTGGACAACCTTTAAAAACATTGTTTTGGTAATAAAATAAAATCATCAAAATTAAGATAAAAACATGTATCAAACACATTTTGGGATGAAAAATCTGGCTCATAAACTGATTAGGGTGAAACAGAGGCTTAATTGGTGGAACAGGAATGTCTTTGGGGATATCTTTGATAATCTTAAAAAAGCTGAGAATGTTGTTCTTATAGCTGAGAGGACTTATGATGCTAATTCCACCCCTAATAATCTTACAGCCTTAAATAAGGTTGTTGCTGATCTTGTGCTTTCCACTAAAATAGAAGAAGAATTTTGGCACCAAAAATCTTCTTGTAAGTGGCTTGTTAAGGGGGAGAGAAACACTGCTTATTTTCATAAATTGGTGAAATATAAGAGAACTAAAGCTAGAATTCATTGCATTCATGATAATGGTGTCATCTATTACTCTGATAATGACATTCAGCTCTCTTGTAAGAGGTTCTTCTCCCAATATTTCACTAATAACATGGTTTTCTCTCCCCTCACTGATTCTCACCTTATTCCTAAGATCCCCAGTTCCATTGACCTCCATAGTTTGTGTGTTCCTCCTACTGATGAGGAAATAAAACAAACTGTTTTTGGCATTAATTCTGATAGTGTTGCTGGCCCTGATGGGTTTTCAGCCCATTTCTACCAGCATTGTTGGCACATTGTCCATAAGGATGTCTGTGAAGTTGTTAGGGATTTCTTTGAGGGGCACCCTCTTCCTAAAAGCTTCACTGCAACCACTATCATCTTGATTCCAAAAAAAACTCATCCCTTGCAGTGGACTGATTATAGGCCCATAAGCCTTTGTAATGTTACCAGTAAGATCATCACCAAGCTGCTTAATAATAGGATAGCTGCTCTTCTTCCTCAGCTTATTTCCTCATTCCAAAGTGGTTTTGTCAGAGAGAGGCTTATCAGTGATAATGTCCTCTTAGCCCAGGAGTTGAGTCACACTATCTCTATACCTTCTAAGCACAGAAATGTTGTTTTCAAGTTGGATATGGCTAAGGCTTATGATAATGTCCAGTGGCCTTTCTTGTTGGAAATCTTGTTCCATATGGGCTTCCCTCCTAGGTGGATTGATTACATTAGAAATTGTATTTCTAATAATTGGTTTTCTGTTATGGTTAATGGCTATTCTACTGGTTTTTTTCAAATCGAGAAAGGACTTAGGCAAGGAGATCCCATCTCTCCTAGCCTATTTGTCCTTCTTCTTTGATACTTATCTAGAGGCACGAATGATCATTTTATCGACACCCTTTTATGTACTATAATTCCGGTGGTGGCCCTCCTATTTCTCACCTTGCATATGCAGATGATATTATCATCTTTTCTAATGACAAGGATCAAACTCGTCCGCTCGCTTCACCGGGTTTTAGACCATTCTTGTGAGATTTCTGGTCAAAAAATCAATAAGCAAAAAAGTGCTTTTGTTGGGAAATTATTTTGTATATTTTGATGAATGCCATGTAAAACTTAGAATAGGATGTTGGCACCCCATTTTTCTTGTAAACCGCATTGTAATAGATAGGGTGGGTCGAGTGAGTTAAGTCGGCTATGCCTAAGCATCAAGAAGACAACCGGAGACGAGGAAGGAAAACTCGTGCGAGGCGGTGAGTATGGCAAAGAAGAGAAGACGGGAACTCGACTGAAGATGGAGCTAAGATGGAGCTGAGTAAAGTATCAGTCAAGTCAACTCAAGATAGCCAAGTCTCAAGTTGAAGTGACAGAAGAGTCATCCAATGATTGGAAGCCGCCTCTAAGTCACCTGGGGAAGGCAAGGAAATGCAGTCAAGTCGAGATAACTGAAAGAGATCCGTTGCACAGAAATCAAGAGAATTACTTAAACAAGTAATACATCCATACTACCTTTCTTGAAGTGCTCAGTTCCAGAAGCGTGCAAAATGAATAAACCAATGGGAAGCTCTGCACCATGTTAGAACTCTGAAAAGCTGAAGAATCGTTCATACGAGGAAACGTAAATTCAAGGATCGCAACAAGACAAGCCAACGACCACAAGTGTCTTTTGAAAATAAGCCTATCTCTTCAATGGGCAAATTTTCAAAAGAACACTATAAAAAGGCCGAGGAGTTTATTTGAGAAAAGGTTACCTTGACAACTGAACCACGAACATTCAAGCAAATATTTGAATCAGTAACCTAAAAACATTCTCAAGTCATTCAAGATCAATCCTCAAGCCTACACTACGAAGAAAATCAATCCAACACTCACCGTGAAGGAAAGATAACTTCAATCATTTGAAGAGGAAACTTTTGAAGAATCAAGGGGTCTACATTCTCCGATTTCAAGTTTTTGGAGGGCTTCGTGATCAAATCCAAGAAGCTTGAGCAAGTGGGGTAGAGCAAGCAAGGCGGTTGCCTGTGAAGAAGCCCCGAGTCGCACGAGAAGCCGGTGAGTGACCAAGGCATCTCGGACCGATTCCCAAAGGATCAAGTCAGCTGTGTGATCAAGACTTGTATCTGGATTGTTAACCACTCTGTATACTGATCAATACTTAGTGGATTCCTCCAGGAGTTGGAGAAGAGAGGAGTAGAAGAATTACCCCATCTTCGAACCTCTATAAAATCCTATTGTGTTATTTACATTTCAGCACTTTAAATTCTGCATCTTATTGTTATATCTGCTGATAAATTTGCTATCCAATTGATAATCAACTGTGTGCTAAAACCAAGTATTAAAACAAACTTAACCAAATTCAAGGGTGTTAAGTCTTCATTGAAAACAAATCGATCGAGTTAAGTCTTTAGTCAAAACAAGTGAGTTATTCTATCAACGGCTCGAGTCCAGTGCGTTGAGTGACTAACTCACGATTAACTAACTTAGTAGTCCATCAAGGACTCAATTTGTGAAGTATTAACTCGAATATTTAAAAGGACTAAATTGAAAAGTTGGTAAGGTTTATTCAACCCCCTTCTAAACCTTACACTCACACCCCTTGGGACTACAAGTGGTATCGGAGCGGTTGGTTCATTGAGCCTTTCGCATCAAGTTCTTGAACTAGATCTCCAAATTTTTCAAAGCTTTGTTTTAGTACTTAAGTTTTCAAAACTCTTTTTATCATCAAAAGTTATTATCATGGAAGCAAATTTGACACGCATCCCTATGTTCACAATTGAAGAATTTGATGATTGGAAAATTTGTATGCGGGCTCATCTATCAAAGATTACATGATGAGATGTGCATAGTGATAGAGGATGGGCCACCGCAAATTTTAAAAGTGAACACTTTGTAAGGAGCTGCTAATTTGAAGGTGAAGAGGATCTTTGCTCCCGGACCCGATCATGGTTGAAAAACCAAGAGTGAATGGACAAATGATGAGAAAAAGATATAACTTGGACAATGTGGCCAATGACATTCTTTACAAAACCCTGGACAAAGCTATGTTCAACAAAGTCAAATCATGCAAAACGGCTAAAGAAATGCAGGACAAGCTAACATTGATTTGTGAAGGCTCGGAGCAAATCAAGGAAAATAAACTATCGGTTCTTTGTCTGAAATTTGAGAATTTCAAAATGATTGCAGGAGAGACCTTGGATCAACCGGATGCTCGGTTCACGAAATTACCAATGAGCTATCTCGCACTTGGAAAAGAATATACACGAAGGAAATGTGCATGAAGATTCAAAGAAGTCTCCTAACCGAGTGGGATATGAAAGTCATGGCCATGAGACACTCCATGGACCTATCAAAGACATCCAACCATGAGCTATTCTCGGATCTCAAAGCCTACGAATTTGGTGAGAAGAAAAGACAAGAGGAGGCAATCGTGCCCAAAACAAATTGCTCTAATTGTTAAGGATGGCAAGAGAGCCGAGGTCAAAGAAGTCATTGACCAAGAGGAAATAGCCACGATGGTTAAAAGGTTTAACAAGTTCTTCAATAAGAACTACAAGAGAGGCAAGGGCGAATACTCCGAAGACACTCGGCTCCTCAAAGTCAAGAGAAGATAGGCCAACCAAGAGAACAGAGCATCAAAAAGTGAATATCAAAGTGACAATCCAAGAATGGAAAAGAGTCGATCAAAAGGTTGAAAATCTATCTTTGAACCAGTAGGCAACCAGGTCACTATGCCATTGATTGCCCATATCCTCGTAGTCAACAAATACATGAATGAAGAAGAAAGAAAGGTCTTGAGAGAAAGAAGACAAGAAAAGAAAAAGGCAATGTTGGCTGCAGAGATCGCCGAGAGCCAAGTCAAGAGACGATTGATTGAGAGAGTAGTGAAGCCGACTACTCAAGTGACTCGAAGAAGAAGCCTTGATCCGTTTGATGGCCAAGGAACAAGACCAACCCGACAAGAAGATGAGGTACACTCTAACTCATCACACTCAGTTCTAGTGATAGTGATCGTGACACACACACTTCATCACCCACTCGATCTTTATGATTCATTAGGCAAAACGATGAAAGATTTTGAACACATTAAATCCTCACACACACTACTAAATGAGGAAAACAAAATTGACCTACTCAAGAGCAAAACTCACGGTGACTAAGGAGCTAAGTACTCTAAGTCAAATAGGTGATGAGAATGAAAGTCTAAAGATCGAAAATGCTAAGCTAATAAGCGAAATAATCGCTATAGAAAAGAGGGAAAATGACCTCAAAAATGTGATTGCCTCATTCACTAAGGCATCTAAATCATTGGATGATCTTATTATGAGTCAAAGAGAATGTGGAGACAAGACAGGCTTAGGATTTAATTCCTTTGTCTTTGTGTCAAGCTCCAAAAGTAATTTTGGAAAAAGGATCTTCAAGCAATGAAGTATCTCAAAAATCCAAAACTCCAAATGGTGCACACACATTTATTCCAAAGCACAATTACAAGCAAACCGGCCTTGGTTATAAAGGAAAAGGAAAACAACCTTGATTGAGTGTCTTTGAGAGGACAAGCGAGAAGAAATCGGCCGAGTTCCTCGGCAAACTCCAACAGAAATACTCAGTAAAGAAGAAGCAGAGCTACCAAATACCCCAGAAGTTCTATAAAAGAAACACATATGATTGGAATGGTATAAAATACCCAAGCCAAGCTGATTGGAATAATGTGAACTATCAGCAAAGACCTATGGAATATAGGCCCAAATGGCAAAGGCCTAGAACTCAGCAAAGGCCATTCCAAAGGTATAAGAGCTTTCATCAGCACACATATGCACCTAGACACTACACTCAGAGACATCACAACTACCCAAAGAAGGCAATTGCTAAAACACATACACATGCATACAGACAAAAGAGATAGCTGTATGAACCTAGAACCCCCAAGCAATTTGCCAAAATTAATTATGATTATGGGACTAATAGTTGGCAACCTCTTAGAGTCAAATCATTTGGCTATAGGTTGGTTGGATCATCTTACAATACTAACCTCTCGGGACCCGGACAAGTATGGGTACCTAAAACTTAATTTCCTTAATTGCGGGTTGAGCAGTGAGTGCAAGGAACCTGGTACATGGATAGTGGTACATTCCCGGACACATGACAGAAACAAGAAAAATCTGTCAAAATTCAAGGAAGTCGAGGTGCAAAAGTCATATTTGGAGGAAATGAAGCTCCATGAGAAATAAGAGGCATTGGATCCATCAAGAAAAATAGATTAGAAATCACAGAAGTTGCATATGTTGAAGGACTCAACTTCAACTTGCTAAGCATCGGCCAACTCTGTGACAAGGGTTATAATGTTGGATTTAACATGGGTATATGCCAAATCAAGGATCTCGAGTCAAATAAAGTTGTGTTGCAAGGATGCGGACAAAAGAACATGTATGTCGTGGATTGGTCAATCGCAACACCCAACACTGTCTATTAGCAAAAAAAGAGCACATTTGAATCAAGTCAGTTGGCACAAGAAGCCGAGTCACTGAATTTCAAAGCGATTAACAAGCTTGCGGAAGCAATCTTGTGGAAGGACTTCGGACTCGATTATACAAGAAGGAGAGTATATGTGACGCATGTCGAAGGGAAAACAAATCAAATCATCATTCAAACAAAAGACATGTCCATCTTCAACTAGAATATTGCATCTGCTACATATGGATCTATTTGGTCAGTTGAATCGGCCTAGCATAAGTGGAAAGAAATACACCTTGGTGGTAGTAGATGACTATTCAAGATATACATGGACAATATTCATGTGTAAGAAGAAAGAAACTCTACGAAACTACCACACGGTGATGAAGAGGATTCAAAATGAGAAAAGTCAAACCATTATCAAAATAAGATCGATGAGGAGGAACCGAGTTTGTCAATGGTATAATAACTCGTATTGTATAGAAAATGGTATTGGTCATGAATTGTCTGCAAGCAAGGACTCACAATGAGAATGGAGTTGCGAGAAAGAAGGAATAGAACTCTCAAAAAAGCAGCAAGGACCATGTTAGTCAAGCGGGGCTACCTAAAAGATTTTGGTGAAAGCAATAAACACAAACATGCTATACTCAAAATAGATGCATGATAAACAAACAGTGACAAAGACTCCTATGAGATTTGGACGGGGAGAAAGCCAAGTGTTGCATATTTTAGAATATTTGGATGCAAATGCTTCATCCATAACAATGGCAAAGATAATTTAAAGGCTTTTGATGCTAAAGGCGATGAAGGTATTTTCTTGGGATACTCGGTGAAAGCAAAGCCTCTGAGTACTCAACAAGAGGACTATGGTTCTGAGAGGAATCCATTCATGTGGTGTTTTATGAGCCAAATGTAAATGGAGAAGACATTGAAGAGTCAAGCGATAAGCTAAATCAATCAACCATGCGGAAGAGTCCATATCTTTTATTTGGAATTATAAACCCAGGATGAAGATGAGATAGTTGAGTCTCAAAACATTTGGAAAATCTGCGACTAAGTGATGACGAGAGAGCTGATCAAAGCAACATAGCCGCAAGACGATCGAATCCGGCTAACTTACTCCAACCTGATGTAAGATGGTGAGAGACCATCCACGAATCTGGTCATTGGAGATGTAAGAGAAGGTGTCAAAACAAGATCGAGAACTCAACAAGAAGCAATGTTCACCGCTTCATCTCACAAATAGAGCCTAAAGATGTGTCACAAGCTTTGGATGACACACATTGGATTCAAGCCATGCAAGAAGAGTGAATCGAGTTTGAAAGAAATAAAGTGTGGGAGGCGGTTCAAAGACCTACCCATCAAAATGTTATTGGCACTAAATGGGTATTGAAACAAGATGAATGAGGAAGGTTACGTGGTAAGAAACAAAGCAAGATTGGTAGCCAAAGGATATTGCAAGAAGAAGGAATAGATTTTGATGAAACTTTTGCTCTGTGGCAAGATTGGAAGCCATAAGGATGTTTCTTGCCTATACGACTCACAAGAACTTTATTGTATATCAAATGGATGTAAAAGTGCATTCCTTAATGGTTTATTGGAATAAGAAGTATATGTTGAACAACCTCCAGGATTTGAGCAGAAGATTCTTAGAGATAAGGTATACAAACTCAAGAAAGCTCTATATGGATTGAAACAGCAGGGCACGTGAGCATGGTATGACACATTATCACAATTCGGATGAGAATGGATTCACAAAAGGAAAAGTGGATAGAACACTCTTAATTCAAGACGGGGAAGAGCATACGCTTGTTCAAAAATATATGTGGATGACATCATTTTTGGATCCACAAACAAAAGAGTGTGATAAATTTTCAAACCTCATGCAAAGCAAATTCGAAATGAGCATGATGGGAGAGGCGACATTCTTCCTTGGACTCCAAGTGAAGCAATTTGAAGGATGGAACCTTCATAAGTCGGACAAAACACACGAGAGATTTAATGAAGAAATTTGGTATGGAAGAGAAGTCTTACGTGAAAATACCAATGAATACATCGATCAAAATGGATGGATGCGGGGCGGCAAGCTTTGTAGATCAAACAAGATACGAGCACTTATTGGATCATTGCTCTATCTCACAAAGAAGCGGGCGGACATCACCTTTGATGTAGGTGTATGTGCAAGATTTCAATCGCTCCAAAAGAAAGCCACATGAATGCGGCCAAGAGAATCTTGAGATATGTGAAAGGAAGCGAAGTTAGCTTATGGTATCAAAGGAAGGTGGATTCAAGCTAATTGGTTACTCGGACTCGACTATCTTTGGATGTAGAGTTGATAGGAAAGTACCTCGAGGCACATGTCAAATGCTTGGAAATAAAGGCTGATTTCTGGTTTAGCAAGAAGCAAAATTCAATAGCTACCTCCACGGTGAAGGCAGAATACATAGTCTGGGCATTGTTCATTGCCCAAGTCTTATGGATGAGACAATGATTGAGAGACTATGAAGTTGAAGAAAGGAAATTCCAATCATGTGTGATAACACAAGTGCAAGTGCAATCACTCAAAATCTGTGTTGCACTCAAGAACAAAGCATATCGATGTTAGATATCACTTCATAAGAGATCATGTTGAAAAGAAGGACATCACCTTGGAATACATTTCAGGCGATAAAATGATTAGGTGACATATTCACAAAGCCGTTAAGTGAGTCAAGATTTGAAGAACTCAAGCATGAGTTAGGATTAATTGGTGAGTTGACACTCGGAAGACTCAAAGAAAATAAATGAAACACGAAAAGGGAAAAAGAGTGAACTCCCAAATCGCTAAATGAATTAGCCGTATCGGAAAGACAATCATGCGAATTAGTGACGGTGAGTATTTACATGCGAGAAAAGAAGAGTTAAATCAGCTAAGGGGCAAGCTGAGTCATTTATGAGCAAAGTGACAAAAACGCAGTCGTTTTTACTAAGCGGGAATGTTTTTAAGAATGACGTCAAAGCATAATTATGGCGTGTCTGAGGCAAAAAGCCGCACACCAAGCTTATGATTGGATATAAATGCTGCCGCATTAAATACGAGACATTAAATGCAAATCGGCGTGCAAGATCTAAGCCGTTGATTTTGATCACATTTCAAAAACCACCCGCACGTCCTTTCATGAACCATACTTAAACCATTTTCGTCCATTTCTCTCACACTTTACCAAAAACAGTTCATCTCTCTCTCGAAAGCAAAAGCAAAATTTTCTCTCAAAACCCTTTCAATCCTCAGATCACTTTCTAAAGTTTTGTTCGGTAAAATATTGAGAAATGGCATCCACTCATGATTTTGTCAAGCTAGGAAAGCAAATCCACACCGGGTCTACTGTGGATTTCGATGGTATGGTGAAACAGGGGTCCGACGACACCCTAGTGAAGAAGATTGCTGAGAAATTGGAAACGTCTGGGCTAAAACCGTTTCTGACGTTGGAGTTTCCGATGACCTATGTGGAAGAGGTCGCACAGTTCTATGTGAACGCTGAGGTTCACGATGAGGGCATCAAGTCCTCTGTTCATGGAAAGGAGTTCATCATTCACGCCAAGGATTTGGCGAAATCATTTATTGTTACGGCGGAAGGAATGTTAGAAATCAATAAAGCTGATGTTGACCTGACTCTGCTTGGAAGGAAGTAGCCAAGTCCGACTATGCTGAGAAAATAGTCTACACAACTAATAAGAGGCTACTGAAGGAGGACTACCACAAATTGTTGGACATCGTTGCCAAATGCATAGACATCAAATTTGGCAGCTTTGACCATTTGTCAAAGCAAAGTTGCTCGTGAATTTGCGATCATTGAAGAACGGAAAGTGGTGGGCTGAGTTTGTCTACAGCGGACTCTGCTTAACGTTGGGAACAAATCCTTCAAGGAGGATGGAACGTTTGGAGGTTCCCTCAGGATACGGCCTGGTGATTGGCGGTTAATGGAGATAAAGGAGTCCCTCTTCGACATGGAAAGGCGTTCCATGTAAACAAGAGGATGTTGAGATCAAACCTCTCCGGTGCATGAGGAAGAGAGCCTACGCTAAGAGAGGCGTCACGAGTGAGGGAGAATCGGTGACCTGAAGATACAACTGTTTCCCCTCCAAAGAAAAAGGCTGCTCCTGCATTTTGCTAAGAAAAGCTGCTGCTCTCTGACAAAAAAAAAAGAAATCTGCTCCCCGCCCCTGCAGCCGAGTCACTGCCCCCACAACCATGTCTCCTGCCCTGCGCAGCCGCGATGGAGAAGGAACCATTAATCCCTTATCCAGTGATCAAGAAGAAGAGGACGCCACAACAAGGAAGGCGCTACCTCTAAGACATCTGCGAAGGCATTCACCTTCAATGAACCAGGAGGAAGTGGAGCGGATATCCCTTTGGTAAAAACAAAGAGAAGAAGAAGACTTTCCAAGCTCTCAGGAGCTTGAGAGAAGACAAATTTGAGTCTGTCACTCGGTGGAAAAGATACAAGAGACTTTGGAGAAGTAGAGTCTCGAAGTGATTGATGAAGCGGCCAAGTCTGTTGAGGTGATCGGTGAGAGGCAACTCAAGACCAGTTTGAGAGCGAGCAGTGAGGAACAAAAAGAATGGTTGAGACAACCGAATCACTGTTGATAGGGTTGTTTCTCCACCTGTAACAGAGGCTATAGAGGATGTCGAGCAGCGAAGAATGCTACCCTTAATCCCTGGAAACGAGGGCCAGCAAGAGAATGAAGAAGACGATGTAATCATGTACTCTCCATTGTATCCAGACATCCAAAATCGTCTGCGAGAGTGGAGAAAATGGAAGCTGAGCCTATCCAGAGTACAATTTGAAAATCTAGAGTTCATTGCTGAGGAAGAAGAACTCTTCAGGTTTCCTGAGGTGGACACTGTGCTACAAGCTCTTGATGAGGATAATTGCATCAATATACTGCAGATTCGTAAAGAAAATGAACGGGCTAAAGCAGCTGAGGACGCAGAGGCACGTGAGAAGGCCATCATCTGCCCTCTCACTAGCACCACCGATCATACACACCCTCACCTTGATGTCTATCGAAAGTGATGAGGATCGGACCTATTCTTGCTGCCACAAAAGAGTTGCAAATGCAACAAGCAATGCAAGAGTCGAGAATCCTTCATGAGCAAAGAATGATGGAGGGACAGGAGAGTCCTCCAAATCACAGTGGAAATAGACCCAATGGGAGTGGTGCAACATATTGCCACTGTCGTTCTTGCCACCACTTCCCCGGCTCATTCGAGAGGAAGGTATTAAGGAAGCTGGCGATGAAACCGGGAGTGTGGGGACCCCAATCAAGCCAACCCCTAATGAAGGTGTCTTACCACCGCCCTTTGATGGCTGAATACTCGGTGGGAGCAGCCGGGAGTCTAGAGATGAGTGACCCCATTCCAAGTCACTGGTGGTATGTGGGGAAACTCCCTCCACCGGGCAGCGGCAAGGTCGGAGGTCATTGCGGTGACTCCACAATGAATCTAGGAGGCGAAGTGGAGAAGGATCAATCAGAATACACAACAAGTTGTCTTGTGAGGCTCGAGGCGATTGTGGTATCTCGGTGAAGTGCCAAGCAACTCGCTCGCTAATAATGACGATGATGCGGTCGAGGCACATGAAGGAAGGCGCTCGGGAGTTAATACTACAGGCGATGAAAGTGCAATCCATGGAGTTGAGACCCCAATGGATGCCACCTCGAAGACCCCAAGACATGCAGACAGCATCGAAAGGGATGTCAAGGCCTCATTGCAGATTGAAGATGCGAGGAGGTAATGAAGGCCAACGGGAGGTTGAGACTTCCCGGGTAGAGAAAGCGAAGCCACGTAGAACATCCCTCTGCTATCATTGATCCATTAGAAAAGGAGATAAGTGCTCTTCACAATTCCCAGGATAATCTGATGTAACCTTTTCGGGATCGGAAGGAGACGATGGCCGAGTCATCCCCCTGTGGTGATCCCAAAGACTTAGCCGAGGATGTTCCAACCACGAGTAAGTCGACCTCAAGACTACTCGCCAAACTTTCACCTTTCAATGGACTCGACTTCTTGCTTGCTAGCTTGTTTCGGGGTTCCTCTCTCCTTTGATGATGCCAAAAGGAGGAAGAGGAATACCTAAAAAAAGCGTGAAGGGATCTGAAGGAGAAGGAGGAAGCGGTGTGAAGGGAAAGACAAGTGAGGCGATAATAAAAGAGAAGAAAGGGAAATCTGTTGAGGGGGAGGCTCGAAAGATGTGACCTTGATGATTGCAAAAACCCCCAACAAGGTCTTGTCACGGTGATATTATCAAGCAAACTCCGATGACTCTGCCACTCCAACACTCTCTTTGTACCAATGAGTGAAAAAAGAAAAAGATCGAAGCGGGGATGAAGGAAGTGGAAGGAAGGATGGATGCCCGAGTTATGGATATTCGAAACAACATGGAGGCATTCCAATAGACAGAGACACCTATGCCATTTCGGATGCCGGAATCGAGCCCAGATCTGTTGATGAATTTAAGACGCTCGCATCTCGAAGGTTACTTCGCAAACATGTCCATGGCTCAAGCACGGGATTTTATCTTGGGAAAAAGGTCTCACACTATGTGAAGAAGGCGTGAGCTGACAAACTCTTGTGATCGCTCTGCTGGTCACTCTGCTAGTCACTCAATTTGGGAAAAAGAAGGCCCAAGATACAATACACGCCCGGAGGCGAGGAAGAAGCGTGTGGTGGAGGAAGAGGTTTCGGACACAGAACTCGCCCAAAAACATTGAGTACATAGATCCAGGCAAGAAATGAGGGATCTATTGGTCAGATTTGTGAAGTAGCCAATCTGCAAGTGGCTAAGAACAATCTTTGAGTATGTGAAGAGAATTGAAGAAGAAAATAAAAGACAAACTCGGCTATGGGAGGAAAGGCAAGAAAGACTAAGAAAGAGATGAAGGTTGCCGGAAGGCGTATGAGAAAAAGAAGGCAAATCGAAGATGAGAAGAAAAGGAAAAGGTCAAGATGACAGAGTGAAGAAGATAAAAGAAGGAGGAAACGAAGGAGATGAAGTGTTCTTTGTCCACCCCTTCATGTATTTTACTATGTAAATACACTTTATGTAAGTCTTACGTACATTGAATAAAATTATGCAATTTATGACGTGAGTAGATATAGAACAACATGGTTAGTCTAAGCTCCGTTTAAGCTCGATACATTTTTTTTTTTTTGGACTTAAGCTCGATACACTCTGTGACTATGTAAAGAACAAGGATGTTATGATCAATAAAAGATCGATTCTAAACATACATTCCGTGGTTCTACATTTGTCGTATGTATCTTTCTTTGTTAAATAATTGTATGGATGTTTTAAGTTTTGGCATCATCAAAAGGGGGAAATTGTTGGGAAATTATTTTGTAGATTTTGATGACTGCCATGTAAAACTTAGAATAGGATGTTGACACCCCATTTTCTTGTAAAACGCATTGTAATAGATAGGGATGGTCGAGTGAGTTAAGTCGGCTATGCTAAGCATGCAAGAAGACAACGGAGACGGAAGGAAAACTCTGCGAGGCGGTGAGTATGGCAAAAAAGAGAAGACGGGAACTCGATTGAAGATCACGGTGAGATGCGGTGAGTAAAGTATCAATCAAGTCAACTCAAGATAGCCAAGTCTCAAGTTGAAATGATGAAGAGTCATCCAATGATTGGAAGCGGACTTTAAGTCACCTGGGGAAGGCAAGGAAATGCGGTCAAGTCGAGATAATCGAAAGAGATCCGTTGTACGAGTAAATCAAGAGAATTACTTAAACAAGTAATACCTCCATACTACCTTTCTTGAAGTGCTCGATTCTAGAAGCGTGCAAAAGGAATAAACCAATGGGAAGCTCTGCACCATGTCAGAACTCTGAAAAGCTAAAGAATCGTTCATACGAGGAAACGTAAATTCCAAAGATCGCAACAAGACAAGCCAGCGACCACAAGTGTCTTTTGAAAATAAGCCTATCTCTTCAACGGGCAAATTTTCAAAAGAACACTATAAAAGGCCGAGGAGTTTATTTGAGAAAAGGTTACCTTGACAACCTGAACCACGAACATTCAAGCAAATATTTGAATCAGTAACCTAAAAACATTCTCAAGTCATTCAAGATCAATCCTCAAGCCTACACTACGAAGAAAATCAATCCAACACTCACTGTGAAGGAAAGATAACTTCAATCAGTTGAAGAGGAAACTTTTGAAGAATTAAGGGTCTACATTCCACGAGGATTGTAGGAAGGTTCAAGGTCGAACCGGTCTCAAGTTTTTGGAGGGCTTCGTGATCAAATACAAGAAAGCTTGAGCAAGTGGGCTGTAGTAGCAAGACAGTACCGCCTGTGAAGAAAATTTCGAGTCGTACGAGAAGCTAGGTGAGTGACCAAGGCATCTCGGATCGAGTCCCAAAGGATCAAGTCATTTGTGTGATCAAGACTTGTATCACGGGACATTAACCACTCACGTATCTTGATCAATACTTAGTGGATTCCTCCGGGAGTTGGAGAAGAGAGGAGTAGAAGAATTACCCCATCTTCGAACCTCTATAAAATTCTATTGTGTTATTTACATTTCAAAGACTATAAATTCTACATCTTATTGTTATATCTCTTTGATAAATTTGCTATCCAATTGATAATCAAGCTGTGTGCTAAAACCAAGTATTAAAACAAACTTAACCAAATTCAAGGGTGTTAAGTCTTCCGATGAAAACAAATCACGGTCGAGTTAAGTCTTTAGTCAAAACAAATTTGAGTTATTCTATCAACGGCTCGATTCAGTGCGTTGAGTGACTAACTCATTTGATTAACTAACTTGATCCATCAAGGACTCAAATTTGTGAAGTATTAACTCGAATATTTAAAAGGACTAAATTGAAAAGTTGGTAAGGTTTATTCAACCCCCCCTTCTAAACCTTACACTCACACCCCTTGGGACCTACAACTTTTATGATGTGTACTCAGACCCCCCTCATTTCTACTCAAAGAGTGGCTAATATCACCCAGTTCACCCATCAGGATCTCCCTATCACTTACCTTGGTGCTCCTTATACAAGGGACACAAAAAGGGCTTTTCTGTTTGAGGATATCCTTAGAAAAATGCAACAAAGAATCCAAAGCTGGGCTTGGAAAACTCTGTCTTTTGGGGGGAGACTCATGCTTATCAAAAGCACTTTGAGCTCCATGTTCCTCCATATGATTCTTGTCATTAAACCCCCCAAATACATTGTCCACAAACTTGAGCAAATTATGGCAGCCTTTTTTCGGGGATCACTGTCTCTCAAAAGAGAATACACTGGATCTCTTGGAAAAAAATCTTCCATACATATGCTGAGGGTGGGTTGGGTATCAGGAGTATCTCTAATCTTCTCACATCTTTCTCTATGAAATTATGGTGGTCCTTTAGAGAGCAACAATCTTTATGGGCTAATTTTATGCTCTCTAAATATGTAGGGGGCAACCCGCTAATTTGCCTTTGTTGCTCCTATGATAGCCTTATCGGAAAAGGCTTGTTCACATTAGATCTATCATGAGTACTTGTGTTTTCGGAGGTTAGGGAAGGGTAATATCAGCTTTTGGCATGATACTTGGTTTGCGCCCTCTTTCTCGCTCATTCCTGAATATATGGATGGTGCGAAAATGTGGTGTTTCTTATTTTTGGACTAATAAATCTTTGGGATTTGTATAGGCTTTCTCAAATTGTTGGGATTGAATGGGCCAACAAGATTTGCCAGGTTCCTATTTCTATAGATAATTCAGATGTGGCTAGATGGAAACATTTTTCTCATGGCAAATTTTCCCTTAAATCTGCCTGGTCCATTGTTAAAACCCCTCTTCCCCAAAATCAGCTTTTTCTCAAGATTTGGAACCCATTGTTCACTCCTTCTATGTCCATCTTTCTCTGGAGATTGTTACACAATAGACTCTCTGTGGATAACTTGCTCCAGAAAAGAGGTATTGCCCTTGCATCCAAGTGTTGGTGTTGTGATCCCTCTCTCAATTCTTCTCATTCTAATGTCCTTGTTTCCCCTACTGAGGAAAATACTAACCATCTTTTCTTAGATAATGTTCAGGTGAAGAAAGTTTGGAGCCATTTTGCAGGATGGATGAAATTTACACTACCACACACTGATCACATCCAAGTTTTCCTTTCTAGTTGGAGTAACAGAACACCATTTCTGCACACACCTCACATTTCTTTCATTCTTCCTTGTTTAATTTTCTGGTTTATTTGGAAAGCTAGGAATAGTTGTAAGCATGAGAATTTTAAGTTTGATTACAAGAGAATTATACATAACATAGAAGCTCATTTGCAGCTGCTTTACAGAAGTAAACTCTTCAATAAAGCTGCTTGGAAAGGTTTTGAAGATTTGGCTCTTGGCTCTGGATTTTATTTCATATCTGTTTGCTCTATTGTTTACAAACCTGTATACTAGACTCCTCCTTTACATGGTTTGTACAAGTTAAATACTGATGGGGCTTACAAATCTTCTACTCAACAAGCTGGGATAGGGGGGATATTAAGAGATTGGTCTGGCAAAGTGATTATGGCTTATTGTTCACCTGTGCATCATTGTTCTAACAGCTTATTTGCAGAAGTAAGGGCTCTTGAGATTGGACTTTCCTTACTCTCTCAGCAACATTCTCACAACCTGTGGATTGAGTCAGATTCTCTTATAATGGTGCACACCATCTCACAAAAGTTGGAGGGTAATTGGACTCTTCAACATCCACTTGTGAGAATAAGAAAAGCTCTCCCAATTACCTACAGGATTTCACACATTCATAGAGAAGCTAACCTAGTTGCTGATCTCCTTGCTAATTTGGGATGTGCTGCTCCTACACTAACCGTATTTTTGGGTTCAAACTTACCTAACCGTGTTAGAGGTGCTAGCAGAGTTGATCGATTAGGCTTATCATATTTTAAAATAGTTAAAAAGTGGGACAATGGATGATGTTTCCAGTTTTTTTTTTTTTTTTTTGCTCATGTTAATATATTTCCAGTTTTTGTTTGCTAAGCAAGATGTCTCACTGTGTTGAGATAACAACTGATGTATAATTGGATGATGTAATTGCTAGATTCAATATACAGGTTGGGGACATTGCCTAATCCCCTCACCCCTCATTAGGGTGGTTTATACAAAAAAAAAAAAAGTTGTGACATTATGGTATTTTCTTATTTTATTAATTATCTTTCTACTTAAACTACCATTATTAACCGTAGTCTACTAAATTTATATAACTTGTTTTTCTAAAGCACTTTTCTACATTGAGCTTCATCAAACATATATTAATAATGTAAATGGACTTCTTTTAAAAGATACAAACTAAAAAAGTCCACTGAAAAAATGGACTTTTATTGTAGAAGTGTTCCTGAACATATACTTTGTTTACAATGATCTAAAGTGCTCAAACATGTACCATAAAATGTGTTCATATTATAAATCTTATAGTACCCTTTTTTCACTATCTATAACTATAAAAGCGAGACAACTTATGTAATGCAGTAGAAGTTATAATAGATTAATTGACAATAAAAGATCCAATTTTCAACATCAATATTTCATATTATAATACTATTCAGATTGTATTTCATATTCAGGGCCAGTCCTTTCATGAGGCCGACGAGTCGGTTGACTCGGGCCCGAAGAAAAATATAAAATTTTGGAGCACAAAACTTTTTGTATACCTTTTTGTATATAGTATATATATATAGAAAAATAAAATATTGCTTCAAGAGTAAATCTAAGCTAGTGGTTGAATGTGTGTCATTACTTTATAAATTCTCAATAGTAACCTAATGGTCGAGTTCTACCACTAAGAATGAGGGGCCCAAATTGATTTTCCTTGCACTCTTGCTAACAAAATTATAACATTTAATTTTTTTTTAATTTTCTCAAAATTGAAGCTCATCAAAACTTTTCTCCCATCAAACATGACACAAGGAAAATTCAATGCGCTAACTATGTTGTCGATTAAGAAATGAACTATTAAACAACTTAAGAAGACTAATTTGATTAATACTTTTACCGCCAAAAAAATAAAATATTTAAATAATTATTTTGATTTTGAAGGTGAGAATGTCATATAATTATCTTGACTATAGTAGAATTGTTTTATATATTACACATCATTTTTTGTTCTGTTGTTTTGTATTGCCCTTAAGTTTGTATAGAAAAAAATGACCAAATTTTAAAGTTCAATTCAGACCAAGAAATTGATAGAACCGGTCTTGTTCATATTATATTGTATTATATTGTATGATCAATACACACCAATTATATAAGATTTACTGTTTTAATTACATATTTATCAACGTCTACGATTAGTGTTGTAATATCTAATATAATACCACAGTAACAGAGGATCCCAAATGATCAACCATAGTTAAACAATAATATAATCTTTCCTAAAGCTGATAAATTCTGTGACCAATAATTTGATTTTATGTTTTTGACATGTGTAAAAGCAATGTTTCCTTTTCTTTTTGCTAAAATTATAGTCTCTGTCAGTAACCATATTATTGGCTCTTCTTCTAAATTAAAAATTGTGTTTTCTATTGGTTGAGTGAATGCCACCAATGATTAGGGAGGCAGAGAGACAACTAGCACTTCTATTATCCATGCTCACTATCCTATGCATTTTTGCATGACAGCCACGTTGTACACCTGCATTGGATTATTGATCTCTACTGCTGCCACTTGCCATGAAATCAATTAAAATTAATTTATACTATATAAAATATTACTGCCTGTTAGACGGTGAACAAAGCAACAAATTCAATTAAAAAAATATCATGGGTGCCCACATGCATGATCAATTACAGGGAGCAGAATATGTCTCTATAAATAAACTCACCAAGTTCTCATTATCTCCATCTCAAAAATCAGCAGCTCTCAATTAGCCTAAGAAAACCAAATCAAAAAACACTTTTAGATCCAAAGAATGGCAACCCCACAAACCCATTTTAGATCCATTAGTTTGCCTTCAAGATTACATCCCATAAATCCCTCAAATTTTGAAGCAGAACTACAAAAGCTCAAATCTTGTCTCTCAAAAAATGTCCCTATTACCTCAGAAACCATTCAATATGGCCTTCTTGGGCTAGCTGAACTATACAACTCTGTCGATCAATTAACGCAATCTACAGCCATTCATCAAGATGGAAAATCAATCGAAGACTCGATCGACGGCTCAGATCAGTTGCTAGATTCTTGCAACACCATTAGAGAATTGGTTCAAATGATCAGAGAAAATGTTCAAATCCTTCAATCTGCTTTGCGCCGCAAGGGTGCATATTCCAGCATTCAAAATGATATAAATTCATATTTTTGTTTGAGAAAGAAGATGAACAAGTGCATATCAAAGAGCCTCAAAACAATCAAGAATTTGGAAAACAAGAATGGATCAAATATTTCACTAAGTGAAGTGACAATTACCATCTTCAAGTGTACTCTGGTTTTCTTGTCTTTGCCAGCTGGCAAATCCGGAGGATGGAATTTGGTTTCCAGGCTGTTGATCACGAAATCTGGGGATAATAGTTTTATTAGTGAAGTGGGATCTGTAGATTCTGCGCTAAATGCCCTTAGAAATGATGATTCTAATGTGCAAATGGTGCAGAAGAGTTTACAAAATCTTGATTCTTGTATAGAAGGAATTGAGACAGGATTACAGAGATTGTTTAGGCAATTATTGCAAAGTAGGGTTACACTTCTTAATATTCTTACTGATCATTGAGATTGAATATCTATGATGATAATGCAGTTCTTAGAACCAAATTTTGTACTATATGATATGTGTTGAGACTTGAGAGATTATCACATTGATATTATATTCACTCAATTTCTGTGCAAGTTTTCTTTCTTTATTTCTTAACAAAATAAATAGTCAAAACATTTTCTCTGACAAATTAACCTATTAAGGCTTTATTTTTTAAAATACCAAAAACAATAGTATTATTACGACACTAGTTTTTTACCCGTACGATGCACGGGAGTGTTTTCGGGGTGTGGTGTTGCTATATAATTGAAATATCAATACCAAAATATAATATATTATAAAAGTATGAGAAAACAAATTACAATTGTACAAAAAAAATTACAAATTTTGAAATACTTCTTTATAGACAACATTAGTTGTTTGTTTGTTGTTTGACGCATCGACACTGCAAACTAATATTTTCAGTCCTTTTCGATTGGTAACTCGAGAAACTGCCACATATAATTGGCCATGACTGAAAACCGGATTCTTAAGATATAGACCGACATTCGAAAGAGACTGTCCTTGGCTTTTGTTTATGGTCATGGCATACGACACGATCAAAGAAAACTGTCTTCGCTGGAACTTGAAGGGAATCCTAAGGTCAGAAGGGGTAAGAGTCATTCGCGGGATCAACACTTTATGACCTGCATTGGCTCTAGTGAGAATCTTGGATTCAATGACATGTTTACCGAGCCTTGTAATCACCAATTGTGTACCATTATACAAACCATTTGAATAGTCTATATTTCTCAGGAGCATAACATGAGTCCCAACCTTCAAATGAATTTCATGATTAGGTACTCCGGAACATCTTATTCCATTTATAAAGAATTCTGGTGTATGCAGATCATGTAAGAAATCAACATTAGCGTCCGATTTGCAAGTGCTATCCGAACTCAAATAAGTCTGACCTTCTGATGTGTTCAAAGAGGTCATATATTGATTTATCGACTCAACCACATCGAGAGTAGGTGCCAAAATAGCTCTTTCCTTTAGATAAATCGGATCCTCGATTGCATCTTTAAACATTAGATAAGTACTTTCAATGATAGTCGAAATAGGATCACCATTTGATTCGAGCAAAATATCTTCAGGGATGTCAATAGTGGCAGAACCGTCATTTTCTCCTCCAATTGTTCCATCCCCGATATTTGCAATCTATTCAGAAAACTTAACCAAATCCGCATATTTAGGGCTGCAATCGAACCGAACCGAGCTGAACTTTTGAGTGTTTGAGTTTGGCTCGTTTATTATCGAGTCGAACTCGAGCCTGAATTTATCGAACATATTGATGGCTCACGAACTTTATCGAGCTTAATCAAGCCTAAACGAGCATAGTAAATATTAATTATAAATTAAATTATTCTTCAATTTATTACAAAAATAAAATTATATATATCTAAAATGCTTAATATATTTATTAAACTTATAATTTTATTCAAACAAATAAATTTATTAAAATATTTTTATATTATCATAAATAAAAATATGAAAAATTAAAATTAAAATCAAATTATTAGTTTAATTTATACGGGCTTACTATCGAGCCTATTCACGAGCTTACTACCGAGCCTGTTCACGAGCTAACGAACTGAATATCTCTAAGTTTGAGTTTGGCTCGTTTATTTTAACGAGCCTCATTAAACGAACTCGCACGAGCTTTTATCGAATCGAGCTCCGAATAGCTCACGAGCGGCTTGGTTCATTTGCAGCCCTACGCATATTCATCGCTTTCACCTAGTCTTTGAAACCGCATGTTCTTAGTTAGCCTAAGCACAGTACAATGCCTCCACAAATGCGAAGAATTTATCGTGGCATTGACGATATCCTGCCGACTTCCCTTGGGTGCGACTGGCAATATCTATCTGAAATCTCCACCAAACACAACCGTTTTGCATCCAAATGGGATATGCTGACTTCCTGGTTTGACTGTCTCCATAATATCTTTTATAGTTGTGTCCACAACTTCAAAGCAATGCTTATGCATCATTGGAGCTTCATCCCATATTATGAGTTTACTACGCACAATCAATTCAGCAAGTGGACTGCCTACTTTTATTTGGTAGCTTGATCCTTCATGTGGATTTATGGGAATAACAAATCGAGAATGTGCAGTCCTTCCACCAGGCAATAGAAGAGAAGCTATTCCGCTTGACGCCACGTTAAGTACAATTTGTCCTTTAGATCTCAACCCCGAAGATAATGCCCTCCACAAATAGGTTTTTCCTGTACCTCCGTATCCATATACAAAGAAAATACGACCTTCATCAGATTGAACCGCACCCATGATTTGAGAATACACGTGGCGTTGCTCATCAGTAAGGTTTGAAAGAAGATCTTTGTGCTCTGCGGCTAATGCCTTACGATCGTATCGTAACTCGTCGTAAACCAATTTGTTTATGCTGAGTTCAATATTGGCAACGTTTGGAAATGGCATCGTACAGAACTCACGTAGACTCCTACCCATGCTGCGCAATATTTTTTCAATTTCTGACATGGCAGGATTTTTAATTTCACTCTCACTTAGAACCAGATCTATCAAAAGACAAAAAAACGCAAAACAATGAAGGCAGGATATAAATAGATTAAACAAATTCAACAATTAATATAAGTAGAATATATAATTTCATATGTGCTACCTTGATGTTGAAAAAGAATTCCCCGTCTATATACAATATCGTCCGAAAGAAGTTCCCATCATTTATCCCACACTTCTTCAGGTCTGCTCAAAGAATCTGATGACAATAATGATGCAAACAAACTCCTGAGACTCTCTGCAGATGCCCATTGACTCGCTTCAATGATGCCATCAATATACTCTTTATCATCTTCTAACAAACCAAGAGCATAGCAAGCCTCACGATAGGAACCGTGTTGCACACCATTTATGTTTTTGTAATCATCATGACACGTAGCACCACGCACAACATTGATAAGGCATCTCAAATAATACATGTCACCTGCCCCTGGAGGAACATAGAAAACACGTCCTATAGTAAATTCAACCTTTCTTGGCTCCCACTTCTTCAGTTTTGATTTCCATGTGAATTTGTAGGAGCTTCTACATAAGTTAATTCTCTGGCTTCAGGATATATTTTATTAGCTTCCATCCAAGCCAAAAACATGCTTTCTCTGACAGTGCTTCTCTTGAGAACATCGTCTATTCTTTCAGAATCATGAAATATTACAGATTGTTCGTTCTCAAGATGGAAACTAAGACGTTCAACAGGAGGATATTTATATTGAATTTCATATCCAAGTAATCTCCATGCTGCCTCACACGATGAAACATATCTGCCTTACAGAGATTGAGACAGGATTACAGAGATTGTTTAGGCAATTATTGCAAAGTAGGGTTACACTTCTTAATATTCTTACTGATCATTGAGATTGAATATCTATGATGATCCAAATTTTGTACTATATGATATGTGTTGAGGCTTGAGAGATTATCACATTGATATTATATTCACTCAATTTCTGTGCAAGTTTTCTTTCTTTTTTTCTTAACAAAATAAATAGTCAAAACATTTTCTGTGACAAATTAACCTATTAAGGCTTTATTTTTTAAAATACCAAAAACGATAGTATTATTACGGCATATGGTAACTCTACACTTTTGCAAAGTTCGATTGAATTAAAAATAAACTTTCCGTTTAAGATGTTATATGATAAGACTGTTGGAAATATGAATTTGCATCACCATTAGATAAATGATACACTACAAGAAAACCAATTTACCTACAGAAAAATCTATAGATAAATATTAATTTATCTGTAAAATGTAGGTAAAATTGTTGTAGGTAAATATTTACCAACAAAATCTAAAACCGTTGGAAATATTTCTATCGGCTAAATTTAAGAACTGTTGTTAATTTGTCGTTAATTGATTAGTATAGTTTTGGGGAAAATAATATATTTTTATTATGTCAGTATTTTGTAGGTAACTGTAAAATTTAGTGATAAAATCATTTTCTCGGTAATTCTGTCAGTAAACTGGAAATGTTTTTTTAGTGATAATAGTAAAAAAAATATCAATTGTGACACCTCAAATTCATCAAAATTTAAAAGAGATATAGCAGCCAATTGTATCAATTATTATTTGTTGAGTTATTTAGATAGAAAAAAAGGATATTTCAAAACCAATTTTACAAAAATTTAATATCCTTCATTTGGAATAATAATAAATAAACCCATAGTCAATAATGTCTCGTGCAAGAAATTAATTATTTGATTAAGATTAATTAATCTTGATAGGACAAGTTCAATAATTGATCATTTGAAGGGGGGAAAAAGAAAAGAAAAAGAAACAATTCATCCCAAAATAACACGCACCTTTTATGAAATTCATGCATTATTGTGTCAACTTGGTACTGAATTTAACAGGTGCATTATTGGAGAATCTTGTAGCGTTAATGCAAAATGCATAATGGGTCAATAGTTTAATTGGTGATTCGCAAGAGAACCTAGTATTTGGACTTTTTTTGGTACTAATACGTACGGATAATAATTTCGTATTAAGGAAGAACTAGAAATCCACCCGTGCGATGCACGGGGTGTGAATTAACATAAAAAATTGTGTGTGCGATGTCTAATAATTAAACAAATAATCAAATTATGAATTAGACAAAATACCCCTCATAGACTTTATGTACTAACCATGCAACTTTTTTTGAACAATTGTGAAACAAAATTTATGGAACAATATGTTATCAAAGTAATAAAGGCTATATCGTTAAACATTATTTATATTTATTCAACCCCAATGATATCATATCCATTAACTTTCAGCGATCACCACCGCATATTAATGTTATGAATTTTTTAAAAATACTTAGGTTTTGAAGATGGACATGAAATGTGTATTTTTTAATTTTTGAAACAATACAACAATTTCATATTCGCCCACCACATATGTCATATCATATCACTAAAAACATTAGAACTGCTAAATCTTGATTCGGCCCTTATAAAGCCCAATCTATAAAGGAACCAAGTGGTATTTGTGGCAACTTATATTGGCCCAAGTTAACTATTATCCAAAAACAAAAAAAAAATATGTCGGGCCGACTGTAACTGGCCCAACTGCGTAAATAATAATAAAAACAAAAACAAAAAGATCACACAAATCCTCGGGATACTTGCAGGCACATACCTCACTCATTTCTCCCAAAACAATCTCACTCATTTTCGAAAATTTTCAGAAATATGTGAATTTCTCAACAGATCCGAACATTTATAAACTATTTGATTCGGATTTGAGGGAAGCAAACCAAAATTTTTCAGATCTGAATATATAATAGGTAATGTTTTCGTTTATTTATTTTTCTTTAGATATATATTTCTTTTATTGTAGAACTGATAAGTTCCGTTCGAATGAATTACAGATCCGAAAAATTTAATGGGCAAATAAAAGCTTATGAAAGGGATGATTGGATGAAGCGCAATCTCAAAGAGGTATCCAATTTTCAATGCTTCTAATCTTAGTAATCTGAATATTATCATAACTGAAAATATTGTTGGAATGAAAACAGTTCAATTTTTTTTGGTTTTTATGTCGACTTTTCTGAGTCGACCTTCGGATATGTAGCGAATATTAAAAAAAAAATTTAGGAATATATTTTTTTACATCACATATGAAAATTTCAGGTCGTAAATAAAACACAATTTATTTTGTGGATTTTATTTTTTTGAGTTT
Organism: Rehmannia glutinosa; assembly: GCA_016081115.2. Taxonomy (NCBI): domain Eukaryota; kingdom Viridiplantae; phylum Streptophyta; class Magnoliopsida; order Lamiales; family Orobanchaceae; genus Rehmannia; species Rehmannia glutinosa. The sequence goes on from JABTTQ020001369.1 coordinate 762,937, forward strand.
TTTTTGTTGACATGATTCGGATGTACTATAGGTAGCAAACACAAATTTTTAGATCTCTATTTATTAAGATCTGGTTTTCTTTTGTGCTAATTAAATTATATTTCTTTTTTGTTTTATGGATATTTTAAGAATGATGAATAACATATCTCTAATATGAACGTTATTCTTTTTTTATATGCTTCGGATTTTTAGTATATTATTTAAAAAAAATATAAGAACATAACCTTATTTGTTGTATCTGGGCTTTGAATCTTTTTATCTTATTTTGTATAAGATTCGTTTGGATTGTATGGCGAATTTTTTTGTCTTTTTTTCAAAGCTATTATACAATTAGAAGATTTGATTTTGTTCATGCCTAAACCCTAACTATTTCGTTTTAAAAAACAGATTCTTTTGGCTTTAAGATAGACTAAATAAAAGATTAGTTTTGGATTATATAAACACCATTTATAATTAGCAAAAATAAGTTTTCAGATCTAATCCCGATCAACTAACTTTTGAAAGACTTTTGAATTGTGAAATTTTTATGAAAACATAGTTTTTTCAGAATATCTAAAATATTTGTGTAATGTGATTTGATCAGATAAATGCAAAGAACAATGAGAAACGGGAAACCCGATTTATTGTGATTGTTTTTGTAGTTTTAGTATTTTCATATTTAAAGCATAGGAATTGCTTTATTATGTTATATATCTTGGTTAGGATTTTGGTTATTGTGTAAAAATTATCTTGTGAGCTATTTTCATTTATTTCTTCACAACAAAAAATATTTTTATATCTTGTTTTATATTCGTGCTGTTTTAAGCTCCTACAAAGTTTTGACAGCATATAATGACTTCCCTGTCACGATTTCGAATTAAAAATGAATGAAAAATAAAAACTTAAGTAAACATACCTCCTTCTCATTGAAGATTCTAATATTAAATATTAGATTAAATTATGATACTTCTATCTACCTGTAAATTTTATCTCAAACTTGTTTCTAGGGTCTAAAGTAGCAAATCAACTGTGATGTGATTTAGTGCATTAAATTTTTTCATTTTAATGTCTGCATATTTAAAAATTACATTTCTGGTTTAAAGCTATTAATGCAAATCCTCATATTTTTTTCGTTTGTATATAATTTTTCATGTTTGCACATTCAAACTTAGGCATTGTTTTCTTTTTTATTTTGGACAAAACTTTTGGCTTTATTAGGAATCCTGTTATCATTTATTAGAATTAAACTCTGTTGTTATAAAAGACGCATCACCAAGACTTGAAGATTGTTTCATCAGGGAGTTAACATAACAACCCATAGTGATACACCATCCTGTAATGTTGTGATACCACTATCAATAAAAGAAGAGATATAAACAGTATTGAAAACATAGACATAAAATATAATAAAAGTAAGGTGTGAACATTATTTAGTGAATATTTTGGCAAACAATGTCTGTCATCATTGAATGACTCCTATCTTTTTTTGTTCGGTGGAATTCCTAATAGCCAACAATTTCAGATTAAATCTCTTAGGAAATAAATGGAACAAACTAAAAAAAATGATTAAAATTCTTATTTATGAAGTAAATAATTGGAAGTGATCTTACCGATAAGTGGGCTAGTGTAGCCGTGTAGCATGAATCTTGATCTCTAATTAAAAGAAATAAGTGTTTTTTCAGACACACAAATTAAATTCATTATAGTTGCAGAAGGGGAAAAAAAAGGTGCTCATACCTGCTTCATGAAAATTGTATTGTAAACTGGAAATATTTGAGTAGTCTCCGTATGCAGGTATACTGTAAACCCGAAGTATTCAAGCCTGCTGAAGTTTTGTTGGATTGATGTGCTTGATTAAACTGGAGTAAGGAAGACTTTTGGCAAGGATCTTTTGTTTATTTATATTGATAAAAAGTCTATTGTCTTGGTTCTATTGTATTGCCAAAAAAATGGTTTGGTTTTGGGAGAGGGACTGTACAGATTTATACAGATGTTAAAGGCCAAATTTCGAGGCCATTTCACAATGGGCAATGTGACTTATAAATATTTATCTGCATGAATTCCAATATATTTTATGAATATTTTTTAATGAAGCATGATCAAAGATTAATTGTTTTTCAGATGCCCAATGAATATATATTTAATTGTAACTATTTCCCATGCATGAAACAGTTGAGTTTTCATTTAATTATGCTGCATGAGAAAACGAATAGTCTATTCATAAATTTGAAATAAAATACAATTTGAAAGAATTGTATATTTTCAAGGGAATGCAGGCTGCGTAATTAATGAATAGTACTTGCCATATTTGGCAACAGATTTTTGGCGGGAACTTTCCCATAATAGAGGCTGTCTTGTTTTTATATATTATATAGATATTTCCATGTACGGTCACATGCCACTGCCCCACAAAAGATGCCTAATGTTTTGATCCTTTACCTAAGCTTATGGCGAGTATTTAGGACTGTAAACGGTTCGACCAACCCCACTACCCGTGGGCGGTCGACCCGCCCTACCCCGTTCTAGGCACGGGACATGTCTGGGTCCTGGCCGACCCGCCCCATTGCTATCCCTAACTGGATATAGCAAGCACACAACACGTTATATCCAAAGCCAACAACTATAGAAACTGTTCAATCACCTATATCAAAATTCAGAATTTTTAAACATGTCAGATATTTACTCACAGGCAAGCATTTAGCTCCCATATCAGCAGGATTAAATTCAGAAGGTATTTTTTGAAGATTAACTAAGCCTTTAGCAACAACATAACGAATATAATGAAACCTCACATAAATATGCTTAGTTCTATCATGAAAAATATGATTCTTACACAATTGAATACCAGATTGACTGTCAGAAAACACAAGAACATTACCATCAAGAAAACCAATTTCAGAAATGAAGCCTTTAAGCCAAATTGCTTCTTTTAATGCTTCAGTTACAACTATATACTCGGATTCAGTCATAGACAGTGCAGCAATATGATGTAACTGTGATTTCCAACTAACACATGAACCACACAAAGTGAACACATAAGATATTGTTAATTTTCTGTTATCCCTATCATTGGCATAGTTAGAGTCCCACATAATTTTTCATCTTAACACCATCTTTGCACTTAGCAAATTTCAAACCATAATTCAAAGAATGCTTTAAATATCGCAAAAGCCATTTAACAAAATTCCAATGTATAAATCCAGGATGAGACATGTATCTACTCAAGCAACTCACAGAATAAGTAATATCGGGTCTAGTGCCAACCATAAGATACATCATACAACATATAACATTGGAATATGACACATTTTTCATAAAATTCACATCATGCTCAATTTTTGGACATTGTTCTTTACTAAGCAAGAAATGGGCATCCAAAGGAACATTGATAGGTTTTGCATCACTCATAGAAAATTTGACAGAAATTTTTCCACATAAGAAAATTGATTAAGAAAAGTCACAGTATTTTTCCTATCTCTAAAAATGTTCATTCCTAAAATCCTTTTAGCATATCCTAGATATTTCATGTCAAACTTAGCACTTAGACAATGTTTCAATGCTCGACAAAGTTTTAACACATGGACTAATTAACATCATATCATCAACATAAATCAACAAGAAAACATGCACTTTTATATTTTCTTTGAAATAAAGAAAGTGATCATAATTACTTCTTTTAAAATTCAAAGACAACATGCACTCGTCAAATTTCTTGTTCCAATATCTAGGAGACTGCTTCAAGCCATATAAGGATTTTTTCAACAAACATACAAAATCAGATTTCTTATTATCCACAAAACCTTCCGATTGTTTGTTATAGATTTTTTCAGTTAAATCACCATGCAAGAAAGTAGTTTTCACATCTAACTGTTTCAATTCCCAATTAAACTAAGCAATCAAGGCAAGCATAATTCGCATAGTTGTAAATTTTACAACAGGGGCAAATATTTCAGTGTAATCAATACCTTCATTTTGAGTAAAACCTTTAGCCACAAATCTAGCTTTAAATCGCACATAATCATTCTCATTCTTTACTTTGAATAACCACTTACAATCAACCAATAATTTTTAGGTTTAGGAACAAGAATCCAAGTGTTGATAACATGTAAAACATTCATTTCTTCATGCATAACATTCAACCACTCTTGAGAATGTTCAGATTTTAAAGCCTCTTGGTAAGTTTTAGCTTCACAATTATCAATTGACTCAAAAACAGAAAACACATAGGACGTCAAGTGAAAATTATCAAAACGGGAGGGCTGCCTAATATTCCTTCTAGTTCTATCTCTAGCAATTTGTTAATTTCCAAGTTCCTGAGGTTCATTATCATCTAAATCACCCAATTCATCATGCATATCAACATTTTCAGGCAGATTCACAAAATCATGCTCATTTTCAAGCATATTTCCAGTTTCAGCATGCACATTTTTAGTTTCATCAAAATTACTTGAAAACAGGCAATTGCTCCACCTTATTTGGAGCAGGCATAGATTCACACAAAGGCAAAGAGGGAGTCAAACATGTAATTCATTAAAAATGACATCTCTACTAGTTAAAGTTTTAAACCCAGATTCACTCCTAAGCCACAATCGATAACCTTTCACACCTTCAGTATATCCTAAAAATGTGATAACCATTCACACCTTTAGGATATCCTAAAAGAACACATTTTTTAGACCTTGGTTCAAGTTTATCACCTTTTTTATGAACAAATGCAGCACAACGGAATACTTTCCAAAATTGAAAAATCAATTCGTTTACCAGAAAACACAAATTCAGGACATTTTTCTTTCAAAGGCACAAATAGAGATCTATTAATCAAATATGCAGCTGTATGAATAGCTTCACCCCAGAACCTTTTTGAAACACTCGAGGAAGCAAGCATGCTCCTGACCCTTTCAAGTAATTAGGTTCTATTCATACGCTCGGCAACACCATTTTGGTGCGGCGTATAAGCCATAGTTTTATGCCTTCGAATACCATATTCAACATATAAGTTGTCAAACAAGTTGTTGCAGAATTCAAGTCCATTAATTGTCCTAGGGTTTTTTATCCTTTTACCAGTTTGATTCTCAATCAAAGTTTTCCAGTTTTTGAATTTTTCAAACACATCAGATTTATTTTCATTAAGAAAACCCACATTTTTCTTGAAAAATTATCAATTATAGACAATAAATACCTATTTCCACCTTTAGCTGGTTCACTAGACGGACCTCATCCAGTATGCAAATACTTAAGTATATCAATGCAAACAGATTGATTAGGAAAATGAGAAATAGGAAATTTAACTTTATGTTGTTTTTCTAACACACATGAGTCACAAAAGGGCAAACATGATAGAACTGTTTGATACATGTTTTTATCTTAATTTTGATGATTTTATTTTATCACCAAAACAATGTCTTTAAAGGTTGTCCAAATACTCCTAAATGATTTAAAATGGTTTTAATATTTTCCGGAGTATTTCCTCAAGTTTATTTTCGATAATATTGGACAACACTTTTAATGACTTTATGTCAATGAGTTTTTACGTCTTAAAACAAGGTTCCTAAATGTTGTCTAAATACTCCCGATTGGTTTAAAATGTTTTTACTAAATTTTTGGAATATTTCTTGAGTTTTATTTTCGACTAAAATTGGACAATATTTCTGTCTCGTGGGGACCGGTCGCTCTGGGCAACCCGTGACTGAAGATGAGTTTGAAACAAAAAAATGAGAGGCAGTGAAAAGCGGTCAGGTCGACCGGCCGCCCAGGGTCGGCCAGGTGCACAACGTTCTTAAACAGAACTTTCTTTTCTCCCCAAAACGCTTAGGGGGCCCGGTTGAGGGGGTCGACGGCCGAGATACACGTCGACCGGTCACCCTGTTGTATTTTTCAAAGTGTTATTAAATTTTCTTATTTACGTGCGGCCGGTCGCCTTTGTTTGACAAAGAAAAAATACGACCGTTTGACAAACATGAGACACATTTCCTTAAATTGTGGGATTGATTTCTAACAGCTATATTCTTGATTTTAATTGTATTTTTCTGTAGATTTTCAATCCCCAAGAGGAGCCTATGCTTGATCAATCATCTCCTATAAATAGAGGAAGTTTTGGAGCAACCAATACAACAATTGAGATACAACACAACAAGATACACTTCAAGCAAATACTTGGTCTTTCATTGTTATTATTCTTGTTGTAAATTTGTCTAGCTTATCACTTTCACATCCTTGAGGTCTAGGCTATTCTTGATTACACTTTGCACTCAAATTGTAATATTCATTATTGAGTTGTAATCTTGACTTTTGGTTATCATTCAACACAAGATATCCTTGTGAGTGTTCTTGTGGTAAGAACACACTTGGATGATCTAGGTGATAGGTGCAAGAAGATTGTGGTAATATTCTTATTGAGGTGTTGAAGAATTTGGTATTCTTCAAGGTGGTTGAAGATTGTGGTAATCTTCACAAGGTGACGTTGAAGGAAGATTGTGGTGATCTTCAAAGGGGGATTGTGGTAATCTCCAAAGGTGTTGTTGAAGAAGAGTGTGGTGCTCTTCAAGGTGTTGTAAGTTGAATTTGTATTAATTTTGGTAATTAATAAAATTCTTTTCTTTGAAATCCATCCGGATATCTTGGGGTGGTAGAGGATTAGGCCCTAGGTGGGTTGAACCTCTTTAAATCGACGTGTGTTGTTTACATTCCACACTTTTATTATTGTGTTTGAGCATTTGTTTCGAAAAAGAGGGCGAAATCGAAAAGATGGAGATAATCTATTCACCCCCCTCTAGATTATCGTAGCCGCTTGGACTTACAAGTGGTATCAGAGCCAAACTCTTTGGCAAGCTCGTTTCACATCGCGAGTGAAGAGAAACGATCGTCGGCTACGAACGAAGCTCATCTTTCCGACACCTCCACCACCAAGCCACTTCGGTTTGATTCCAAAAATTTTATATTTTGGAAAGAAAGAATGGAATGCTATTTACAAGGTTGCGGGTTTGATATTTGGAACACCGTCATAAATGGAGAATCCATTCTGATGAAAGATACACCACACACCTCCAAAGGCTTCAAAGAGCTCAATGATGAAGAGAAGAAAATCATCTCCTTAAACGGTAAAGCTCTCAATATTTTGTATTGTTCATTTACTAATTTAGAATATGAACATATTGTAGAAATTCGATCGGCACATGAAGTATGGCAAAAATTAGAAGCCATCTATGGAGTATTTGCAAATGAAAGGAGTCAAACAAAAGTATATACTTCTCAAAGTCATACAAGCTCAAATCGAAGGAACAAACCTTTTACAACTTTCAACTATGAAGAAGTTGAATATTGTTTTATGGGCATCGAAGAAGAAAACAAGGTATGTCTTAAACCCTCTACTTTCTATGATATTGTTATTCAAAACGATTATAGTGATTTACAAAATGATTATGATGAACTTCAAAATGAATTCCAAAGCTTACTTGTTAAATACAAAAATTTAAAAAAAGGAATTCAATGTTTTAAAAAATGATAAGGATAGTTTATATACTTCCTATGAATCACTTTCATGTGCTCACACCACCACACTTGACAAGGTTAGAAACCTTGAAAAAGAAAATAGTACTCTTGTTGAGAATATTAATTGCATGAAAAATGATTTATCTAAATCCGACTTGAGTACCGATGAAATTGTTGATTGTTGTGATAATTCGAAACTAGAACTTGATCATAAGCCTAAGGGTGTCAATCACATGAATAAGAATCAAGTCTCTAAGCACATTGGTCATTATGCTCCTAGAATTATTACATGCTTCTATTGCGGTAAAAAGGGTCATACGGCTAATTCTTGTCGAGCTAGAAATAGCTCTAATTATTGTTGGAGACCTAAAAGTCTCAAGACTAATCCCAAAGGACCCAAACACATGAGGGTACCACAAAACAATGTCATATTAGGTACCCGGCGAAATGATGATAGAAGAAAATTTATACCGCCAAGAAGACATCAAATGACCGTTTCATTTGATCAAAGAAGGAGAAACTATTTTCAACAAAATCAATTTCCAAGAAGAGGATATAATCAAAAATGGGAAGAACACAATCCTTGGAAATGGCAAAAAAATCATCAACAAGATGATTCTCAAAGAAGGAGAGACCATCAACAATGGGAAGGTAACAAGCCTTGGAAATGGAGTAATCAAAGAAGTCATCATCAACAAAGTGACTTCTCAAGGGGAAGATATCATCAACAATGGGAAAGACACAACCCATGGAAACGGCGTAATTGGTAAACCGTACCTCCTCATTTATATATGCATTTTATTTTAATTTTATGCATGTTTTTAATTGTGTCTTAATTGTAAAATGTGTTTTCAAGTTTTTTTTGGTCTTCAATACATTTGTGAATTTCAAAAAAAAAAAATTCTTAAAAGAAGACCTTACATGATATTTCTAAAACTCTTGTGCATTTAATTAGACCTATGCGATTTATTATCTCGTATGTATTTTTATAGCATAAACATTTTTTTTTAGAATTATGTTGGATATATATATCTCTACTCATTGGTTATTACTTCTTCTAGGAGTTTCTTAAACCATCAAGGTATGTTCTCTCGTATTTATCTTAAGAGCTCGACATTATGCTTATGCACATATCTTTCAAGATATTTCATTTCAACCCCTTAAGTGCCCCTAAATGATTTTGCAAATATTCTCTTAAAAGGGCACTACTTGTTATGTCTCGATTTTCTCGAATACATGTTTTCCCGAAACCCATATTTGTTGGACTTGATCCAAAATTATCTTTTTGCAAAGTTTTAAAACTTTTGGGGTGAAAAATCGTATTTTAGAAAATTCTGGGGAAAGAAAAATTGCCTTTGGGACGGTCAAGCGGGCGGCCGCCGCCGCACGTCGACCGGTCGCACCCTACCTCGGCCGTCGCCGGGCAATTTCTCAACTCATATACGCGTTAAATGTACATTTTTATGACGCAGCAAATCCCCCAAAACCCTTGTGCGAAAATATTCATCCCCTTTCTTATACAATCTTCAATTCTTCTTCAATCTTTGAAATTTTTCTTGCTAATTCACTTCTTTTTGCAAGAACTTCACATATATGGCACCTCCAAGAAATTCTAGAACGAAATCCTCAAAAGAGGAGAAGGAGACAAAGGGGATAATCTTCTTCCAATCCACAACAAGATGATATTCTACAAGAAGACTATCAAAATTGGCTTACGGAAGAGGAGATTGTCGAATTAAGAGTCGGGGTTTCAAAATCGAGCATTCATTGAGACTCTAGTAAGTTATCACTCCTCTACGAGCCTCCTCTAGAGCTAATAGATTTCGATTTTTAAATAAACTTTTTGAGGAACATTATGAGAATATTGGATTGAATGATAAGAAAATTGCGTGCACTCGTATGGTTCGATTTCAAGCATTTCATGATGAATTTCCTGATATTAGAGCTTATTTTGAAATTCAAGGATGGGTTTCACTTTGGGATAATCCGTGTTTGCATTATGATGACGAGCTTATAAAACTCTTTTATGCAAATATGTGGATTGTTGATCTACGGTAGATAATCCGTTGGAACTTCACACATTTGTTAATGGTAGGCATTTTTCATGGACATTGGCCGATATTTGTAATCACTTTAACGTGCCAAATGATGGAGTGGTCAATGTGAATTGCACTCATTGGGATGATAACATTTTCGGTGTTTCACTAGATGATGTGAAAACCTTTTTAGGAGTATATCCCGAAGTGACATACTCGGCAATGCCGCCAAATTATCGGATTATATCTATCATTTGCTCCTATTGTGTTTGTGGAAAGGAAGTAAAACTTCCGAGTAATCTCGAACTCTTTCTCACCTATAAGATTGTTCGAGGAGAAAGAGTAAATTATGGGGCAATCTTTGTGTATTGCTTGTTGGAATCTAGAAAGCTTACCAAGAAAAAATATACCTTGGGTAGTTTGATTTGCCGACTCTTATATTTATCGGGATACCCGGAAAATGAAATGAATACCGAAATTCGTCACAATGATTTTGATAATGCCAACATTCTACAAATGGTAAGAATGCGACGACATTTACCACGGGTTCCTACCAAAGCCGCTAGGGGACGTGCCCGACATCAACAACAACCTCGGGATGATTTCTTTAATGACAATGAGGTTGAAAATATTGGAAGAGGAGAGTTTGACGAACAAAGAGATGATGTGGAGAATGAAGAGGAAAATGAAGAAGAAAACGTGGGAAATGAACAAGAAATTAGGGAGGAAGAAAGTGAGGAAGGAGATGAAGACAAGTTGGATGTTGAAGATCTAAATCTCAAAGAGAGAATGGCCAAAGTGGAAAAAGAAACATTTAGAGATGTGGCCTCTCTTAGAAAAGAGCTCCGGGTTGTGAAAAAGGAAAATTCTAGTTTGAAAAAGTCAATCGGCAAATTGAAGAAATTCATCAAAGATCTCATTCCCGGATCTTGCTTCTCCTCGGATGAGGAATGATGTTCCCCACCCCTTTACTTTCTAGCATTTTCATTCATGTTGCTTTGTATTTTTATGAACTTTTGTAAAACTCTTTTGTACTAATGATATTTGCTTGTTTTCTTAAAAAGGTTAAAATTGCAAGTTGATAATGACTTGTGGATGATCATGATTTTGATGGAGTATTTGATGGTAAAAATACTCTTATATGACATTGTTTGATAAATGGTATGAAGTACTTGATGGTAAAAGTGCTTCTTTTAATGTTTTGATCATTATGCTTAGATGAATATGTTGGGACATTTGATATATCTTACATGTATTGTTTAAGGCATGACTTGTATTACTTGATGAATGCTCTAATTTTTGGCATTTGCAATGCCTTGATACTTTTTGGCTTATATTATCTCAATCGGGTTGAACCCTTGAGAATCTCTTTGTTGAGCCTTTTATTTGATGAACAAATGTTGGGTATGTTGCATATGATCTTATTGAGCTTTGAAATGAGGATGATTGATGATGTTATGAAATTTTTTGGCTTGAAACATTTACAAGGGCGATATACAACCTCTTTTATTTTTCATGCACTCAAGGTGTTCGATGAAATGTCACAATGAAATTTTTTCAACTTTTACATGATTCTCTTGCTTCAAAATGTCTTTAAGTTTAAGTTGCTCCACGGTTGATAAACCGTCCCTTTGGCGCACTTTGATATTTTTGTATGGTGTTTTCACCATTCTAACATTCTTTTTGATGATTCCAAAGGGGGAGAAACAGGATATTGGATCATTAGCTCTTAGAAGCTAATAAAAGCTTGTCATAAAAGCTATAAGCTATGGCTCATAAAAGCCATAAGATTGTGATTCTTTTTAGTCCAATTGTTGCTTGATGGACTTATATATTGTTTAATGATGTTTTGTGACAGGGGGAGCTTATAAGCTCTTGAACATATTGTAAAAGCTAAAGCCTTTAGCTTATGGATAATTGCTTTTACATTTTTCTTGATATGCTTGTTGATAGGGGGAGCTTGTGCTTATTATTGAAAATATTTACTCCCTACTTGGTTGCTTTAAAATTTTTGGAAATTTTGGTTGCTTCCAAACGGTCAAATGTCTTTACCGGAAAATCCTTTCTAAAAGGCTCTCTTAGTTTGTATTAAAATTGTTTTGGTTTGTAATCATCAAAAAGGGGGAGATTGTTTGATATATGTTTTTATCTTAATTTTGATGATTTTATTTTATTACCAAAACAATGTCTTTAAAGGTTGTCCAAATACTCCTAAATGATTTAAAATGGTTTTAATATTTTCCGGAGTATTTCCTCAAGTTTATTTTCGATAATATTGGACAACACTTTTAATGACTTTATGTCAATGAGTTTTTACGTCTTAAAACAAGGTTCCTAAATGTTGTCTAAATACTCCCGATTGGTTTAAAATGTTTTTACTAAATTTTCGGAATATTTCTTGAGTTTTATTTTCGACTAAAATTGGACAACATTTCTGTCTCGTGGTCGACCGGTCGCCCTACAGGGCAACCCGTACCTGAAGATGAGTTTGAAACAAAAACAATGAGACAGAAGTGAAAAACGGTCAGGTCGACCGGTCGCATCAGGCGTCGGCCGGCACGAACGTTCTTCCAAACAGAACTTTCTTTTCTCCCCAAAATGCTTAGGGGACCCGGTTGAGGCAGGGTCGGCCGTCGAGATACGTCGCCGGTCGCCGCCTGTTGTATTTTTCAAAGTGTTATTAAATTTTCTTATTTACGTGCGCCGTGCAGCTTTGCTTTAATGAAAAAATACGACCATTTGACAATGAGACACATTTCCTTAAATTGTGTGATTGATTTCTAACACTATATTTTTATTTTAATTGTATTTTTTGTAGATTTTCAATCCCCAAGAGGAGCCTATGCTTGATCAATCATCTCCTATAAATAGAGGAAGTTTTGGAGCAACCAATACAACAATTGAGATACAACACAACAAGATACACTTCAAGCAAATACTTGGTCTTTCATTGTTATTATTCTTGTTATAAATTTGCCTAGCTTATCACTTTCACATCCTTGAGGTCTAGGCTATTCTTGATTACACTTTGCACTCAAATTGTAATATTCATTATTGAGTTGTAATCTTGACTTTTGGTTATCATTCAACACAAGATATCCTTGTGAGTGTTCTTGTGGTAAGAACACACTTGGATGATCTAGGTGATAGGTGCAAGAAGATTGTGGTAATCTTCTTATTGAGGTGTTGAGGAATTTGGTATTCTTCAAGGTGGTTGAAGATTGTGGTAATCTTCACAAGGTGCCGTTGAAGGAATATTGTGGTGATCTTCAAAGGGAGATTGTGGTAATCTCCAAAGGTGTTGTTGAAGAAGAGTGTGGTGCTCTTCAAGGTGTTGTAAGTTGAATTTGTATTAATTTTGGTAATTAATAAAATTCTTTTTCTTTTTGAAATCCATCCCGGATATACTGGGGTGGTAGAGAATTAGGCCCTAGGTGGGTTGAACATCTTTAAATCGACGTGTGTTGTTTACATTCCGCACTTTTATTATTGTGTTTGAGCATTTATTTCGAAAAAGAGGGCGAAATCGAAAAGATGGAGATAATCTATTCACCCCCCCTCTAGATTATCGTAGCCGCTTGGACTTACAAGAACATCACTACCAACACAACCAGCCTTATGCATAATTTCAAGACCTTTACCACTCATGTGACATAGCCTTTTATGCCATAAATCAGTTTTATCACCAATGACAGAATTCACAGCAACATGCATAGATTCAACAAAACAAACATACAAGTTATTCCTTTTGACAACTTTGAAAATCACTAAAGAACCTTTCAAAATTTTCATCAAACTATTTTCAAATCTACCTTTTAATCCATCAGTTTCTAACGCAGCACATGATAGCAAATTATTGCACAAGTCGAGGCACATGTCTAACATTTTTCAAAAATACGAGGCATAACTTGATTCAAATTTCAAGCAAATATCACCAATTCCAAGAACTTCACATTTTTTCTCATTGGCCATAAAAACATAACAGTTTTTCACTTCACCATAGCTTGAGAATAGATTTTTAAATGGTGACATGTGAAAAGTGCAGTCAGAATCAATAAGCCATTCATTATCAAGCACAAAGTTTGATATCACAGAATTAACAACATGCTTTTCACATAAATCAGACACCATAAAAATATCACCAACGTTTTCACTACTAGAAGCCAAATTTGCTTGATCATTTGGTGATTTTTAACATTCGGTTTCCTTTCTTATTAGGGCACTCCCTAATGTAATGATCTACCTCACCACATTTATAACATTTTCTTCCTTTAGACATAGACTTAGATCTAGACTTGCTTTTACCATTTTTCTTATGAAAATTCTGATTTTGGTGGTTATCAGATTTTTGGTGGTTACAAAACCTATGTTGGGACCTACCCCGAACATGCATAAGCTCCCCAGAATTCTGCCTACCCTCCTATTAACTTTTAAATCAAGTTCCTTGTTTTTTAAGCCACTAACCACAGTGTCAAGAGTAATAGAATCTCTACCATACTTAATAACAAATTTAACATCACTATAAGATTCAGGAATTGCATTTAAAAGCACTATAGGAGTATAATCATCAATATTGTTATCACCAGTCAATTTAATATATCTTCAATTAATTTGGTAAACACTTCCAAATTTTCATCAACCTCTTTGTTCAAGTCAAGTTTAAATCTGAATTTTTTTTCAAGCAAAAACAGCTTACTAGGCAAAGAAGTTTCAGTATATAATTCTTGCAATTTTTCACATAAAACTTTTGCACAATCAAGCTTACCAACTTTTCTAAGTACAGAGTTAGAAAGATTCAAAATTATAGAAAAATATGCATACTCATCAATTTCAGCTTTAAATTATAGAAGAATATGCATACTCATCAATTTCAGCTTTCTTTCAGCGGTATCTTTTTCACCGTAAATACCACTCACAACCTTATAAACATTTTGTTGAAGTAAAATTCCTTTCATTTTCTGTTGCCATATCGAATAATCAGTTTTTCCATTAAAAGGTTCAAGATTATAAACCGACATAGCCATATCATATAACACAACAACTTTTAGAAAACACAAAGCACACAATGCAGATTATAAGCAAAGAACAAGCAAAAAACACAGATTTCAGAGAAAACAACAGAATCAAGAAAATAAACGCCACAAACAAGAACCCCTCGCACCTGTTCGCCTTTATTTTTAGCTCACCGCAAGTGTACGGTGTACGTTATAGAAAAGGTTAGCAATGTCGTATCCACGGAGACTAATAAATTAATATGCTAAGTATTGAACTAAGATAGTCTTATTTTTATTTAGACGGTCATAAAATGATGGCTGTTGTGAGATTAAGACAATTAGGACTAATAAAAACACAAGATTAAGATAATGCAAATAATAGAAGTATCAAGATGATAAAATGGATTCCCGGGTTAAGATTTCGATTAATACCCCTCTTGTTGTCCGATTTAATCAAAGTCAAGTTATTATCAATATTCCTATAAGACGATCACGAAAATATTTTATCCTCCCTCTCGAGATGCATATAAAACATATATTGAAATACTTATGCTAGCATCTCTACTCAACATGAAGTATTAAACTCCCAAAAGTTTAAAAGATCAAATGTCCTCACAAACATTTACGAACCTCTCGATTTATGCAAATATTTGTGTCGAGTACTCAAGATCTAATATTGAATCTCATCTCTCGAATTATGAATCAATATATCAAACAAGTTAAATCATTGATCAAGTGATAAAACAAGAATAAGCTCAAAGTACTCAAATAGGCTTCAAGATAATAACTTCAACTAAGATTAAAACATTCCACAAGAGTTCATTAATCTACTTCCAAAACCCGGAAATCTAAAGAGTTTAGCTACACATGATATCTAAACAACTCATAGACAAATTGTTCAAAGTCATGACAAACTAAAATGAAAGATTAAAACTACAAGAGAAGCAAGAAAAACTTAGGAAAGTCGACAATCTCTCGATGTATCTTTGTTTCTTGAGCTCCGATGCAACCCGATTGTCTCTTTGATCTCCTCTTCCAAGAATAAACCTTTGTCTTGTGTTCTCTAGCCAAAAATGTCAGAATGTTCCTTGATGTGCGCCCCAAAAAGTGATTATATACCTTTTAGAAAGTTTTAGGGCACATTGATGTCATAGTACTGCATTACAGCAGGGGCGCACAGGCCGTGCGTGGGCGCACGGGTTACCCGTGTGTCATGTCGTAGGCCAAGTCCTGCTTTTCACCAACCAGCACACGGGTCGTGCGTCGACGCACGGGTTACCCGTGCGCATTGCCGTAGGCAACCTCCAAGACTTCAGTGGCGCACGGGTGGTGTGTGTACGAATGGGCTACCCGTACGCATTACCGTACCCTCAATAATCCATTCCCAGGGGCGCACGGGTCGAACTCAGGCGCATTTCTGGTATTTCTAATCAACCTCCAAGACTTTTAGAAAGTTTTTGCCTCATTTGTGGTATTTCTTCTTTGTTATGCTCATATTTGTCTCCAAATTACTTAGATATCATTAAATTCCTACAAAACGAGCAAAACATAATATCTTTCCCACAAAGACTGAATACGAACCATTTCATATGAGTTTATGCATGTTTAATCACCATTTTTGTCATTATTAAACCTTAAAAGACATGCAAAACTCACACCTATCAAAACCCCCCAAACTTAGACTGTTGACCGTCTCGATCAACTATTTTGAAAACAAGATGAAGCACAACAAGGAGTAATGACTGACAACGCACACAACAACTCAAAAAAGAAATTCATATTGTTCGTTATGGATGTCAAGCAACAAGTCGATCAAGCCTCAAATATCTGATCATGGAGCACGTATCAAACAAAACATGGTGAATGCTCTGAATCACATCTCTCAAAATCAAGTGTATGCTCTCATCTCGCATGAATATAGGACGTGTTCGCTCAAATCAATTAAATGTCGCAAAATTACCATATGCTTGCAATTCGTCTCATATCCCCGCCACTAGAATGTATGCAATTTGTGAATCAAAAAGGACTTTCTTATTTGGTTGTAATGAAGGCTCTTTGGTTAGGGTAGGAAATTTTGGATAAAGTGACTCAAACTCGAGCATATAGACTAGTGAGCATATTAATCATCTACATTACAATCCCATATGCTACTCCAATCATCCCTTATTTTCATCAACTTTACTCATCTCCATCTCCTTTCTTTTGTAAACATTATCACCTCATATTACAATTCTTAGCCTCCAAGTTCATTCAATGAAAACTCACATCATAAAGTCGAAATTTTTTTTTCATTTTTTTTCGACTCATTCATGAATTTTTTTCACATTTCTTTTCAACTCCTTTTCTTCTTCTTCTGTTCCAATCACCCAAATATGCCCAATTATCCAATTTTCCAATTCCCACTCATTCATCCTCATTCACTCCATTTACTCAATATTATACACTTGAGTTAAGGTAACAAATATATCAAGTTTAAGTTAAATTTGTGGTTATCAAAGAAATAGGCAATAGGCTCAAATTGGTTAACTAGGACTTTCAACATCGTTAGGTAAGCAAAATGCATGAAAGGCTAACAAAGATGGCCTTTAATCACATTCACAATTTGCATACAACATGTGGCCTTGACAAAGATACCCGAGCAAGTTCTAGAATGTTAACAACATGAATGATACACTCAAACCACAACAAGACTGCATAAGATGTAAGCAGTAAAGACTCAAAATCTCAGAGGCTTGTAAATATGTAAATCAAAGCATCAAACCATGTTCTTACTATCCTTATGCTCAATGTCATCTATTCATTGCTCAATCAACTCATACCCATCATCCATTCCCAACAATACAAATTTTCAATCAACACACAAACAACAAGTCGCATCATGCTCGATCAACGCACTCTAACATCTATGAAAGCAATAAACGTGCTAATGCCATAAACGTACTTCTAAAGTAATGCAACATGCAACTATATGAAAACACACAAAAATGCAAATTTGTTTTTTTTATCCACACTTTTCATGTATTAAAATACTACCTTTCCCCCCAAACTTGAATAAAATTATATTGTCCTGAAGAGGAAAAATAGAATTTCAATAATGAAAAGTGGAGATATACCTGAGTCACTGTGGAGGTGGGCGGGAAGTGGCCTTGTGAGATGTGCACATTTGTATCTGTTGGATTTCTTGCCACGTCTCCAACTCCCTTCATTCCTGGGCCGCATATCTTTCCTCCTGAACCGCATACCTTTGTTCTTGGACCAAATACCTTTGTTCGAGTTCCAAGGTCCTCCAATCATAGTCCTCTCGGAATGTACGAAAATCAGCCCGATGTTGCCGCAACTCTTCCCCTTGGTGACGCAAGTCCTCCCCAAATGCGTAGAGCATGTCGTGGAATTTATTGCCGCGTTGGGACTCGCCACCATAAGAAGTTCCAGTACGATCCCCGCTATGTGAGGGTCTGGAGTGATCTCTTCCTCGTGAGGACTCGGGAATGTCATACCCAATTTGAGGGTGATGTGGTTCCATTCCCATTTCTTGTCTGTTTATCTCCTCTTCTTCCGCCACCATATCCTCGACATCCGGGAAACCTTCAACTCGGTGCCTCTTCCTTGCATTGATAGCATCCGTAACTCTGGTATGTGCTTCAGAGTTAAGCGGGAAGTTGGTTGTGTCCGCCAAGGTATCTACTGTGGTGTATCTCTGGTTAGGCAATGGAAATGCGACACCTTTCTTCTATAGAAGAACCAACACACCATCTTCATTGGCAATAAATTTCATGTGGTGCAATGACGCCATATTGACCCGGGTGCTGCCCGGTATAGGCTCTAAGCCTCGAAAGTCAACATTGAAGTGTCGGGCAATAGGGGTAATCAAGCCCCCTATAGAAATAGCACTACCTCCCCGCTTTGCTAAATGATCTACTTGCTCAATGAAGTATGCGACTGTGTTGTAGGGCATTTTTCGTTAGCATACACCATAGCAAATATAGCTCTCTGACCGTCATTCCCCCATATTCACTCTCGCAAAAACAGAGGCTGACGTGACTAACAGATATACCGAACACCGATTAGGATCCAAGAAGATTTTCGCATGCGGCGGGCCTCGTATAACATGGGCCCTGTTTCTGGCGTTTGGACTAAGAGGTGCCAAAAGTCATATTGGTAGTATCGGTAAACTGGTCGAAAAGGCGCGTCTGTGGGAACCTCAAATATGGCATTCAACTCTACTGTGGATAATTGTCGCTCCACATTTCCCAACTGAAAAGTTACCCCAATGATATCTCCACCTATATTTTTAATCATCTTGACTGTGCTCAAAAATTCGAGCGTGAGTTTCTTGTAACTAGGCCATTTTCTCTTCATAACATTTGTCCAACCGACCCTTTCGAATAACCACCAAACATCCTCGTGTATCCCAAGAAGTTGGGTATAATCATCGTTGGCGTATTTTGAAGGAGCCATCGTTCGAACGACTAGCTTATTCCATCTATCTAGAGCATCCGCATTTGTTAGTACAACTCCAAAGGCCGATGGGCTATCAGGTTGTACTTCTTGTGGTGGTTCTGCCCAAGGACGTCTTCTCCTTCCTTGAGGGTTTTGTCTATTCGCCATTACTTGTGAATGGGTACCTGGAAGAACATGTATTAGCAACCCAAAACAAACCAAATACAAACTCAAGTAAGATGAATGTAGGCAAACAAATTACATGGGGCATAATGGTTCTCATATGTTAATTTAACAGATCAATCAAGCTCCAAGCAATCAACTAATATAGCAAATATAGAGAATCATTATCTAAATGCCCTAACAATTAAAGCTCATGCCCAATTCATCATCAATTCATCCAAATATGTCTCAATTCTCATGCTCACAAGGTGTTTGATAATTTGCCTTAAAATAAGAATGCATCCAAAATATAGCAAAAATATCAAAACAAGCACCAAACATAATCCCTAATACATAATTCTCAAGAAATTCACTAGAAAAAACGAAGTTCATACCGGAATTTTCGAAATTTAGTAAAAGGGGAAAAACTTGGAACCCTAGGTGCTTTTCAACCAATTCTTGAATCCAACTCGAATTTGATGCACTTTGTGAGTGTATTATGATAAGCAAATGGATTATGTGAACAAGTTTTGAAGATAAGCAAGAATTTGGAGCAATGTGGGAGGAATGGCGATTTTTTCGTTTTTGAAAGAGGGTGAGTTTGGGAAGAAACAGAGTCTGCCAGACTCCTTTTATCACTCAGCGAGATGACGCACGGGTCGTTCGTGGGCGCACGGGCTACCCGTGCGTCATGCCGTAGGAGCAGAGTTCAATTCCTCCAGGTGCGCACGGGTCGTGTGTGGGCGCACAGGTTACCCGTACGCATTGCCGTAGCTCGACTTGTTCCCCTCCTGGTACACACGGGTGGTGTGCATAAGCACGGGTTAACCGTACGTCCCTGGGCAGTGCAATACTCAGGTATTTATTTATTTATTTATTTATTTTACACACAAATCACACAAAATTAAAACAAGACATACACACAAAAATGAAATCCACACTAAAAACCGTTGGGTTGCCTCCCAACAAGCGCTATATTTAACGTCTTTAGCTTGACGCTTGTTTTCGTTCCGTCACGGGTCTCGCAAGGTGATGGATGTCACCTCCTCTTGGTTACCTTGGTGGAAGTAATGCTTAATCCTCTGGCCGTTTACCATGAAAGTCTCACCGTCTTTTGTTAACAATTCCACGACTCTGGAAGGATTCAATATTTTCTTTATCACAAATGGCCCCGACCACCTAAATTTGAGTTTTCCCGGGAAAAGTTTAAGGCGTGAATTGTACAAGAGAACTGGTTCCCCCCTGTAAAAACTCTCTTTTCTTAATCATTTTGTCATGCTACCTTTTGGTTCTTTCTTTGTAAATTCGAGAATTTTCGTAAGCTTCATCCCAAAATTCTTCCATCTTATTTAGATGGAGCAACCTCTCTTCACCGGCATTTTGAAAATCCAGATTTAGTTTCTTGACCGCCCAAAATGCCTTGTGCTCCAACTCTATCGGCAAATGGCACGACTTCCCAATAACCAGTTGATATGGAGATGTGCCCAACGGTGTCTTATATGCAGTCCGGTATGCCCATAGAGCATCATCTAATTTCAATGCTCAATCCTTACTGTTGATGTTCACCGTCTTCTCAAGAATCTGTTTGATCTCCCAATTTGCCACTTCGGCTTGCCCATTGGCTTGAGGATGATATGCCAATGCAACTTTATGTTTCACCCCATATTTTGCCAACAAGTTGCTCATCAATTTATTTACAAAATGCGACCCTCCATCACTAATTAAAGCTCTTGGAGTGCCGAATTGAGTAAATATATTTTTCTTAAGGAACCGCATCACAACTTGGGCATCATTTGTTTGTGAAGGAATATATTGATAGCCCGAAGATGATGGAAATGGGCCCATAAAATCAATCCCCCACACATCGAACAATTCAACTTCAATTACATTTGTCATCGGCATCTCGTGTCTCATGGAAATATTTCCCATCCTCTGACACCTGTCACATTGTTGCACATACAAATAACAATCGTTAAATAAAGTGGGCCAGCACAACCCACTTTGCAATACCTTTGCCGTCGTGCGAGTCGGACCAAAATGTCCTCCGGAGGGTGAGGCATGACATTGTAGGACTCCTCCCATTCTTCTTGAGACGCATCTTCGATGATTTTATCCGCGCACCTCTTAAAGAGAGGGGTCGTCCCACATATAGAATTTAACATCGTGGAAAAACTTCTTCTTTTGGTATGATGATAGATTTGGAGGCAAAACTCCCGCAGTCAAATAATTGACAAAATCCGCATACCACGGGAATTTTGCCTCTACCATGAGTAACCGTTCGTCTGGAAATTCCTCCTTTATTAATTTCGTACCTCTTTTCGCCTCCTCTTGATTTTCAATCCTAGACAGGTGGTCTGCCACCACATTCTTACATCCCTTCCGGTCCCTAATTTCCACGTCGAATTATTGCAATAATAGGATCCACCTAATCAACCTTGGTTTCACATCCTTCTTATCAAAAAGATATTTGATGGCCGCATGATTGGTGTGAACAATCGTTTTCGTTCCAATCAAGTATGATGGGAATTTATAAAATGCGAAAACAATCGCCAACATCTCTTTCTCGGTGGTGGTGTAATTCTGTTGAGCATTGTCCAAAGCATAGTAGATGGATCTAAACAACTTTTCCCTCTTTTGACCGAGAACAGCCCCTACCGCAAAATCGCTCACATCACACATCAATTCAAACGGTTGGCTCCAATCTGGGGCGACAAGAATAGGTGCGGTCACCAATGCCTTCTTCAAAGTTTCAAACGTTTGCAAACAATCATTGGAAAAATTGAAAGCATCATCTTTTTCTAGAAATTGACTCAAAGGCTTAGAAATTTTTGAAAAGTGACGGATAAACCTTCTATAAAATCCGGCGTGGCCCAAGAAACTCCGAATGGCTTTTTCATTTGTAGGAGGTGGTAACTTCTCGATTGCTACAATCTTTGCCCGATCTACTTCCAAACCTGCAGAAGAGACTCGATGACCAAGTACAATACCATCGCATACCATAAAATGGCACTTTTCCCAATTGAGTGCAAGATTGGTCTCTTCACATCGCTGTAAGACTAAGGAAAGATTGTGAAGACAATTATCAAAAGAGTCACCAAACACAGAGAAATCGTCCATAAACACCTCCATAACTTTTTCAATAAGATCGTGAAATATAGCCCTCATACAACGTTGGAAAGTGGCATGTGCATTACATAAGCCAAATGGCATGCGGCGAAATGCAAATGCGCCATAAGGACATGTAAATGTCGTTTTTTCCTAGTCTTCCGGCGCAATCATGATTTAATTATACCCAGAATAACCATCTAAAAAGCAATAATAATCATAACCTGCTAGACGGTCCAACATCATGTCTATAAAGGGGAGAGGAAATGATCTTTTCGAGCGGCATCATTAAGTTTTCTATAATCAATGCAAATTCGCCACCCGGTAACAATTCTAGTAGCAATCAATTCTTCATTCTCATTTTTCACGACTGTTACCCCTTCTTTGGCACCACTTGTACCGGACTTACTCATGAACTATCAGATATAGCATAAATGATCCCAACATCCAACCATTTTAACACTTCCTTCCTAACCACATCTTGCATGATAGGATTTAGTCGTCTTTGGTTTTGCACTGATGGTTTATAAACATCTTCCATCCGAATTTTATGCATTACAATGGATGGACTTATGCCTTTTAAATCAGTTATAGACCATCCGAGTGTCGACTTATGTTTTCGTAAAACCTTTAACAATTTATCAAGTTGAGTAGGAGTGAGAATAGATGAAACGATTACCGTATTTGCGTTATTCGCCCCAAGAAATGCATATGTAAGCTGCTCGGGTAATTGCTTGAGTTCCAAAGTCGACGTTGTTGTTTCAGGGTCACGCACGGGTTGCCCGTGCTCAGGCGCACGGGTCGTGCATGATCCCTTGTCTTCAGTTGTCCCTCCGGCATCACGCACGGGTTGCCCGTGCTCCGGCACATGACCCGTGTGCTCTTCAGGGTGTTGAATTCTTGCTTCGGCAACACGCACGGGTTGCCCGTGCGTGGACGCACGGGATGTGTGTGTCTGTAGGTTTGACCCTCTTCTTTCCAACGTTGTGTTCTTGCCTCTTGCGCTCCTAGGTAGTTCCTGCATATGATCTAAGTCACAAACATAGTCGTACAAATCTTGGTTATCAAAATCAAGCACAACACTCGACATTAAGCACGAGTGGGTTAGACCAAATTCCAAATTATTCGTAGACAATGTATGATCAACATAATCCTCAATGCATGAACTAACTATATCCAGAAAATTACAATTCTCCACCGTATCATGAAATTTCATTGCCTTATATATAGAAAATAAAACATGCTCATCATTAACACGTAAAGTGAGCTCTCTTTTTTGTACGTCTATTAAGGCTTTACCGGTAGCAAGAAATGGACGTCCAAGTATCAGTGGAACGTAACGATCTTCTTCCATATCAAGAACCAAGAAATCCACAGGGAATATAAATTTATCAACTTTTACCAGCACGTCTTCTATAATTCCCTTTGGATATGTAAGTGACCGGTCCACAAGTTGCAATGTCACCGTGGTTGGCTTCACTCCGCCTAGTCCAAGCTTCCTGAAAATGGACAAAGGCATCAAATTAATACTTGCCCCAAAATCACACAACGCTTTATTAAAGAAGTTACCACCAATAGCACAAGGAATAGTGAAACTCCCCGGATCTTTCAGTTTTTGTGGTAGCTTCCTTTGGATTATCGCGCAACATTCTTCTGTCAAATTCACCGTTTCAAAGCTTGTCATCTTCCTCTTCTTCGACATAACATCCTTAAAAAAATTCGCGTAATTTGGCATTTGCTCTAGTGCGTCTGCAAAAGGAATGTTAATGTGCAATTTCTTAAATATATCAAGGAATTTTGCAAATTGATCATCAAGCTTCTTCTTTTGAAATCTTTGAGGGAAGGGAAGGGAAGAGAGATAGGCAATTTAGATATATTAGAGTTAGACGATGATTTAAGCTTCTCAGTCCCTATTTGTTCCTCCTCTTATCTCTCTTTTTCCCCATCGACTTCAACACCATTTTTCATCACTGATTCAATATCTCCCGCATTGGGTGTTTCATCCGAAACTTTCAGATTTTTCTTTAGGCCCCTCATATTCCGTACCGCTCCTTAACCGAATAGCCTTGCATTGCTCCTTAGGATTAACTTCCGTGTTACTCAGAAATTGACCCCTTTGATGTTGCCCACCAACAATTGTAGCCAATTGGCCCACTTGAGTTTCAAGATTCTTTATCAAACTTGTTATTTGGGTCATTTGAAGCTCCACCTTATCCATCCTAGAATCCTGTCTAGTGAAGTGACTCCTCGTGTCACTCATGAATCCATTTGATTGATTTATGAACGATGTGAGTGCATCTTCCAAAGATGATTTGCCTTCTACATTAGCACCCCCATTTGATGCGTTAAATCCCGACGGTGGTTGCAACACATTCTTTGTATTGGCATAGGAAAAATTTTCATGGTTTCTCAATCCCGGATGGTAGTGTGTTGGGTTTGAATTGTTCTGGAAATTATTGAAATTCCGGTTATTCACATAATTGACCTCCTCCATCGGATATAGAAGAGCTTCACTACCCGTGCTCGTGCTTGCTTCTGGCTCTTTCGTGAAAACACTCAATTGGGTTGTCAATGCCGCCACTTGCGCAGTCAACGCCTTAATTGGGTCTTAATCTGAGATTTCAGTTACTCGTTGTATATTGGATCTCTCAGACGGCCACTGGTAACTGTTCATAGCCATTTCTTCAAGAAGGTTTAAGGCGTCTTGTGGAAACCTTGCCAATAATGCTTCTCCCGCTGCGGCATCAACAAAGGCCCTCGTCTGACACATTAAACCATTGTAGAAGAAACATAACTGTTGATCTTCCGGAAAGCCATGTTGTGGACATCTTCTTAACAAATCCCGAAATCGTTCTCATAGCCTCGTACAAAGGCTCGGAGTCAAACTGTCGGAATTGAGTAATCTCGCTTTTGAGCTGCAAGGTTTTGCTCGGTGGAAAGAATTTAAACAAGAACTTATAGCTCAAATCATCCCATGTGCTCACACTTCCTTGCGTCAAAGTACCCAACCAATTCCTCGCCTTATCCCTTAAAGAGTAAGGGAATAGGCGCAATCTTATGGTCGAGCTCGAACAAGTTTTAGTCTAGCCTAACATTAATCGAGCTCAAGTAACTTGATATATTTACACATTTTCTTCTACTAATTGAGTCAAGCTCGAGCCGCGTTTTGAATCAAAAAATATACAAACTTGGATCGTTATGTTAATGAATCAAACTTAAATTAGCTTTTGAAGATCGATTTCGAACCAAGTATCAAGTAGTTTAGTTTGTTTTAAAGAAAAAAAAAACACCTTACTTGTAATGAGTAGGAGAGATGCCCTGAAAGAAAACCTTAGTTTGGGAGGGATTAATGTTAGAATCCACCCACTTGGACCAAGTCTTTAATCCCTCACTGAATGCAATCAATCGATCCATGTCTGGATAAAGTTTGTCACCTTGTTGGATGTAATCCCATCTGAAATCCAATCTCATCAAGGGTTAACTAAAACAGCTAATTTAGAAATTTAAAAAAAAGGATAATTACAAAAACACCCCTAAGATTTAGGCTAATTACAAAAAAACAGATATACTTCAAAATTACAATATCATCCATCAAGTTTAATTTTGTCTTAAATTTAAGGTGTTAAATGAAATATTTTTATAGATGTCAAGGGGTTTTCGAAATGTTTTTTGCTTTTGAAGGGGAAACGTAAGACGAAATCAGGTTTTTTGTAATTTTAAAAAATCATTAGTTTTTTTTTTGTAATTAGCCCGAACCTCAGGGGCTTTTTTGTAATTATCCCTAAAAAAAATTATAAATAAATTTCTTACGGTTTTTGATTTCCCTTATGAAGCCACCTGCCATGTATTGAATATAAGCATATCAATCCCTATCCATGAGTTGCCATTTTGGATTGAATCTAGTTTCAGTATTCTGCCCTTCTTCTTTTCAATAACTAGATCAACCAGAAATGTATTTCGAGATAACATCAATGAGATGTTATAGTCCTGCATTTAATATATAAGAGTTCTTACGATTATTAGTGAATAATTAAATTTAGGGATAATTAGAAAAACACCCCTCAGGTTCGAGCTAATTACAAAAAGAAACCCAGAAATATTTCAAAATTACAAAAAAAAACCCACGGGGTAATTGTAATATTTTTATAAATGTCAGGGGTGTTTTAGAAATGAATTTAGCTTATGAAGAGGTAAATGTGAGTGGAATCAGACCTTAAGGGGGTTTTTTCGATTTTGGTTTTTTTTGTAATTAGCCCAAACATGAGGGTGTTTTTGTAATTATCATTAAATTTTGAAATTAAAAGCCCAAACCGGTATATAAAATGTGGGCTCCATTCATTTTTTTATTGTGTTGCATATTTGGATGAAATGTGCAAGGTGAGAATTTGGATCTTCAGTTGCGAGACCCCCAAACTGGTTCTGTTGTACCATGTTTATCAGTGCCAGTTTAAGCTCGGAGTTGTTGGCATTTATCGGAATATGAGCAATACCACCGTAATTACAATTCGTTTGAGGTCGAAAGTAATCACGGATAGCTTGTTGTTGAACCGGTATTGGTAACTCGTTGATCCCATTGTTACCCCTATTTCCTTCGTCCACGTCCCCCATATTCTGATTTTGTTGTCTTTCAGCCCGTCTAGTAGTTGCACTAATTCTCCTTGCGAAAGCCTCAACTTCCGGTATTAGAGGTATTAAATCTTCTCGCCTAGAGCGAGTGTTCATGCACTACCTGGACCAAACTAAAAGAAACAAGTCAAATAATAAAGGATTTAAGTCAACCAAAAATATCAAAAAAAAATTAAAAATATCTAAATTAAGAATAATTCTATCTATCGCAATATTAGCACCAAAAATTGTATTAGTCCCCGGCAACGGCGCCAAAAACTTGTTCGCCTTTATTTTTAGCTCACCGCAAGTGTACGGTGTGCGTTATAAAAAAGGGTAGCAAAGTCGTATCCACAGAGATTAATAAATTAATATGCTAAGTATTGAACTAAGATAGTCTTATTTTTATTTAGACGGTCATAAAATGATGGTTGTTGTGAGATTAAGACAATTAGGACTAATAAAAACACAAGATTAAGATAATGCAAATAATATAAGTATCAAGATGATAAAATGGATTCCCGGGTTAAGATTTTGATTAATACCCCTCTTGTTGTCCGATTTAATCAAAGTCAAGTTATTATCAATATTCCTATAAGACGATCATGGAAATATTTTATCCTCCCTCTCGAGATGCATATAAAACGTAGATTCAAATACTTATGCTAGCATCTCTACTCAACATGAAGTATTAAACTCCCAAAAGTTTAAAAGATCAAATGTCTTCACAAATATTTACAAACCTCTCGATTCATGCAAATATTTGTGTCGAGTACGCAAGATCTAATATTGAAACTCATCTCTCGAATTATGAATAAATATATCAAACAAGTTAAATCATTGATCAAGTGATAAAATAAGAATAAGCTCAAAGTACTCAAATAGGCTTCAAGATAATAACTTCAACTAAGATTAAAACATTCCACAAGAGTTCATTAATCTACTTCTAAAACCCGGAAATCTAAAGAGTTTAGCTACACATGATATCTAAACAACTCATAGACAAATTGTTCAAAGTCATGACAAACCAAAATGAAAGATTAAAACTACAAGAGAAGCAAGAAAAACTTAGGAAAGTCGACAATCTCTCGATGTATCTTTGTTTCTTGAGCTCCGATGCAACCCGATTGTCTCCTTGATCTCCTCTTCCAAGAATAAACCTTTGTCTTGTGTTCTCTAGCCAAAAATGTCAGAATGTTCCTTGATGTGCGCCCCAAAAAGTGATTATATACCTTTTAGAAAGTTTTAGGGCACATTGCTGTCATCATAATCTTGCATTAAAGCCCAGGGCGCCTGGTGTGCGTGGGCGCACGGGTTACCCGTGCGTCATGTCGTCAGCCAAGTCCTCGCTTTTCACCAACCAAAGACACGGGTCGTGCGTCGGCCGACCACGGGTTACCCGTGCGCATTGCCGTAGGCAACCTCTAAGACTTCAGTGGCGCACGGATGGTGCGTGTACGCACGGGCTACCCGTGCGCATTACCGTACCCTCAATAATCCATTCCCAGGGGCGCACGGATCGCGCTCAGGCGCGCGCCCTACCCGTGCGTCCTCTATTTTGCCTCATTTGTGGTATTTCTTCTTTGTTATGCTCGTATTTGTCTCCAAATTACTTCAGATATCATTACATTCATACAAAACGAGCAAAGCATATTATCTTTCCCGCAAATATCAAATACGAACCATTTCATATGAGTTTATGCATGTTTAATCACCATTTTTGGCAATATTAAACCTTAAAAGACATGCAAAACTCACACATATCAAATACTATCAACCATATAAGTAGACTCAAACGAGCAAGTAAGGCAGGTATGGGATCACACAGAATACCTCTAAACTAAAGCAACAAATACCAACACATAAACTGCGGCAAGCAGTATTTACACTATGAAAGTCGTAAACCGGCAACAAGCGGCTGCACTACCAAAACAGTAAAAGGGAATTTAAGCCTCTTTACCAGAGCGAAACCCTAAGGTAAGGGTTTCTTACCACCACAACGAGGGATGCTCTGATACCACTGTTAGCTATCAACCCCGCTGTCGTTGACGTATGTTATAGCTGAATAAATATTACAAATTCTAACGAATAGAACTACTACAAAATATTTAGCCTATGGGATAGGGATTAGGATTACAAATAATCTAAATAGCAAAAATAAATTATAAGACCTAGAAATGTAACACGCTTTACTGCTCGGAGCTACGCGCTCCATCAAAGAGCAAAAAATGAAACAAGAAAGGAAAAAAAAAACAAGAAGCCAAAAGATACAAAGTATACCGAACACACTGCACCTCCTTGAACCGCTGCTCAAACCTAGAACCGAACTGAAATTTGACAAAGTCATCCAGAAAAGAAAGACCACCTTCAAACCGAGCTAACTGCAACCAACATCAAGAAGAAAGCCTCGAAGGCTTGAAGTTCGAATGGGACTTAGGCTCAGAAAATTAGAAGCCCCTTCACAGTCGTAGTAATCGGACCACACCCAAAGGTTGGCCACGATCGAGACACCAAAACCCAACGCCATCTGAAACCACAAAGGAAAACAAACCTGACCGAAAAACCTCATAAAGGAAAACAAACCAATGGCTAAGATTAATAACCTAACTTGGACGGTCAAGATGGAGTTAAGGGTTTGGTTGCAGTTGGACTTATCTCTCTTTTGGGACTGGAACAAATGTAACTGGGCCAGCAATTCACAAAGAAATTGTCCAAATAATAACGTTCTTCACCTTGGCACAATTTCGGTTCACACGACTCGAGACATACACCCATAATCATCACCGTATAATTTTCTTACTATACACACAGTACAACAAGAATAATCGTCACAGTAATCACAACAAAATATTAACAAACGAGACAGCTTATGAAGCACGCACAAAGCCAAAGCAAAATGGGACATGGTAAAATCACCATATTGCACACATATTATAATAACACTTGATATAACAAGCACACAACAAGTAATATCCAAAACCAACAAGTATAGAAACCGTTTACTCACATGTATCAAAATTCAAAATTTTTAAACATGTTAGAATTTTACTCACTGGCAAGCATTTAGTTCCCATATCAGCAGGATTAAATTCAGAAGGTATGGTTTCAAGATTAACTAAGCTTTTAGCAACAATATCATGAATATAATGAAACCTCACATCAATATGATTAGTTCTATCATGAAAAACAGGATTCTTACACAGTTGAATACCAGAGTGACTGTTAGAAAACACAACAATATGTTGTAACTGTGATTTCCAACTTAAACATGAACCACACAAAGTGAACACATAAGATGTTGTTGATTTTCTGTTATCCCTATCATTGGCGTAGTTAGAATCCACATAACCTTTCAATCTAACCCCATCTTTGCACATAACAAATTTTAAACCATAATTCAAAGAATGTTTCAAATACAACAAAAGCCATTTAACAGCATTCCAATATATAATTATAGGATTAGACATGTATCTACTCAAGCAACTCACAGAATAAGCAATATCGGGTCTAGTGCTAACCGTAAGATACATCACAGAACCTATAGCATTGGAATATGTCACATTCTTCATAGAATTCACATCATGCTCAATTTTTGGACATTGTTCTTTACTTAGCAAGAATTGGACAGCCAAAGGAACATTAAAAGGTTTTGCATCACTCATAGAAAATTTTGAGAATTTTTTCCACATAAGCAACTTGATACAGAAAAATCACAAAATTTTTCCTATCTCTAAAAATGTTCATTCCTAAAATTCTTTTAGCATCTCCTAGGTATTTCATGTCAAACTTAGCACTTAGACAGTTTTTAACATGCTCGATAGTTTTAACACATAGACTAATTAACAACATATTATCAACAAGAAAACAGGCACTTTTTACATTTTCATTGAAATAAAGACAGTGATCATAATTACTTCTTTTAAAATTCAAAGACAACATGCACTCGTCAAATTTCTTGTTCCAACAACTAGGAGACTATTTCAAGAAAAAAAAGTTTTTCCCCTGAATCCCAATCAAAATCTACTAACCCAAATACTTTGTCTATTCTAATATTTTGTTATGTTTCTATAATATTTTAGTTTGCTAAATTTTATCTTTATTCATTTTTCTTATTGTTCTCTTAACGGGCAATTCCCTCCGCGCCGTAGGATATTCTCATATTCGTTTGTATATAATTTTTGATAAAATCTCTTATTTTTTTATCTTCTTGAAGACCCACAGAATAATTTTTTAGTTGTCCCTAATCCTCAGGTTATTTTACAGTCTGTGGCATTTGCCACAGACTTTTGTGTTTTTTGAGGTGGGTTGGGGGGTTTAAAAATTAAGTGTCGGCGCCCCTAGAAAGGACGCCTACTATGCAGGCGCTTATATGGGAGGCGCCTGCTTACTTCAACTTTTTATTTTTTTTCGTCTGACACGTAGGCGCCAGTCCAACTGGCGCCTACAACCTAATTTTTTTTATAATTTTCTAAATTAAATTATAAATATAAAAACACAATTTTCAGATATTATTGAATCGAAACAAGATTACATAATAAAGTCTACAATATATAATTAAAAAAAAAAGGAAATTACATATTAAAATACTGAAATAAGATCCGACATGCCATTACAACATAAGTACGCGAGTAATCGGTACGCAAACAATCGGAACGGAACATTACATGATCGATCTTGACATGAAGAAGAACTTTCTTGCTCAGCATCAGATTGTGATGGAAAGTGAGCCATCAAGTTGCTTGAGCCTTGTGTTTCCGGCTCCGGTATCTTCAACAATATTTCGAGCTTATAAAATAAAGGTTATCCCTCCATCATATAAGCATCCGGAATAATAGTGTCATCATCCTAAAAATTAAAGAAAATGAATGATTAATATATACTTGCAATATATATTAACCAAACGGCGCCTACGTGTTAGACAAAAAAAAACCTCAATTGAAGTCAGCAGACGCCTCCCATATACGCGCATGCATAGTATGCGCCCTTTCTAGGGCGCCCACACTTAATTTTTTAAAACCCCTCTAATCCACCTCAAAAACACAAAAGTGTGTGGCGAGTGCCACAAACTGTAAAACAACCCCTAATCCTCCCTTCCAAAAAAGGAAGAGCTTGAAATTCTTCTTTCTTTCCGCAGGGACCAGGAGATTAGATCTAGCCGTAAGAAGAATGTTTGGTTTCCTATTCTTTCCCCGGACCCCGCTACTACGAAAAATGTTCACTTCATAAAATATCCTATATACATAGGGGAATAGGGGAAGGGGTCAAATTAATCCCGACGAAGGTTAGAGTAACAATATAATTTATAATGCTACATGAGCGGGCATAGTAAGTAAAATCATACGAAAGAAAAGGATGGGTATGAAATAACCATAACAGATCCATCGGATGGACGTCAAGTGGTTGATATTGTCCCTCCAGGACCATAACTTCTTGTTTCAGAGGGTGAATCCATCAAATTTGATCAACCATATATTAACAAGTAATCTTAATGTGGGTGGATTTGGTAATAGAGAAGGTCTTATGTGAGACCGTCTCATGGACTTAAGTTCGTGAGACGGATCTTACAATACACAAAAAACATGGGTCATTTTTATGGGTTTGGGTTTGTGTTCAAATTTTATTTACATATAGGATCCGCCTCATGAAAAATGCTCATACAAGTTTTTGCCTTGGTAATATCTATAGTTTCATTGAAATAACTCAAATTTGAAAAAATATAATTGTAAGTGTTAACAGCTAATGAGTAGGATATGGATATTTGATCCTCTATTAGGCATGAAGATGAGTATGAAAATTGAATACCTAATTGATATAGAGACGCCGGACATAATAAATGAGAATGGGGTAGAATATATAAAATCCTACCCAACACTGCCATTGACATCCCCACCAGTGAATCATAGTTAATAAAATAATCTTCCTAAAGTTGACAAAATCTGCGACCAATAATTTCAATTTGACATGTGTAAAACCATTGTTTCCTTTTTAAAAAAAAATTATAATCTCTGTCACCATATTATGGGCTCAACTTTTCAATTAAAAATTGTATGTTTTTGCTATTGGTTGAGTGAATGCCACCAATGATTAGGGAGGCAGAAAGACAACCAGCCACCTTCTATTATTATCGTCCATGCTTACTATCCTATGCATTTTTGCATGACAGCCACGTTGTACACCTACATTGGATCATCCCTCCTACATTTGCCACTTGTCATGAAACTAAATTAAATTATACTATCAAAAAACTGCCTGTTAGATGGTGAACAAAGCAACAAACTCAATTAAAAAAAATTCATGTGTGCCCACATATGCATGATCAATTCCAGGGAGCAGAACATGTCTCTATAAATAAGCTCCACCAAATTCTCATTTTCTCCATCTCAAAAACTTAGAAGCTCTCAATTAGCCTAAAAAAAAAAACATTTAGATCCAACAAAATGGCAACCCCACAAACCCATTATAGATCCATTAGCTTGCCTTCAAGATTGCATGATCCCATAAATCCCACAAATTTTGAAGCTGAGCAACAAAAGCTCAAATCTTGTCTATCAAAAAATGTTGCTATTACCTCAGAAACCATTCAATCTGGTCTTCTTGGGCTAGCTGAACTTTACAATTCTGTTGATGAACTTCAAAATCATCAGGACGGAAAATCAATTGAAGATTCGCTCGACGGCTCGGATCAGTTGATAGATTCTTGCAACACCATTAGAGAATTGGTTCAAATGATCAGAGAAAATGTTCAAATCCTTCAATCTGCTTTGCGCCGCAAGGGTGCAGATTCCAGCATTCAAAATGATATAAATTCATATTTTTGTTTGAGAAAGAAGATGAACAAGTGCATATCAAAGAGCCTCAAAACACTCAAGAATTTGGAAAACAAGAATGGATCAAATAATATTTCACTAAGTGAAGTGACAATTGCTATGTTCAAGTGTACTCTGGTTTTCTTGTCTTTGCCAGCTGGCAAATCAGGTGGATGGAATTTGGTTTCCAGATTAATGATCACGAAATCTGGGGATAATAGTGTTATTAGTGAAGTGGGCTGTGTAGACTCTGCATTAAATGCCCTTAGAAATGGTGATTCTAATGTGGAAATGGTGAAAAAGAGCCTACAAAATCTTGATTCTTGTATAGAAGGAATTGAGACAGGATTACAGAGACTGTTTAGGCAATTATTGCAAAGTAGAGTTAAACTTCTTAATATTCTTACTGACCAATATTGAGATTGAAAATCTATGATAATCAAGGTTTTCAGAACCAAATTTTGTACTATATGATGATATTTGTTGACATATAAACTACATGGATACTATTATATTACTCAATTTTGGTACAATTGTTTTGTTTTTTTATGTATTATGACATTTGGTAATTCAACTATCTTGTGAAGTTTGATATAACCTTAAGTAAAAGAAAAACTAACTTGCATTACAGTTAAGAGTTGAATGGAAATGTTTTGGCATAATTTGCTAATTCCCATATACCTAAGCAACCAAAATAATGAAATTAACAAACGAAAACTTATAATTAATCAAAAATATAAAGAGTGGTACAATAGACAGTCGAATCAATTATGTGTTGATTTCTTTTAAATTTAGAAAAAAAGAGAGGATATTTTTCAGAATCAATTAGTTCCAGAAAGTTAATACCCTTCGCGAAGAAATAATATCTTGTGCAATAAATTATTTGAAGAAAAAAACAATTTCTAGTCCATTTTACATGTGAATGTTTGCCGATTTTTGTTATAATTATTCCCCTTAAATTTACCGTCATTGAATATTTAATTATATAAGACTTTTGATCTTGAGGCCAAAAATTATAAATTGATCATTTTCTCTTTGGAGGGGAAAAAAGACTTGTCTCAATATAACATAACTAATTATAAAACTCAGGCATTATTGTGACAACTTGGTACTGAATTCAACAAGGTGCATTATTTGAGAATCTTTTGTGTCGACGCAATGTATAATGGCCCAATCGTTTAATTGGTGATTCAGAAGAGAGCCTAGTATTTGGACAATTTAGTACTAATGTCTAATACGGATCGTAATTTTTGATTAAGGAAGAATAAATTGTCATGTACGGTCATATGCCCCTGCCCCACTAAAGATGCTTATCCTTTTCTGTGTATTAATTAGGTTCGTAAACGGGTAGGGCCATGATTAATGGGAGACGAACAAACAAAATTTATGTTTTGGCTACGGGTGTGCACGGTACGGGACGGTTCGGAGATTTAGAAATCTCCAGAACCGTCCCGAAGTTCGGAGATCATGAAAATAAATCTCCAGAACCGAACCACAGAAAAAAATCTCCGGCCCGAACCGTACCGAATCGGTACGGTTCGGGACGGAGATTCGGTTCTAATGAGACGGTACGGTCCAGTTCGGTTCGGGACAGAGATTCGGAGATTAGCCCTAAATAATACATACAAATTTGAAAAAAAAAAAAAAAGAAAATCAATATAAAAATCACCAAATGGATATACTTCTAGAATTCTTCTCTTTTTAGCGTAGTCTCAAAATAAAAACTAGAACTATAATAGGTAACGCAATCCAAAATTCTAAATTATTAACCTCTATAATTCAATAATAGTCTATTCTTTGGGCAATTATCCTTCTATTGATATAGAACAAATATAATTAACTAATAATTTTTATAACTTAACATTAAATAAAACTTGTATAAATTTATAATCTCAATGGCTCATACTTAACAACTTAACATAATCAATAAAATTATATTTATAATTTATGTGATGTGGTAAAAAAAATTAAATATGATCTTTTTATATTGTTATAATATGGTACTATTACTTGTTTCTCTCTTAAGTGCAATTTACTAATCATTTAATTAATTTCAATTTTAAATAATTTACTCTATTATTAATATCAAAGTTTTTTAAAATTCATAATAGTTGCATTATTATGGTTTTTATTTCTTCCAGAAATATGCTTTATATTCAATTTAATTTCAAATAGTTTGTAGTTAATTCAATATAAAAATAAATACAACATAGAAATAATGTATATATATTTATATAAAATCTTTAAAATCGGTTCTAGCTTCCGGGTCCCTCGGTTCGGAGTGGTTGATGCAGTTCTCGATGACGGGTATTTGAAAAATCTCCAGAACCGTACCATAAATATTTTCGGTATGGTACGGTTCGGAGAAAGTCAAAAAGTCAACGGATATTTTCGATTCAGAGATTTTTCGGTCCGGATATCGGTTCGGTTTCGGTAATCTCCAAGTCTCGTTCACAGCCCTAGTTTTGTTTGTAAACATTTTTTTTAGATAAATAGAAATATATAAAAGAAAGGAAAAAGTTCTGATCACAAACCAATCATATATTAAAGGAAAAAAATGTTAAACTTCAGGAAAAGGAAACAACAAAAATAATTTAAAAATGCAATTTAAACGAAGGACGTCTATTTTTAGAAGATCTTCGAATGGCATAATTAGTTGTTTTTTTAGCACATGCTCGAGTATCTTTTTGATGGTCTAATGTAGCATGTGGAATGTCGGCCCATTATCCACGAGTCACAATTGCCATAAACTTCAGAGCTTCTGAAGAATCACATGAGGGAAAGACAAGCGGAGTGGTGAAGGTTGTAAACATTTGTAATTTGTATAATTTTTTGATCTAATGAATAGGTTGGGGATGTGCCTTTAATCTCCCATCCCTATTAGGGATTTTTCCAGAAAACAAACAAACAAACAAGATTCTCTCCTTCGGGGAGGGTTCATGTTTTGACATTCCTCTCCGCCCGCGAAGGATCGGGGGGGTGATGAGATCGGGGATCCCCATTTTTATTTTTTTATAATTTAAATAATATTTTTAATTATCTATATATATATATTAACAAAAATATATACATTATTTCATTAAATTTGAGTTTTATATTGTTAACCTATCAAAATTTATCAAGTATACTGAAAAATTGAATACTAGATGACAATTGTTTTAAAAATAAATATTTCATATATATATGTAGGGAGGGGGTTATATGAGACCACCTCATAGGGTGAGTCCATAGGAACCAATCCTAGCCACATATCTAGATTTTTTAATGGTTGTGATTTTAGATGAAAACCTGCAAACTACACGCTGCAAAATAAGGGGAGGGGCAAATTTGTAATCCCACAAAATTCCTCAACAAAAACGGATTTTGTTACCTTTATAATCATCTTCTCCAAATCAATCCAGCAAAATCAGCGTGACATACAGTTCTCTTCCTTCTCTTCCTTCTTCTTCATCGAACGTTTCTCATGAAATAAGGTGAACCAGCATCGCTAGCTTGAGTAGAACACAATTTTTGCTGCGTAATTTTGTGGAGAATCAATCGTGTATCATGATGCATGCAGAAGAGATGAACAACATATTTGAAGAAGGATTTCTCACATCGCTTGGAGAAGGTATGTATGATATTGATCATATTATGCAGATATAAATCAATATCGCAATATGATGCTAGCTAATCTGCAACGCAATTCATAATTCTAAAAAACTCTCAATAAAACTCTGTAGTCGTATATTTGCATATGAATGCAACTTTGTCTACTTACGTAGTATCATCATACTGCTTATGAAGAGCATTACTTCGTTAGAGTGTTAAAAACTGCAAAAAATTATCATGAAAACATGCTCGAAAAAATCATGCATGTGAATAATTAATTTGTTGCTTATGAAGAAAAGCGTTTCTGCTTATGTAGTATTGTTATGTTGCTTGTAAACACGTGTGTTTCATGATAATATGATTGCTTATGAAGATACTATGATTGCTTATGAAGACACTGAGTAGTGCATATTAACAAGCAAAAAACTGCTAAAATAACTTATTGTCACCTATATGCCAGGGAGCAGCATGAATATACCTCGAGAACGACTTGAAATATCGAGTGACTCTACGAAGTACTGGATACCTGAATGTGAACAACAAATCAAACCTAAACAATCAATGGTCTTTGATAATTTGGCTGAGGGGGTGCAATTCTACAGAAAATATGGCCAAAATGTTGGTTTTGATGTTCGAATAAGTACAACAAAACACTTCCGGAATGAAATAATACGCGTGCAATACATTGTATGCAACAAAGAGGGGTTCAAGCATGTTGCAAAATCACAGAAAGAGGATAACAACAAATCTAGCGAAACCGGTGAAAGTTCTGAAACCAGACATAGAACCTCAGGACGAGTCGGATGCAATGCTCGTTGTATATTCGAATATGTTGAAAACGGAAGATACAAGGTAAAACACTTTGAGGAGCGGCACACACATAGTCTCATACCAGAAAAGTTCCAGAAATTTTTGAAGGTTAACAGAAACCTCAATTTTGGACACCAGCAATTCATCATAAACTGTGCGAAAGCAAATATTGGGAATGCAAAATCTCATCGATTGTATACACAAATGGTTGGGGGTTACTCTAACACAAGTGCCTTGCAAATTGATTTTAAGAATTTCAGAAGAGAGTTGAAAGCATATATTAGTGGGGCCGATGCACAACTAGTCATAGATAGGTTTCTCAAGAAGATGGAAGTCAGTCCCGATATGGCGTTCAACTACGACGTCGACGAAAATGAACAATTGACCAGACTATTTTGGGCTGATCCAATATGCAGGATAAACTACGCCGCATTCGGAGATGTCATATCATTCGATGCAACATACAACACTAATAGGTAACTAGCTAACCAATGCATTCATTCTATTTCGTCTTGCTTGTATAGTGTTGACATGCAGCATATGAAGAACATAAGTTATGCATACATCATAATATCTCTTGCTTGTGTAGTGTTAACATACTGCCTATACAGAACATGTTTTATGCTTGTATAGGTACAAAACGATGTTTGCTCCATTTACTGGCATTGATAATCATAAAAGATGTGTAACTTTTGCATTGGGGCTACTACTGAAGGAAGATGAAGAATCCTACGTATGGTTATTCCAAAAGTTTATGGAAGCAATGGGACGTGAGCCAATATACATTGTAACAGACCAAGACCCTGCGATGAAGAATGCGATAAGAAGGGTTTTCAAAAACACGATACATCGCTTGTGTATGTGCCACATTATGGAGAAGGTGACTGTGAAGCTTGGGCACACATTATTCAACAATGAATGTTTCATGAAAAGACTGAAAGACCTAGTCTGGAATAATTGCATCGAACCAGAATATTTTGAAGAAAAATGGAGCAAGCTAATGACTGAATACAATTTGACTTCCCATGCATGGTTGAAGAATAGTTTTGAGATTAGACGATCATGGATTCCAACATATTTTAAAAATGTTGAGTTGGGTGGACTACTCCGAACCACATCAAGATCTGAGAGTGCTAACAGTTGGTTCGGCAGTTTCACGAACCCCCAAGTCAACTTGGTTGAATTTTTTATGCACTATGAAAGTGAAATGGAGGCTCAAAGACATGCAACAGATAAATTGACCAATGAGACAGACACAAGTGTTCCGAAATGCAAGACACCATTGGCAATTGAAAAGCACGCAGCGTCAGTGTATACCAGGACGATGTTTTCCGTTATGAGTTCAGAAATAGAGGCATCGTGTTATAACTGTCTAATGTTAAATGTCGAAGATGCTACGGATAACCGTTCTTACCATATCAAAGACATTGGCATCGGAATGTTTACTGTTGATTTCGATAAAAATGGGACTTCATGCTATGCAACTACAATATGTTCAGACATATTGGACTGATATGCCATCACATCTTGATGTTGTTCAAGGAACTTGACAAAATTCCAGAAAAATACATACTCAATCGATGGATAAAAAATGCATCGGCTTCTCAGACTTTAAACATCGAATCACTTTGTCACTACACAAATGGGCGCGAAGTCGATACAACGTTGCAAAAAATATGGTTTGATTTCCAATATAGGGAGAGGGTTATATGAGACCACCTCATAGGGTAAGTTCATAGGGACCAATCCTAGCCACATATCTAGATTTTTCAATGGTTGTGATTTTAGAGCTAAAAATTCAGATTAAATGTTGGTAATTAGAGAAAGGGGTAAATTAGTCATACTACAAAATTACCCAATATTCATGGGGTTCTGTTCACATTATGATCACACAATCTATCCAAATCTCACATCAAATTCAACGTGAACAAATCTCATCTTCCTTCTTCTTCGAACGCTGTTCATGAGAGAACAAGAACGATCACTCTCGCTTGTATAAAACACAGCAATCCTTCCAAATCTCGTAGCAATTCAATGTGAACAATCATCTTCCTTCTTCTTCAACTCACTTTCTTTGTGAGAAATCATTCATCATTCTTCTTCAACGCACTATTGTGTAGATGTGTCATGGTGCTTTTATATACCATATATTAACTACATAAGCAAGTCATAAGCAACAAATCCATACTACATAAGCAACAATCCTATATTACATAAGCAACAAATATACACTACGTATGCACCACGAATACATTAACTACATAAGCAAGTTATAGCAATAAACCCATACTACATAAGCAACAAGCTTATACTACATAAGCAACGAATATACACTACGTATGCACCACGGATACATTAACTACATAAGCAAGTCATAAGCAACAAACTCATACTACATAAGCAACAAGTCTATATTACATAAGCAACGAATATACACTACGTATGCACCACGAATACATTAACTACATAAGCAAGTCATAAGCAACAAACCCATATTACATAAGCGATAATCCTATACTACATAAGCAACGAATATACACTACACATGCATCACAAATACATTAACTACATAAACAAGTCATAAGCAACAACCCTATACTACATAAGCAACATAGAATTTTTTTTGAAACTGAAACGCTGGAGAGAGAGTGTGCGTGAAGAGTGGGTGAAATCGCGTGAAAGAGGGAATGAAATCTTAGTAACTGATTCTAAAGTGCCAAATTACCACCCTACCCTTTTTAATTGCTGAAACAAAAAAATAAACATAAAAAAGCCCTAAAAATGGACCACCCAAAATTATTGATTTATGGTTAGGATGTGTCCCCATGGACTCACCCCAAGTAGGAGGACCTATTTGATCCATATCCTATATATGTATATATCTACAATATAAAATATACTAATTATATATATAAAGCGGGGTCGGGTCTGGCAGGCGGGGCGACCTAAATCCTTTTCTGCCCATTGACGCAATCGGGGCCAGGATTCTGAATCAGATTCAGGGTAGGAGTGGTTTCTTGGTCGGATTCGGGCATTTTGCCATCTAATTTTGTGTATTTGTCGGAATGTATGGTGAGTCGTGATTAATGAAATGGATCAGGGCAACTTTATGGATCGCCCAATCAAACATCATATTGGGTTGTTCGATTGGGATCGAGATGAAAAAGAGGTCCAACAGAGTTATTTTCTAGTTTACATTTGTTAACTTACTTTGGGCCAAGAAGTAAATTTAAAATTTATTTTGTGGTTAAATCTTGATGAGAGCGTTTGATGATGGTCAAATGAATTG
Organism: Rehmannia glutinosa; assembly: GCA_016081115.2. Classification (NCBI taxonomy): domain Eukaryota; kingdom Viridiplantae; phylum Streptophyta; class Magnoliopsida; order Lamiales; family Orobanchaceae; genus Rehmannia; species Rehmannia glutinosa. The sequence goes on from JABTTQ020001369.1 coordinate 804,242, forward strand.
AAGAAGAAAATAACTTGGGAAGTAGTTGGATCATCTAAATTGGTTGCACAAGATCTTAACTCAACGAGAACACAATGAGCGTTGTTGCTTGAAATCGCGGCCCGATGTATGACAGAATACCACGTAATAAGGACGATTAATCGGGAGTTGGGTCACCACACTTCCGAATAAATGGGGTTGGTTTTATTTGGCGGATCTTCACACTGAGAGGCGGTGATATTTTAATTTTGGGTCAAATTAGGTATTGCAAGAGCATCCACCATGGTGGTTGCAAGATTAAGTTTTTTTGTGAGTCTCACACTGGTACATCCATAAAACTTAAACTTGAACTAAATTCTCTCATACTATTCACAATTGTAAGTTTAAGTTCATGGTTCAAAATGAGTCTCCCTGCCAAATCAAGTTTTCTAATATGTGTTTATTGTCATTTTTGTGTACAATTCAATAAAATTACTAATGAAGTAATTATTTATGATTAATTTATTTTTCATAATTATATTAAGACTATTAAAAATATAAGACTAATTAATAATTTTTTATTAAAATAAAGAGTAATGCAACAACACTTGAAAGAGTACAATTTCATTAAGAACAAATTTGAATTGAAAGAGTACTACAGCGTTTAGAAATTTATAACTACAAAGATGAGGATACAAATATGATAAAAAGATATTTAAAGGAATTAAATCTATACTAACTCCCATTTCTTTTTAATCCTTTCATACATATAATTGTGCACTTTCAATTGTTCTTATGTTATGCCTTCGGTATTTCTTATAAGGATTTTCTATTCACCCACGGATAATGCATCATTTGCTTTATTAATTTTTTTTGTGACTCATTCTGGAAAATTTGCAGCTCCTTATCGAGTTGTGTCTTCATATCTTCTATAATTAAAGTGTGACATTTCTACTGTCTTTGCATATCTTATTTAACGTTTTTTGCCCTATTGGACGATTGGAAAATTCACTGTCATTGTCATGGCTCAACTTCGGATTGCATGAAGAGGTGTGTGCTCCTGACTCCGAAGTTTTTGCCTTTTCTCCACCTCGAATATGATCTAACTGTGGAGTATACCTCTCCATCACGTTGACAATCTTCCACATGTACACCCACATGAAAGTTTTTTTTTTGTGGTCTACCATTCATTTTTTTTTTGTCTCCTCTAATACATCATCATCACTCCAACCACTAGGCTTATCACACCATAGTTTATTGAATTCACTAGAAAACTTATTCAACGACCCTCTCCAATGATGCTCGTGTGATTTCAATGTTCTCCCAGCGCTTCTAGCGGGACTATGCTTGTTGTGATTGTCTTTGACACATGTCTAATATGCATCTGTTTTTTTATAGTTACCGATCACCGGATCTTGGCTAATAGTGACTATCAATTTCACAAGAGTAACCGCTTCCGCATATGTCCATTGTGTCCGACTCGACTCTTCAACAACTTCTACTTAGTTGTCCTACTCTGGACCGTATTAGAGGTCAAATCCTCGAGTCTTAGTTGTGATTAGTGTGGTGGATCGTTGGACCCATTATCAGTATTAAGCATCCCTGATTTGTCTAAAGGAATGTTCGATGGAGGGGCAATAAGTCGGGAGGTATGAAATATTGGCTTCCCATGGTAGACCAATATTTGGGTGGTCACCAACCAAACGGAGCTAGAGTAGATTTTTTTTTCAAAAGCAAGAAACATATCATCACTACGACATCTATACAGACTATCATAATGAGATATATATATATAAAAAAGGGAACTAATGCGCAATCAAAATCTAAAGCTCGGATATCCCAGCTGGTCCATCCGAATGAGTGCTAGAAGGTGGTGAGAAGTCGTGCCCTCATAAACAATATGATGCCCAGAGGCGTGACTCCCAACTCCGCTAGATGATCTGGCCGGTCGATTCCCTCTCTGTGTATATGGGAAATCGAATCGAAGGTCCTCGGCATGTTCCGAATGCGAATCGGTGTATCTTTGAACCTACCAAGAAAGGCAACGGATGTGATCGTGGCGACCATCGCCGCCATTGCGTCCAACTCGATCCAAATCGCAATGAAAACGCTTCGGGCATCTTTGTAGTCCCATCTCCAGTGCTATTAACTCGGCATAAAAGCTAGACACCGTTTGGAATGAACTATGAAACGCCAACATGAGTCTGCCCCTCTACCAGCTATCAATGTGTCTCGATCAAATGAACCATCCGTGTTCGCCATGACCGAGGAGATCGAGGGGCTCGCCAAATTACCATCATCGGCTGCGTGGAACGGGGTGGAGTACTCCCCGCAAAAAACCAAGCGTAGGGAGGCGGCCTGACCAATCAGGGGCTCAAACGCCGACCGAAACAAGAATCCGAGATACCGCTCTCCACCGCCAAATAATGTGAGATGCCAAGAAAGGAAGGTGTTGATGTTTGACACTATTCCTTTCCGTCCGCACAAACCATAAAATCAAGCAAGGAACCAGAAAACTCAAGTGCCTCGTGTGTGATCTGCGTGTGCGATTCCTCCAAAATGTGAGGAACAATATCATATCAGTGGTGTGTGGAAGTGTAGTGTCAAACCAAGGAACAAAGTGATTCCACACCTGATCGAACTATATAATTCATCAAGAAGAGGTGAGGATAGATTCAACCCGAGGATTATTTGTTGCGTTTGGGCTACTTTGGAGATATTGAGGATACAATTGAGCATATGAAACATTTGTGACATTCGGAGAGAATTTAACTTGACGAATACGAGAGCTTTGGGGACTAGAATTTTCATTGTTATTGGGAGATTTTAAAAATTCATAAAAGATCTATTGTGATTTTCATCCATTATGATAAAAAGTGCAATAAATCCATTTTTTTTTTTTTAAGAATTTTAATAATTTTAAAAATCAACAATGTGTAGAGAAAGAAAGAATTGAGATGAAAAATGAGAGGTTGAATTATATATGACAAATGATAATTAAAAACATATAATTAAATAACAAAACATACAATGGTAAAAAAAAAAACTAAACGTTTGAGCCAAAGGATCAAAAAAATGAAATTGTAACAAGTTTTTGTCTGCATGTAAAAGACCATCACAAGACCAATTCAGAATAATTATAAGATAACCAAAAAAAAAAACATCAAAAAGAAAAAAGGCAAAAAACACACAAAAAAAAGGGGGACAAGGCAGTGGAGGTTAATGCACGCGCCAATCACATTCTGGTGTGTTGGTCACACGCGAAACAAATTTATCTTTTTATTGTTTATTTATTTATTTTTATTTTTTTGTGTTTTCTTGAATTTGGTTTAAGATATTGAACTTATTTTATGAACTTGAATTTTTGGTCCCTCCACAAAAGCGTAAAAAAAAGTTTAACAATTTCATTCAGCATAAACAATATAGAATCATTCTGAAATAGATTCAATGTATTCAATATAATTCATATATTCTACTTTTCTTACTGTACTTTGTATTCCACTCTGTAGATTGATGACACTTATTTTAAAAATAAATTTGGGATATTGATTATTGAATATGTGAACACATCTCATATATATCCTCTGTTGTATTTATTGATCCCATGTAAAATTTTATCCATAAATCTACAATTAATATTGCAATTAATATAATGTAAATAGAAGATTCAGTAAAACTGAGAATAAAAGATTCAATTCGAACAAGTACTGCAATCTAGAACGAACAATAGTAAGCAGTCAAAACTATCTAATGCGAATAATATTACAGTACTATATTTTACCAATAAATAATTGTTATATATAATAGTGCATTTTATATATGTAGCATATATTAATAATATACCAATAACAAAATCTAATACCCACAATAATTGAGGATCCAAAATGAATCATCAGTTAATATAAAGATGGATCATCCCAAAGCTGATAAATACGGTGACCAATAATTTCAATTTGCCATGTGTAACACCATTGTTCCCTTTTCCTTTTTCTAGATAAAAATTATATAGTCTCTGTCCACTTTGCTCCCATATTATGTGTTCAATTCAACTTTCTAAATTATAAAATTATTTTGCTATTGGTTGAGGTGAATGTCACCAATGATTAGGGAGGCAGAGAGACAACTAGCCCTTCTATTATTATTGTCCATGCTAACTATCCTATGCATTTTTGCATGACAGCCACGTTGTACACCTACATTGGGTCATTTCTCCTACTGTTGCCACTTGTCATGACATTAAATTAATTATACTATAAAAAAATTGCCTGTTTGATGTTGAAAAATGCAACAAAATCAATTTTAAAAAATTGCGTGCCCACACTTCCAGGGAGCAGAGTATGTCACTATAAATAAACCAACCAAATCCTCACTTTTTCCATCTCATTCATCAGCTCTCAAATACCCTTAAAAAAAAAAAAAAAACAGTTTTAGATCAAAAAAATGGCAAACCCACAAACCCATTTTAGATCCATTAGCTTACCTTCAAGATTACACCCCATAAATCCCAAAAACTTTGAAGCCCAGTTACAAAAGCTCAAATCTTGGCATTCAATTCCAATTACCTCAGAAGCCATTCAAAATGGTATTTTGGGCCTGGCAGAATTGTACAATTCTGTCCAACTAAAATCCTCTGTTCCTCAAGATACAAAATCAATTGAAGAATCACTTTCAAGCTCAATTCAATTGTTGGATGTTTGTAGCTCTATTAGAGAGCTTTTTCAAATGATTAAAGAAAATATCCAGGCCCTCCAATCAGCGTTACGCAGAAAGGGCCTGGATTTTTCCAGCGTCCAAAACAACGTCGCCTCGTATTTCTGTTTTCGAAAGAGAATGAACAAATGTGCTGCCAAAACCTTAAAAACCTTGAAAAATTTGGAGCAAATTAATAACTGCAGCGGTTTATTCAGTCAATTGACGGGAATTACAATTGGGATTTTCAGGAGTGTTTTAGTATTTTTGTCTGGGCCGATTTCCAGGCCTGGAGGGTGGGCTTTGGTTTCCAAGGTGATGAACATAAAATTTGGGGGTTGTGACAATGATGTAATAAATGAGATTGAAATGTGGATTTTGCTCTTAAAATGAGAAGCAATGGGGTTACGGTTCAAACGGTGCAAAAAAGATTGCAAAATGTTGATGCTATGGTCGAAGGATTTGAGGGAGGATTGGATAGATTATTTAGGCAATTGGTTCAAAGTAGAGTTACACTTCTTAATATTCTTACTGATAATTAAGATTGAATATCTTTTTTATTTTTGTTAATATATATGTTGAGAGTTTAGATGTAATCAGTGGATTATATACTATGATGGATTCAACTATTTTTATTGCACCTATGTGTTCCTGATCGATTCAATGGTTAGTACGTTATACAAATTTCATAAACATCCATCCGGTTACAATATTATTTTATGAAATCATAAATTTTGATTTTAAACCCCAATATTTTAACACTGGAAAAGCGTTAGGATTATTTTTTTTTCCCAAAAATTATTGTCCGATGCGAGAATAATATCATTTAAATCGGAAGAAAACAAACTAAAAATATTATTTTTGCATGAGATTTTGTCTTAGACCTCAAAATTGCTTGAACAATTCATTTATGATGGAAAAGATTATATTTCTTTCTCGGATTTGTACTCTAAAAAAATTTAAGATATGAGAGTTGTCAACCAATAAAAGCAAAGCATGTACTCCTCTTCCGCTTACTTTTGGGCTTTTGGCTTAAAGTGAATTGGTCCCTCTAATTCGCTCACTACAATTACCTCCTTTATGATTTTTTTTTCTTTTGAAGAGAAAAAACATAATAATAAGAAGAATAATAAAAATAATAATTATTTGTTATAATAATATAATAACGAGAAATAAAATGCCAATATTATTGTTTTTATAAAAAATAAGCAATAAATGAATGTAAGTATCAGAAAAAAATAAATGAATAATAACAAATAGTTTTTATTTCACTCTTTCCAAAACTTTATTCCATTGAAGCCAAAATCGAGTTAACAATTTTCAATTTTGTTTAGTATAATTAGAGGGTGCTTCAATAAGCTTATGGGACTTTTAAAACATCTGGTAATTAAGATAAAAAAAAGTTTATAAAATGTTTTAAGTATTTGATATTAATCTCATATATGTTCCCAAAATGTTTTTATTGCCATATTGGAATTATATATATATATATATATATATATATATCATTAATTAGCTAATCCAGAAAAGGTGGAATAGAAGATGGAACAACATTTTGCAATAGAATATCTCATCCGAAGAACCAGAAAAAGTTAAGAGTTTGTAATTATGTTATCTTAATTACTAATTTAGTTCTGGCTTTAATAGTTACAAATTAGTTATTCATCACAAACATTTCATAAGTTTCATAGGCAATTAGTCATATTCTATTCAAACACTTTAAAATATTATTTTAAAATCAAAATTTAACCTGTTTATAAGCTCCCAAAATATTTTATAAAATGTAAGTTTTTATTTAATTTAGGTGTGTACCCTATAGTACGTGATAATTAATCATGGGAGGAAAAATGGAACATGATTTCAACTTGGTGTAATGATTAATGAGAATACAATGTATAATGGTTTAATAGATTAATTTTTGATCAATTGGCTATGCCAGATTTCGTTTAATTAAGGTACATACTGATACAGATTCCAAAACCTTAATGATTGTAAGAACATTTTGATGTACATGTACGGTCACATACATGCATGCATGGCCATGCATGGTAAATAATTCTTTTCTCCAATGCCGGCGAGTATCTAGTCTTCAGTCCCCCAATAATGCTTTTGGAGACAACCATTAGACATGGATTATAACATGATTGATATAATCTACTAACTCTTGTTCCTTGCCAAAACAAAGAGTGATTAATAATTACAGTACATGATTTATAAATGAGGCAGCACAATATTACATAGCATATATCCATCTAAAATATATATTATGCTGGTTGAATTTAAATAAATGATGAGTTGTATGGTGCACGAGGAGCACGACATATGCATCAAAGATTCTTTTCTATAAGTTTTACCTATAATACGGGTGTACATATATGAGTACTCCAACAAATTAGTATATATAAGTTTGTTTAAATTTGTATTGACTTCTATAAATTGGGTTCAAAATTAGTTTTGGTACGTTGCTAACCAAATCAAGAATGTAGGAACTTTAATTGAGTCGATTACAAATTGAGTTGAATGTTAATCTTTATATATATATATGTTGGAAATTTGGTTTTGAGAAAGTGGGCGCCAACCCGACTTTGACCAAATTTTCGGTTGCTAAGAATTTAATTCTGGAGGAATTGAATTATAAATTGTTAATCTACTTTTCAACTAGATGTTCGTAGTATTTTTTATTTCTCAAAACCGAATTTCGGTGATGAGTGAGAAATTAATACACGAAGTTGGCCACGCGAATGGGCATAGTTTATCCTAGTATAAATACTAGAAGGTGTTATTGGTTGGATATACTATAACACAAGTGTATGATCACAAATGAGCCTTGAACCGGACCGACCCTTTGGGCTCGGGTTCAGGTTTACTTAGTTTTGTAACTTGAAAATGAGCTTGGCCCAAATTCAAGTAACTGTTGGGCCTGATGAATCTAGACATTGGAGGTGTCCAGGTTCATGTGTGAATGAATCTAGACATTGGAGGTGTCTAGGTTCATGTGTCTTTTGGAGTTTGTAACTCCTCAAGTGGTGGTCATAAGAAGAGGTTGTAACTCATGGGAGTTACATATGATGTTAACGCCCACTCTCTTTAGCTTAATTCCCTACACAGAAAATCGCATATCTCTGTATATTCTTCAAGTGTCGGTAAAAGTGTCATAACTTTTCGAAGAACATTTCCAAGAACATTTCCTTCTGCACTCGTGTCCAGCAGCCAGTTCTCACTCCTTCGAGTTCGAAAGGTGCTTTTGTGTCAGTGGTGCTACTGTACACAAAGGAGGTTAAGCCGTTTTATCTTTGGGGACATTACGTCATACTGCGAGCACTAGCCGGGACGTATTTGTCTTGCGGATAGAGTTCTACTCAACTCGGCTTTTGATTTTCAAGTTCTGTCAGATTCATGCTTCTGGAGTTGGAATCCATTCAAGACTTGTAATAGTTAGGTTTTACATTTCTTGTAATTTTATGTTTCTGTTTTGTAAGCCATCTTGAAGGGTTTTCTCGTTGTAACCAATGTATATTTTCCAACAATCGCAAGACAAATATTGTACCTTCACGATGGCGAGGAGAAACAGAACCTTAGCTTGGAGATGAATCTGACAGAAGATCTTCCAGTGAATGTTGGAATTGTATTTGTTGCTAAAAACGCATTGCGTTTGAAGCATGGGGCTGTGATGGTGATTTCCTATGCCGTAACTTTGTCTTTAGCAGACTTAGTTGTGCACTTTATTGTATGTATTGTGTGGTTTGATATGAACTGAGGATGTTTTTCCAAAAGGTTCATGGTTTTGAAAAGAAATACGAAATGAGGATGTGATTTCCAAGAGGTTTGTTATTTCTAGTTTTTTGGATTGAGAAATGGATGATTCCAAGAATCCAAAAATGTGTTGAAACTAGTGTAAAAGTTTCAACAGATCCCGCATGATATTCATGCTGAAGGGATGACGTTTAAATGAAAAATTCCAAATGGTTTACATCGTTAAGATGTTGTTACCAGGTTGGAAAATTTTCATAAATTCCTAAATGCATAACTGGAAGGAAATTGGATTAGTGGTCTGATTGTTCGATTGAAAATCGATGAAAACAATCGAAGGCCTGAAGCTAAATCCATGGAAGTCTTGGTAGAGACTTGAGAAAACTGTGTTGGAATACTTTTTAAGAATTCTAACGGATCCAAATGATCGGGGGTATGACCACACTTTCTCGTCTCACTTTTGGCTTTCGAGCTTGATTGGATTTAAGTGTTGCGAGAAAGTGTTATGCGAGGTGTTGTAACACCAGGAGCAACATTGTACCACGATTCGCGAGAAAGTATTGTGCGAGGTGTTGTAACACGTAAATGTATACATTGAAAGACATTTGCAGGACGTTTGCCAAAAGTGTTGTAACACCAAGGCAATCTCAGAACCAAGTATGAGGTCTGAAATGTTGCTGAAGGTGTGACAACATCTAAGGTCACACTCATTTGTAATAGAACAACGAGGTTCTAATAGTAATAGAACAACGAAAAGCATTGTAATGCTAATGAAAAACTAGGAGATATGTAAGTTCTGGCGGAATCCGGAGTTGAACAAAGAAACTCAGAATATGTGGGGGGAAGTCGTTTTAACGGCGTACCACATATTGAATAAAATCCCACTTAAAGGGAAAGATAAGACTCCTTACGAATTATGGAAAAATCGTAAGTTCTTCTTATAAATACCTTAAAGTGTGGGGGTGTTTGGATAAGGTTGCAATACCGAACAAAGCAAGTTAAAATCGGTCCTAAAGTGGTCGATTGTGCTTTTATTGGTTATGCACTTAACAATAGTGCATATCGTTTTTTTATGGTACATAAGTCAGAAAATCCAGAAATGACAGTTGGTACCATAATTGAGTCAAGGAATGATATATTCTTTGAGAATATTTGTCCTTGTAAAGAAAGAATAGATGGAAGTTTAAGGAAACGATCGTATTGGATGTTTCGGAGGTGTTCTTTGGAGGTGTTACTTCGGTGTTATAACATCCGGAACAAGCGCAGTGTAATCGCAGATGTTGTTGAAGGTCTTTGCCGGGTGTTATAACATCCGGAGCGAACGATATCCGTACGACATCTGTTGTCACATTTGACAGAGCAGTTAGTTCAACACCGAGTGGTGAAGAACTGAGACGAAGTAAGAGGCCTAAGGTGGTTAAGTCATTTGGACCTGAATTTCTAACATTGATGTTAGATGGTGAGCCAAACTAAATTAAAGAGGCTCTAAGTAGTCTAGATGCTCCGCTCTGGCAAGAGGTTATCAATAGTAAAATCGAGTCCATTCTGCAAAACCATACGTGGTAGTTGGTTGATCTCCCTGCTGGTCATAAATCTTTAGGATGTAAGAGGATCCTAAAGAAGAAGTATAAAACAGATGGAACTATTGATAAGTATAAAGCACGGCTTGTAGCCAAAGGCTTTAAACAAAAAGAATGGTATGACTTCTTTGACACCTATTCTCCGGTAATGAGGATTGCGTCTATTCAGGTGCTTCTCGTGATTGCTACTTTGCACAATATAGAGATTCATCAGATGGATGTCAAGACGGCATTTCTGAATAGAGAGATAGATGTTGAAATCTATATGGAACAACCTGAAGGATTTGTTGCACCCGGTCAAGAAAAGAAGGTGTGCAAGTTGATAAGATTCTTGTATGGACTGAAACAAGCTCCAAAACAATGGCATCTTAAGTTTGACAACACGATGTTGTCAAATGGATTTAAAATCAACGAGTGTAATAAATGTGTATATGTCAAAGGGACATCAAAAGCATTTTTCATAGTTTGTCTATATGTAGACAATTTGCTAATCATGGGCAGTAGTCATGATGTTATCATGGACACGAAAAGAATGTTAAAGAGAAACTTTGACATGAAGGATATGGGAACTGTTGATGTAATCCTGGGGATAAAAATCAGCAGAACTCATGATGGAATTATCTTGTCACAATCCCACTATGTGGAGAAAGTGCTCAAGAAATTCAATACTTTTGACAGTTTACTGTCAAAGACGCCCATTGATTTAAGTGTAAATCTGGTTGCTAATGAAGCGGAACCATTGACTCAGATGGAATACTCACGTATTATAGGCAGTCTAATGTACATTACCAATTGTACACGTCCAGACTTGGCCTACCCTGTAAATATGTTGAGTAGGTTCACGAGCAATCGAAACCACGAGCATTGGAAAGCGTCAACCAAGGTGTTAAAATACTTGAAGTATACTTTGGAGTATGGGCTATACTACTCGAGATATCTGGTTGTACTTGAAGGGTATAGCGATGCTAGTTGGATTTCAGATTCAAAAGATTCTTATTCCACTAGTAGGTACATATTCACCATTGGAGGTGGTGCGGTATTGTGGAAGTCCACGAAACAAACGCGTATAGCTCGGTCCACCATGGAATCCGAGTTTATAGCTTTGGATAAAACTAGTGAAGAATCAGAGTGGCTTCGAACTTTTTGGAACATATTCCATGTTGGAGGAAGCCTGTGCCTTCTGTGATGATTCACTTTGATAGCCAAGCAGCTATAGGAAGGGCGCAGAGCAATATGTATAACGGTAAGTCTAGACATATACGTCAGAGACACAATACCGTTAGACAATTAATATCAAATGGTGTGATGTCAATTGATTACGTAAAGTCAAAAGACAATTTGGCAAATCCTTTGACGAAAGGACTGAATCGAGATAAATTGAGTAAATTGCTAGAGGGAATGGGCTTAAACTCCACAAAGTAAAAATAACCATCATAGTGGTAACCCAACCATGATGACTGGAGATCCCAAGAACTTGGTTCAATGGGAACACTAAGCTATGAAGGTTATGTTGTAACACTTGGAAACAATGTTTCAACCCATCCCTAGAGAGCAATGCCAAGTGTTGAAACACCTGCAAGTTGTGGTGAGGCTAAGTCATATGACTTTTACTGATTCGTACACCTCATTGAGGTTGAGTATGGCAGGATACTCGGATAGGAGATCACCTATGTAAGTGAGAAGTAGGGGCCATTTCAAAGTAACACTTATGAATCCAAAGTGGTGTCCATGGCCGAAACCGACACAAAACGTGAGAACGGGAGGTGTCGAGACCTTACTGTGTTAATGGTATTATCTCGGTATACACCATGGAGGAATAGTTCAAGGCATTGCGTCCACTAGGCCGCCAGTGTACCTGATGGTATTAACTACGGAAGGTTCAAAGCCACAAGCTACCTTTCCTTTTATTCTGAATAAGAAGCATTGATCTGTCTAATGGCTAAAGAACAAGATCAACCTGACCAAGAAGATGAGGTACACTCTAACTCATCTCACTCAGATTCTAGTGATAGTGATTGTGACACACACACACTTCATCACCCATTGATCTTTATGATTCATTAGGCAAAATGATGAAAGATTTTGAGCACATTAAATCCTCACACACACTATTAAACGAGGAAAATAGCCAGCTCAAAAGTCAAAACTCACAGCTGACTAAGGAGCTGAGTACTCTAAGTCACATAGCTGATGAGAACAAAGAGCTGAAGGCTGAGAATGCTAAACTAATAGCAGAGATAGCTGTTATAGAAAAGAGGGAAAATGATCTCAAAAATGTGATTGCATCATTTGCAAAGGCATCTAAATCATTGGATGACCTTATTTTGAGCCAAAAAGAGTGTGGATATAAGACAGGCATAGGATTCAATTTCTTTGTGCACAGTCAAACTCCCATAGTGATTTTGGAAAAAAGATCTTCAGGTAATGAAGCATCTCAAAAATCCAAGACACCAAATGTTGCACCCACATTCACTCAAAAGCACAATCACAAACAAACTGGCCTTGGATATAAAGGAAAAGGAAAAATGACCCGATTGAGTATCTTTGAGAGGACAGTGAGAAGAAATCAAGCAGAGTTCCTCAAAGAAACTCCAAATAGGAAGTACTCTGTGAAGAATAAACAGAGCTACCAAAAATCCCAGAAGTTTCATCAAAGAAACCCATACGATGGGAATGGTAGAAACTACCCAAGCCAAGCTGATTGGAATAATGTGAAATATCAGCAAAGACCTATGGAATATAAGCCTAAGTGGCAAAGGCCTAGAACTCAACAAAGGCCATTCCAAAGGAAAAAGAGCTATCATCAGCACACATATGCACCCAGACACTACACTCATAAATATCACAACTACCCAAAGAAGGCAATTGCTAAAACAAACACACAGGCATACAGACAAAAGAGACAGCTGTATGAACCTAAAGCCCCAAAGCAATTTGGCAAAGTGAATTATGATTATGGCACAGATAGATGACAACCTCTTAGAGTCAGATCATTTGGCTATAGGTTGGTTGGATCATCTTACAGCACTAACCCCTCAGGACCCAGGCAAGTAAGGGTACCTAAAAACTTATTTCCTTGATTGCAGGTTCAAGGAACAGCTAAGTGCCAAGGAACCTGGTACATGGATAGTGGCTGTTCTAGACACGTGACAGGAAACAAGAAAAATCTGTCAAAATTCAAGGAGATTACTAGCGCAAAAGTCATATTTGGAGGACATGAAGCTCTATGGGAAATAAGAGGCACTGAATCCATCAAGAAAAATGGATTAGAAATCACAGATGTTGCATATGTTGAAGGTCTCAACTTCAACCTGTTAACCATCACCAACTCTATGACAAGGGCTATAATGTTGGATTCAATATGGGAGTGTGTCAAATTAAAGATCTTGAATCAAATGAAATAGTGTTTCAAGGATCCGGATAAAGAATATGTATGTGGTAAGTGGTCATTCGCCACACCAAGTACTTGTCTGTTAAAAAAAGATGACAAATCAAGTTGATCGTGGCACAAGAAGAAGCCGAGTCATCTAAATTTCAAGACAATTAACAAGCTTGCAAGGAGTCATCTTGTGGAAGGATCGCCGGACTTAGTGTACAAGAAAGAAAGTGTATGTGATGCATGCCGGATGGGAAAGCGAGATCAAATTATCATTTAAAGAGAAGTCTAGTCCATCTTCAACAAGGATATTCCATCTGTTGCATATGGATCTATTTGGTCCAGTTGAGCCAGCTAGCATAAGTGGAAAGTAATACACTTTAGTAGTGGTGGATGATTATTCAAGATATACATGGACAATCTTCATGTGCAAAAAGAAGGAAACCTTGCGAAGTTACCCACGGTGATGAGAAAGAGTCCAAAATGAGAAGAGTCAAACCATTATAAAGATAAGGCACGATAGAGGAACCGAGTTTGTCAATGGGATAATTACTCAAAGATTGTGTTGAAAATGGTATTGCTCATGAATTATCGCATCAAAGACTCCACATGTGAGAATGGAGAAAGCGAGAAAGAAGAAGCAGAACTCTCAAGGAAGTCTGCAAGGACCATGTTAGTTGAAGTTCGGATTGCTAAAAGATTTTGGGCTGAAGCTATAAACACTGCATGCTATACTCAAAATAGATGCATGATTAACAGACAGCTGACAAAGACTCCCTATGAAATTTGGACAGGAAGAAAGCCAAATGTTGCATATTTTAGAATATTTGGATGTAAATGCTTCATCCACAACAATGGCAAGGATAACCTAAAGGCTTTTGATGCTAAAGCTGATGAATGTATCTTTTTGGGATACTCAGCTGAAAGCAAAGCCTACAGAGTGATGAACAAGAGGACTATGGTCACAGAAGAGTCTATCCATGTAGTTTTTGATGAACCTAATGTAAGTGGAGAAGACTTTGAAGAGTTAGCTGATAAGCTGAATCAGCCAACTATGCAGAAGAGTCCTTATGTTGAAGCTGAAGCTAGAGCAATTAATCAGATGAAGATGAGACTGTTGAGTCTCAAAGACAGCTGGAAAATCTGCACCTGAATGATAATGAAAGAGTTGCTCAAGAAAAACACAGCTGCAAGACAACTGAACCTAGCTGATTTACTCCAACCTGATGTGAGATGGCTGAGAGACCATCCACCAGAGCTAGTCATTGGAGATGTAAGAGATGGTGTAAGAACCAGATTCAGAGCTCAACAAGAAGCAATGCTCACTTGTTTTATTTCCCAAATAGAGCCAAAATATGTGTCCCAAGCATTGGATGACACACATTGGATTCAAGCCATGCAAGAAGAGCTGAATCAGTTTGAAAGGAACAAGGTATGGGAATTGGTGCAAAGACCAACCCATCAAAATGTAATTGGCACAAAATGAGTTTTTGAAACAAGATGAATGAAGAAGGCTGTGGTGAGAAACAAAGCAAGATTGGTAGCCAAAGGGTATTGCCAAGAAGAGGGAATAGATTTTGATGAGACATTTACTCTGTTGCAAGATTGGAAGCAATAAGGATGTTTCTTGTCTATGCTGCACACAAGAACTTCATTGTTTATCAAATGGATGTGAAAAGTGCATTTTTAAATGGATTGTTGGAAGAAGAAGTCTATGTTGAGCAACCTCTAGGCTTTGAGCAGAAGACTCTTGGAGACAAGGTGTACAAGCTTAAGAAAGCTCTATATGGATTGAAACAAGCACCTAGAGCATGGTATGATACATTATCTCAATTTCGATGAGATAATGGATTCACCAAAGGCAAAGTGGATGTAGAACACTCTTGAGAATTCAAGATGGGGAGAGTATATTGCTTGTTCAAATATATGTGGATGACATCATTTTTGGATCCACAAACAAAGAGCTGTGTGATAAATTCTCAAACCTCATGCAAGGCAAATTTGAAATGAGCATGATGGGAGAGCTGACATTCTTTTTAGGACTTCAAGTTAAACAGGTGAAGGATGGAACCTTTATAAGTCAAACAAAGTACACGGAGAGATTTAATGAAGAAATTTGGTATGGAAGAGAAATCTTCTGTAAAAATACCAATGAATACATCAGTCAAGATGGACATGGATGCGAGATGGCAAGCTCGTGGATCAAACAAGATACAGAGCCCTTATTGGATCACTGCTCTATCTAACAAAGAAGCGAGGCCATATATCACCTTTGCATTAGGAGTATGTGCAAGATTTCAATCTGCTCCAAAGGAGAGCCATATGACTGCAGCTAAGAGAATCCTTAGATACTTAAAGGTATGCCAAGAAGTTGGCTTATGGTATCCAAAGAAAGATGGATTCAAACTAATTGGTTACTCAGACTCGACTATCTTTGGATGTAGAGTTTGGTGTAGAGTACTTCGTACATGTCAAATGCTTGAAAACGGATTAGTTTCCTGGTTTAGCAAGAAGCAAAATTCAATAGCCACATCCCATGGTGAGGCAAGCAGTACATAGTCAAGCGGGCGATTGTTGTGCCCAAGTCTTATGGATGAGACAATTGCTGAGAGATTATGAGATTGAAGAAAAAGAAATTTCAATTATGTGTGACAATACAACTGCTATTGCAATCACTCAGAATTCGGTGTTGCATTCAAGAACAAAGCACATTGATGTCGATATCATTTTATAAGAGATCATGTTGAAAAGAAAGGCATCACCTTGGAATATATCTCAAGCGATAAACGATTAGAATGACATATTCACCAAACCCTTATGTGAATCAAGATTTGAAGAACTTAAGCATGAGCTAGGGTTAATTGAGCTGAGTTGACACTCAGAAGACTCAATTAGAAGAGATGAAATGTGAAAAGATGAAAATAGAACAAGTCTCATGAATCATCCAAGTGAATCAGCCGTATCGGGAAGTCAGATGTCGAGTTAGGCGACAATTTGAGTCACTATATGGAATGAGAGAAGAAGAGTTGAGTCATTTGTGTAGTGAGCTGAGTCATTTATGAGCTAAGTGACAAAAATGCAGTCGTTTTTAATAAGTGGGAATATTTTTAAGGATGACGTCAAAGTAATTATGACGGGTATAGTCAAAAGTTGCACAGTAAGCATATGATTGGATATAATGCTGCCACATTAAATGCGAGCAATTAAATGCAATGAGGTGTGCTGAATCTGAGCCGTTGATCCTGATCAAAATTCAAAAACCAAAAACACGTCCTTTCATAACCCTTATATACTCATTTCTTGATTTTTTCTCTCACATTTAAAAATTGTTCATCTTCAAGCATACGAAAGCCAGCCTTTTCTCTCTCAAAACCCTACCTGTTCTCAAAGCATGTTCATCACGATTTAATCGGTAAAATTCTCTAGAAATGGCACCAAAGACTGATTTCGTCAAGTTATCGAAGCAAATCCACACAGGCTCCTCAGTGGATTTCGAAGGCATGATTAAGCAGGGTTCGGATGCAACCCTTGTGAAGAAAATAGCAGATATGTTGGAAAAATCTGGGCTTAAGGCCTTTTTGACGATAGAATACTTGCACACCTACCTGGAAGAGGTGGCGCAGTTCTATGTGAACGCCGAGGTGCAGGACGAAGGGATTAAGTCCTCCGTCCACCGCAAGGACATCATAATCACTGCTAAAGACCTTGCGGACCACTACTTATTACCATCGGAAGGTATGCCAGAGATTTACGAAGCTGATGTGGACTTGGCTGCTGCATGGAAAGAAGTAGCCAAACCCGAATGTGCTGCGAAAGTAGTCTACACAGCTGAAAAGAAATTGCTGAAGGACGACTATCACAAGCTGATGGATGTCGTCTCAAAATGCGTGGACATGAAGTTTGGAAGCTTCAATCAGCTGTCCAAGACTAAGCTGATCGTCATGGCTGTGATCATGCAAGGGAAGAAAGTTAACTGGGATGAGTCTGTATACAGCAGACTCTGCCAGAACGTTGCGAACAAGTCATTCAAGGAAGATGGATCATTTGGAAGATCACTCGGCTATGGCCTAGTTATTAGCCGCTTGATGGAAGTGAAGGGCATTCCCCTTCAGCATGGAAAGTCCTTCCATGTCAACAAAAGATGTTTAGGGCTAACCTCTCAGGAGCCCAGAAAAGAGCCCATGCGAAGAGGGCGGACACCAGTGAGGGGGAATCAACTGACCCCGAAGAAACAGTTGTTGCCTCCCCTCCAAAGAAGAAAGCTGCCCATGCAGCTGGAAAGAAGATAGCTACCCCTGCAGCAAAGACAAAAGACGCACCTGCCCCTACAGCCGTGTCTCCTGCCCACGCAGCCGAGGCAGAGAAGGAACCTCAAATACCTTCTCCGACCATCAAAAAGAAGAGGACTGCCAAGCCAAGAAAGGCAGCTCCTCAGTGAAAGACGAAAGATGCATCGGCCCCCGCCGCCAAGGAAGCTGAAGAAGTATCTGAACCAGAACTTCCTCTGGTAAGGACAAAAAGAAGGAGAAGAATCACCAAGCTCTTGGAGCTTGAGAAGACAGCTGAGTCTGCCACTCAGCTGGAGAAAATCTCTGAGACTGCAGAAGAAGTGCAGTCTCCAAAAGTTTTTGATGAAACAGTCAAGTCTGCTGATGCCGATCAGTAGAGGCAAAAAGAAGACCCAGTTATGGATAGAACAGCTGAGGAAGAAGAGGCAGCCGAGACAACAAAATCTCCTGATGATTGTGTCTCCACCTGCCCCCGATGCTACTGAAGGAGCTGAGCAGCAGAGCATGTTGCCTTCCATTCCTGAAAAGGAAGGGCAACAAGAAGAGGATGAAGATGATGATGTCATAGTTATTTCTCCTGTGTACCTAGACATTCAGCTTTGTCTGCGTGAATGGCGTGCATGGAAGCTGAGTCGCTCGAGGGTACAGTTTGAACGTCCTGAATTCATTGAGGAAGAGGAAGAATTGCTAAATTTCCTAGGTTTAACTATTGTGCTTAGGCACTTGATGAAGATAATGCACTGGATATCTTGCATATCTTCAAGGAGAAAGAAAATGAGAGATTAGCAGAGGAAGCTGAAGCTCGTGAGAAAGCAAGCATCTATCATTTCACTGGAACCAGCGATCACACCCATCCTCACATTGATATGCTCTCAGGAAGTGATGAGGACATGGATCCTGCTGCGCAGCGAGAAGCGATTGGACATGCAAAGCAAGCCATGCGGGAATCAGATTAATGCATGAGCAAAAAGTGAGGGAAGGACCAGGAGAGTCTTCTAAATCTCAGCTGGAGATTGATCCGTTGGGAGTGGTACAGCAGATTGCCACAGTTATTGTTGCAACCACTTCCCCAGTTCACTTAGATGATGGATCTAAGGGACATGGCGATGACACCGGGAACTTGGGCACCCAAGTTGAGCCACCCCTGTTGAAGGTGTCTTACCATTTGGCCCCACTTTGAACACTCAATGGAAATAGCCGAGAGTGCGGAGCAGAGTGACCCCAACATAAGTCACTCGGTGGTGCGCCGGTGGGGAAACTCACTCCCAGCTGCGGCTAGGTCGGAGGATCCGCATATGACTCCACAATGCGAAAGGAGGCGAAGTGGAGAAGAAAAAAAAAAGAACAATAGCAAGTTGTCACCCTTGTGAAGCTCGGACGATTGAGTCTCTCTCATCGAAGTGCCAACCGCTTTGCGGCCGAGGACTTTGCTGATGCGGTCAAGGCCTGAGATGGATCCCCCCAGGAGTTAACATCGGGCAATGAAAGTGCAATCCGGGAGTTGAGACTGTGGATGCCACGCGAAGACCCTAATACGATTGCGTCTATCGAAGGGAATGTACAAGGCCTTTGCGATTGAGGCTGCAGGAGGTAATGAAGGCCAAAGGGAGGTTGAGACTTCCCAGGTAAAGAGACGGAAATGCAGAACATCCCTCATGTTCACATTGAAGAAAGCGAGAAGGAGATAAGTGCTCTTCATGATTCCCAAGACAACCCTGACATATCTTTTCTGGGATCTGAAGATGAAGCTGAGTCCACCCCTGCTGCACATCAAAAAGACTCAGCTGAGGATGTTCTTCCAAGTACGAGTAAGCCAGACTTCAAAGCTGCTCGACAAACATTCAATTTTGATGATGATCCAAATCCTCAAGTCTCATCATCTTTCAATGACGCTACTGATACGGCAGAGGAACAACAAACTCAAAAGGACAAACCAACTGAGACCGAAGAAAGTTAAAACAAAAAGCAGTGAGGCTCTTCAGTGGTCAATACCATCAAAGGCCCGGGTGAATCACGATCAATCGCGAGGCTTCGAGCGCAGCGAGACCACCTCGGGCACAATATCTCAAGTGCGAGACGCGATGCTTATGAAGAAGTGTTTCCTTTTTCTCGTGAGCTGCCCATGCTCGAAGAAGAGACTGCAAGAGAACAGAAGCTCTACACTTCCAAGAAGATCCCGTAATTCCCACTGATTCGATTGAGCCAGTTGATTTCAATTTTGATACAGAGTGGCCGGCAGCTGACTCAAGTCAGACAGCTGAGATGCGTGAAATCTTCAAGAAGATTTGTGAAGAGATTGAGAAGATTGAACGGCACCAAGCCTCTCTCGACATGCGCCTGGACAATAGAGATGCCACTCTCACAGCAGATTTGAGAGGAGTGGTGGTCAGAATAAAGGAATGGTCTCAACAAAGAGAGTGCTATGCGCCTCGAGCAGTTCGCTACTTCAAGGCACTATACAACCGAATCCGATCCGGAGAGGCCGACAATGCTGACATGAAGGCAATGATGCAGACCTATATGATGCAGACCTATATGGAGAGATTGCATGTCCGTGTTGAAGAGATGTTAAAACAATTCGGAGGCATTCCGGCAGGAAAAGATACAGATGCGGACAAGAGCCATGATCTGTTGAAGAATTCAAAACGCTCGAGTTCGATCGATATTTCAAAAACATGTCCATAGCCCAAGCCTGAGACTTGTCTTTGGGAGAAAGGTCCAAGTCTGTGTGAAGAAGGCGACAAGCGGACAGACTACTAGCAGTCACTCTGCTGGTAATAAGAAGACTCTGGTACAATATACGCCTAGAAAAGAAGGAAGAAATGGTGGAGGTGGAGGCTTTATACCTAGACCTCTACCCAAAAACATTGAATATGTAGATCCAGACAAGAAATGAAGGATCTACTGGGCTGGATATGATGCTATAGCCAATCTGAAAGTGGAGAGGAAAAATGCTGAGTATGTCAAGAGAATCAAAGAAGAAAATAAGAGGCAAACTCAGTTGTGGCAAGAAAGACAGGAAAGAAAAAGAAGAGATGAAGCTGCCAAGAGAGCCTATGAGAAGAAGAAAGCAGCTGAAGAGGAAAAGAAAAGAAAAAGAGCTGACGAAGACAGAGCTGAAGAAGAAAGAAGGAGACAGCGAAGGCGATGAAGTGTTGTTGTCAACCCCTTCATGTATTTTACTTTTGTAAATGCATATGTATGTAAGTCTTCTGTACATTTAATCAAAAATAGTCTTCTGTACATTTAATCAAAAAACTATATTTTGCGTAGAAATAGTATATGCTTTGATTGCTCTGATACATATTGTAAACAGCTGTGTAAAGAACAAGAATGATATGATCAATAAAACAATCTATTTAACACATACATTCTTTGTTTCTACATTGTCTGTATGTATCTTTGCTATTTACATATTGTTTGTATGTATTTAAGTTTTGGCATCATCAAAAAAGGGGAAATTGTTGGGAAATTTATTGTTTAGATTTTGATGAATGCCATGTAAAACTTAGACTAGAAAGTTGGCACCCCATTTTCCTTGTAATTTGTATTGTAATAGATAGAGTTGTATAAGCTTGGTCAAGTCAGCTATGCCAGGGAATACAAGAAGTCAATCAAGGAATGAAGACTCATTGAAGAACAATCGAGTATAGCCAAGAGAAGAAGATCAAGGACTCGTGAAGGAGTATCGGTGAGACACATTTGTATGAAGAGTCAATCAAGTCATCTCAAGAAGCAAGTCTCAAGTTGAAGTGACGGATGAGTCATCCATTGATTGGAAGCTAACTCAAAGTCACATGGGGAATAAAAGATCGCTGAGATCAAGTCAAGACGATCGAAAAGAATCCGTTGCCGTAAGTCAAGGAACTTACTTAAACAAGTAATACTTCCATGTTGCCATGTCTTAAAGTGCTCACCCCCGAGAAGCGTGCAAAAGGAATAAACCAATGGGAAGATCGCACCTCGTGTCGATTCTCGAAAAAGCTAAACGTTTATTTAATACGAGGAAATGTCAACAACAAGGAGTGCAACAAGACAAGCCAACGAACACAAGTGATTTTTGAAAATCAACCTATCTATTCAACGGGCTGATTTTTGGAATCTGACACGAGGTGCATTGCTTCCCATTGGTTTATTCCTTTTGCACGCTTTTGGGACTGAGCACTTTAAGACATGGCAGCATGGAAGTATTACTTGTTAAGTAAGTTCCTTGACTTCTGTGCAACAGATTCTTTTCAGTCATCTTGACTTGACTACAGTCTTTTATTCCCCATGTGACTTTGAGTTAGCTTCCAATCAATGGATGACTCATCTGTCACTTCAACTTGAGACTTGGCTTCTTGAGATGACTTGATTGACTCTTCATACAACTGTGTCTCAGCTGATACTCCTTGATCGAGTCCTTGATCTTCTTCTCTTGGCCATACTCGGTTGTTCTTCAATGAGTCTTCATTCCGATCTTGATTGACTTCTTGTATTCCCAGGCATAGCTGACTTGACCCAGCTTATACAGCCCTATCTATTACAATACAAATTACAAGAAAAATGGGGTGTCAACTTTCTAGTCTGAGTTTTACATGGCATTCATCAAAATCTAAACAATAAATTTCCCAACACCGATGGTATTAACTACGGAAGGTTCAAAGCCACAAGCTACCTTTCCGGATGCAGTATTGTCTCTGGAGAACTGGTTTGCGTGTCTGCATTCATGCATGCATTAATTTCCACTCATGTGGGGGATTGTTGGAAATTTGGTTTTGAGAAAGTGGGCGCCGAACCGACTTTGACCAAATTTTCGGTGGCTAAGAGTTTAATTCTCGGAGGAATTGAATTGTAAATTGTTAATCTACTTTTCAAGTAGATGTTCGTAGTATTTTTATTTCTCAAAACCGAATTTCGGTGATGAGTGAGAAATTAATACACGAAGTTGGCCACGCGAATGGGCATAATTTATCCTAGTATAAATACTAGAAGGTGTATTGGTTGGATATACTATAACACAAGTGTATGATCACAAATGGGCCTTGGACCAGGACCGGCCATTTGGGCTCGGGTTGAGTTTAGTTAGTTTTGTAACTTGAAAATGGACTTGGCCCAAATTCAAATAACTGTTGGGCCTAATGAATCTAGACATTGGAGGTGTCCAGGTTCATGTGTGGATGAATCTAGACATTGAAGGTGTCTAGGTTCATGTGTCTTTTGGAGTTTGTAACTCATCAAGTGGTGGTCATAAGAAGAGGTTGTAACTCATGGGAGTTACATATGATGTTAATGCCCACTCTCTTTAGCTTTAATTCCCTACAAGTGTTGGAAATGATTGCCTATATAAGTTTTAGGCGTTTTGCTGCTTTGAGAGAGTTAGAAGGAAGAGATGAAGTCAGTATACACAGAAAAATCGCATATCTCTGCATATTCTTCAAGTGTCGAATAATGAGTGTCGTAACTTTTCGAAGAACATTTTCAAGAACATTTCTTCGCACTCATGTCCGGCCGATTCTCGCTCCTTCGAGTTCGAAAGGTGCATTTGTGTCAGTGGTGCTACTGTACGTACACAAAGGAGGTTGATAAACGTTAAAAAATATACAGTTACTTTCGGTTTGTAATAATGTTTTACCTTATTAATATTAGTAATAATATAAATTTATAGTATTATTATGTGTTATAAATAAAATAGGAAATCAATACAAAATTGTAGTAGGAAGCAATTTTTATGCAGGTTCGGATCAATGCGCATAACTTTCAATTCCGGCATGATTTAGGGATGATTCTTGAAGATATGGATTCACAATCCATTCTTTAACAAATATTCAGAGATATTAAAGCCTAAATCAAAGTTTGGAATGATATTTTCTTGGATCAAAAGTTCATCAACATTTCATGTTTCAAGAGACCCATTTGCTGTCAAGACTGAACCAAGGTCAGTATTTTGGGCATAACTCGAAGACCACATGTTCAATGGTGCTGAAATTTTAACTGTGTCTTCCCAACTCATTTGGCTACAACTTTCATTAAGACACCCAAGTCAAATTATGTCGGCAAGGAGTTTTAAAAAATGTAACAAGATGCTGCAGCATGATCCCGCAGGCCAACCACTCCACAATTATTACATCATATCTTGGCCAATAATGCTTGGATTCCATTCAAATCAGTGGGAGAATGAAGCCAAGACATGTGGGAATTATTTTTTCAAAGAGAATCAAGATGAATCAGCAAGAATCCTTTCCAAAAAGACCAGACAAATGAAATAATGGAGTTGGTTTCAAATTTTCAGCATTTTGTCAATTATCTTGAAAATAAAAAAATAAAATAATTCCAATAAGAATTATTGTGTTGCCTATAAATAGAGGTCATTTACACTTGCTAAACACACAAGTTTGTATAGAAAGTTAGAGTTTCAAAGAGAGTTTCATTGTTGTTTTCTTATATTATAGTAGATTTTCTAGAATTTCATAAAAAATGCTTTCTTTAGTTTTCATGCAATATCTTATTTTCTCTACTTAATTTATGACTTTCTAAGTTTATTTTGTTGAGGAATAGAGTGAAACTCTTGATGTAGGAGAAGGAATAATTGTAGCTTTACACTAAATTTTATTGTTTTGATCATCAATTTATCTTTTAGATTATACCCTTCTTGTTTTGTGGTATTCTTGATTTATGCATTCTATTGGCACAATAAATACTTGGTTCCATTTAGTTAAATGTCTGGTTTTACTTCAACCGACTACTAACGTGGATACCTTAATTTGTTGTAGACAAAAGAATGCATGAATACTTGAGTCCATAAGCAAGTATTGGCGTTATAAGATAAATTATAATTGGTAATAAAACATGTTCACCTTATTACATGATTTATATTTAGAATATCTTTCTATTGGAACCTTCGTTGTGTATGGATTCCAATAGCAGTAATTAAAGAGGTAAGAAAATATAATCATTCCTTTATCCAAAAATCAAGAGTGGATCTCTGTCCTCAACAATTTTATTATTCAAATTTATCGTAAAAAATATTGCTTACTAGTGTAAAATACATCTATTTATTTCTCAAAGAAAAAATTCTCTGCAAACTTACATAATCTTCCCCGTGGATCGACCTCGGACTCACGAGAAATTTATTACTTGAGACAACTGCACTTGGGTTTGCAACCTTAAAGTTGTAGCAAGTTTTGGCGCCGATTGTTTGGGAAGGCAAGGTAGGTTTCAGGTTTGTATATATATCACTTTGTAAATATTGTGTGTTTATATGCTTACATGGTGTCGTAGTCCAAATTCTCGCCGTTTAATTAGATATAATTCAGAAAATTTGATAAACAATTTTGATTCACCTCCACACACACAATTATGGTGAAGAAGTAATTGTTCAAAATGAGATGGAAAGAGTGGAAAATCAAGAAATGCATAATATCGTTATTATTTGCAACCTCCTCGAATTCTACTCCTTCTTGTTTCATTTTTCCACTAAATGCAAACAACTTTCGATTTAATCCAGGCATGATACCTTTACTTCCTAATTTTCATGGTATGGACTCGAAAGCCCATATTTACATTTAAAGGAATTTGAAGAAGTATGTGCCACATTTGATGATCAAAATTGCACGATTGAAATTGTTAAGCTCAAATTATTTCCTTTTTCTTTAAAAGATAAAGCAAAAACTTGGCTTAGCTCGTTAAAACCTAGATCAATTGGTACATGGCAAGAAATGCAAACTGAATTTCGAAAAAATTCTTTCCAACTCATAAAACAAATTCTTTGAAAAGACAAATTTAATTTTTCTCAAAATCCTAAAGATGTTTTCTTTGAATGTTGGGAAAAGTTTAAAGAGTTGTTGAATTCCCTGCCCACATCATGGTTTTGAAAATTGGCGTATAATCGTTTCTTTTATGAAGGTTTAAATCCTCGAAACTAAGCAATTTATTGAATCAATGTGTAACGGTCAATTTCTTGATTAAGAACCTGATGAAGCGCTAGAATATCTTGACTATTTGGCAGAAAATTCTCAATCTTGGAGTAGTGTTGATGAAAATAAAGGAAAACTCAATCTTACTCAAGAAGATAGTTTAAGTGCTAGGCTTGCGCTTTTGGCTAAAAGAATCGATGACATGGAAGTTAAAAAAGTAAAAGAAGTTAAATCTGTGCAAGATAAAAAAGTTTGTGAAATTTGTGGACTTAAAGAACACTCAACTAATGATTGTCCTCACATTCCTGTTGAAGCAAATGTCATGAATGGATTTAGAAAACCTTTTCAATCTCCATATTCTGAAACTTACAATCCACAATGGAGAAATCATCCTAATTTCAGTTGGCGTGATAATAATCAAGCTCAACCAATAAATTCACAAAAGCCACCAAATTTTCCTTCATATCCAGCCCCACATGTAAAATCAATTGAGGAGACTTTGCAAGCATTTATGAATGAACAAACAAACATCAATAATAAAACTTCTCAGGCTATCAATGAGATCAAGAACTCACTTTCAACACTCACAGCTTCTTTGCGAATTCAAGAAAAGGGTAAGTTTCCTGCTCAACCTCAACCTAATCCTTCTACGCAGTGTTGTGCTTCTACTTCAGGTGAAAATTCAGTAAATGAGGCTAATTCAGTCACAACACTTCGAAGTGGAAAAATTGTTGATAAAACAATTCATCCTAAGAAAGTTCTAAATTCATCTTCAGAAATGAAGAATGAAAATTGTGATGATGAAGAAGGTAAGTTGAATAAAGGTAAGTTCGAAAATGATGAAACATATTCACCTCATGTCCCTTTTCCTC
The DNA here is from genome assembly GCA_016081115.2 of Rehmannia glutinosa. Taxonomy (NCBI): domain Eukaryota; kingdom Viridiplantae; phylum Streptophyta; class Magnoliopsida; order Lamiales; family Orobanchaceae; genus Rehmannia; species Rehmannia glutinosa. Next base: position 830,651 of record JABTTQ020001369.1, read on the forward strand.
AAAGATTGCAACTAACTCAAAAATTGAACTCAAATTCTGAAATTTTTGAACTTTTTAAACAAGTCAAAATTAACATTCCTTTGTTGGATGCAATCAAACAAGTCCCACCTTATGCAAAAATTTTGAAAGATTTGTGCACAATTAAAAGAAAACACCATGTGAAGAAAAAAGCATTTTTAACTGAAAATGTAAGTTCAATTATACAACAATTTGCTCCACCTAAGTACAAAGATCCAGGCTGTCCAACAATTTCATGCATTATAGGAGACACTAGAATTGAACGTGCTTTACTTGATCTTGGTGCTAGCGTAAATCTTCTACCTTTTTCAGTCTATGAACAACTAGGTTTGGGTGAACTTAAAGAAACTCCAATTGTACTCCAACTAGCTGATCGATCAATTAAAATTTCAAAAGGAATAGTAGAAGATGTGTTGGTACAAATTGACAAGTTTTATTTTCCCGTTGATTTCATAGTTTTGGATACTCGGCCCGGTTATAGATACAAAAACACAAATTCTGTTATTTTAGGTCGTCCATTTCTTGCAACTTCAAATGCATTGATTAAGCTGTAGAAATGGTATTTTGAAATTATCTTTTGGAAATATGACTTTGGAATTAAATGTGTTTAATGTTTGCAAACAACCGCCGATGATACCGAACTACATGAAGTGGATTTAATTGAAGAAATTGTTCATGAAAATTTCAATATCAATAATTCTTTTGAAAGTGAAAGAATTTGTGATAAGAAATGTTTTGATGTCTCCATTTGAATTTTTGCAAGAACTAGAAAACCATTTTTGGAAACCAAAAGCGAGGAGTTGTTATCATCGAGAAACACAACCTATTTCTTCAAGCATAAAAGCTCCAAAAATTGATTTGAAACCTTTACCATCCGATTTGAAATACTCTTTTCTTGGTGAGAGTGAAACTTTGTCTGTAATAATTTCTTCCAAACTTGATGCATCTCGGGAAAGTAAGTTGATCGAGATTTTGAAAATGCATAAAAATGCCTTAGGGTGGACCATTCTTTGACATAAAAGGTATTAGTCCTCTAATTTGCACACATAATATTTATTTAGAGGAAAATGCAAAACCATCTAGAGAAATGCAAAACAAGACTAAATCCTAATATGAAAGAAATAGTGAGAAATGAAATTATTAAACTCTTAGATAATGAAATAATTTATCCTATTTCCGACGGTAAATGGGTAAGTCCTATTCATGTTGTGCAAGAAGAAGTCGGGGTTACGAGTGGTTAAAAATGAAAATAATGAACTCGATTCCCGACTAGAACTATTCTTGGTTGGCGTGTGTGCATTGATTACGAGAAAACTTAACTCGATTACTCGCAAAGATCATTTTCCATTGCCCTTTATGGATCAAATTTTAGAAAGAGTTGCAGGTCATAAGTTCTATTGTTTCTTAGATGGATATTCGGATATAATCAAATTGAAATTGCACTTGAAGATCAAGAGAAAACAACATTTACATGTCCTTTTGGTACATTTGCATATAGAAGGATGCCTTTTGGATTATGTAATGCACGGCTACATTCCAACGATGCATGCTTAGCATTTTTAGTGACATGGTTGAACGTTTTCTTGAAGTCTTTATGGATGATTTTTCAGTTTTTGGTGAATCATTTGAAGATTGTTTGTTGAACTTAGAAAAAGTGTTGATAAGATGTGAAGAAAAGAACCTTGTGCTTAATTGGGAAAAATGTCATTTTATGGTAACAATCGGTATTGTTCTTGGACATATTACTTGATAAAAGGCATTGAGGTAGATAAATCCAAAGTTGAGTTAATTGCTAATCTACCAGTACCAAAATCTGTGAAGGAGGTAAGATCATTTTTAGGGCATGCAGGTTTTTACAGAAGATTTATCAAAGACTTTAGTATAATTTCTAAACCATTGTGTAATCTTCTTACAAAAGATGTTAGTTTTGAATGGACTGAAAATTGTGAAAAAGCTTTTGTCAAACTTAAAAACATGCTTACATCTGCCCCAATAATCCAACCTCCTGATTGGACTTTACCTTTTGAAATAATGTGTGATGCTAGTGACTATGCCGTTGGAGCTGTTTTAGGGCAAAGAAAAGAAAAGAAACCATATGTGATATACTATGCAAGTAAAACTTTGAATGGTGCTCAAATCAATTATTCAACCACTGAAAAAGAATTACTTGTTGTAGTATTTGCATTGGAAAAATTTCGATCCTATCTTGTTGGTTCACCAATTGTTGTTTTCAGTGATCATGCATCTTTGAAATATCTTTTATCAAAAAAAGATTCCAAACCAAGATTGATTAGGTGGATTCTCTTACTCCAAGAGTTTAATATTACCATTCGTGATAAGAAAGGTGTAGAAAACGTGGTAGCTGATCATTTATCAAGACTTATTTGTGATGATTCATTTCAAACTCCACCTATCAATGATATTTTTCCCGATGAACAACTATTTAATGTTACTGTAGTACCTTGGTTTGCAGATATTGTTAATTTTCTTGTGACAGGAATGATGCCATCAAATTGGAATTCACAAGATAAAAAGAAGTTTTTGTCGAGGTAAAAAAATTTCCATCGACGATCCCTATCTTTTCAAATATTGTCCGAGATCAAATCTTTCGTAGATGTGTACCCGACAATGAGGTAGGTAGCATTATTCAATTTTGTCATTCTGAAGCATGTGGTGGTCACTTTTCAGTAAAGAAAACCAGTGCAAAGATCTTACAATGTGGATTTTATTGGCCAAATCTTTTCAAAGATACTTACGCTTTTTGCAAAAGTTGTGAAAATTGTCAAAAGTTAGGATCAATTTCAAAACGAAACATGATGCCTTTGAATCCTATTTTGGTGATTGAAATCTTTATTTGTTGGGGTATTGATTTTATGGGGCCATTTCGGTATCATTTGGTTTTATTTACATTTTAGTCACAATAGATTATGTTTCAAAATGGATCGAGGCAATTCCTTGTCGAAACAATGATCATAAAACTGTGATAAAATTTCTAAAAGAAAATATTTTGAGTCGATTTGGAATTCCTCGAGTCATTATTAGTGATGGGGGAACACATTTTTGCAACAAAGTTTTTGCATCTTTAATGAAAAAATATGGAATCACACATAAAGTTGCAACCCCTTATCACCCAGACAAATGGATGAGTTGAACTTGCAAATAGGGAGATAAAACAAATATTAGAAAAAGCGTTAACCCAAATCGTAAAGATTGGTCTTTTAGACTTATCGACGCACTTTGGGCATACTGAATCGCTTTTAAAACATCATTGGGAATGTCTCCTTATAGAATAGTTTATGGAAAACCTTGCCATTTACAGTGGAACTTGAACATAAAGCTTATTGGGCAATTAAAATGTTTAACTTCAATCTTGACGATGCTTCGAAATTGAGAAAATTGCAAATCAATGAGCTTGAAGAATTGAGAAATGATGCATACGAGAATTCAAAAATTCATAAAGCACGAACCAAAGAATTTCATGATAATAAAATTACAAGAAAAACATTTGAGATTGGTCAAAAGGTTTTGCTTTATAATTCTAGATTGCATTTATTTCCTGGAAAATTAAGGTCAAGGTGGAGTGGTCCTTTTATTGTGAAAAATATATATCCGTATGGAGCTGTTGACATTGAGAATTCTAGAAATGGTAATGTATTCAAAGTTAATGGACAAAGACTTAAACTGTTTCTAGAAAATCAATTCCTTCCAGATGAAGTTCTTTTTCTTTATAATCCTTGTTATAATTAGTGAACATATTTGTTTCTTATAAATGTGTGTTTTGTAGTGTTTAATTATTTATTTTCCCGGTTAAATGGCGGATAACGGTACTCCGTGACGATTAAGTCGGACTCATCGATTTCCCACAAACACGATATTTGTACATAATTTTGTTTTCTCATTCTCTTTCATTTGGATTTTAAAAAAAAATGGATAAAAGAATTCCCCTACTCTCAAAAAGCGATTCTATTTTCTTCCCAAATCGAAATTTTAGAAATATATAAAACCAGGCTAGAAAGGTTAAGAATGTTTATGAATAAAGGCATTCGAGGAAGGCGTCACGTTGGATAATTGAAGCAAAGGTAAGATTAGCAGGAGAATTTTCATTTTCTCCTACTAAATGTTTGCCTGGTGTTGGAAAAAGTTCATATTCAAAAAAGCGAAGGGCCAAAAGAATGCAAGTTTGTCACAAATGTGCTAGATGGACGTGTGACACACGATGTCGTTCTTTAGGTATGGTTTCCAGAAATCGAGAGGATAAAATTCAATTCATAAAGGATGGAGTGAGTAAGGACTCTTTAGATGACATTCTATGGACTTTTGATACGCATCCTTGTGAATTTGTGCATCGTGAAATTCTCCGATTATGGCTCCAATTTCGAGAAGAACGTGAACTTTGTCTTGGGAATTTGACGTTAAAAGACCCTGTTTGCCAATTTATAAGAAAATTGGATGGGAAGCATATCCCGACCCATAGAGGGCGTTTAAGCCATTTACGGGACGTAAAACCAGAGGAAGATATGAGCCACAATCACAACTACTTTTCTGTTCATTCACATGCTAGCATTTTATTTTGACTTTATTGTCTTTATTTTCAAACTTTTTGACAAAATAAAAGTTCCAATAATTATATCTCTTGTTGCATTCCTGTTCATACGTCAATAAATAGCGTTGCATTCACCCGTTCTTTTACACCATTCGGTTTGTATCGAGAAAAAAAAAGAGAGAAAAAAATATATATAAAAAAATGGAGAGTTCTTCTTCCCGTAGAATTAACGTGTTCTTTGTGATACGTGGTGCAAATCCGGAAAAGACGGCTGTTTTCTTGAGGCGGTGATAATCTCGGTAAATTTCTAGCGAGAAAAACATATTAACTTAGTATACGGGGAGGTAGTTTTGGGTTGATGGGCGTGTTCTTTGGTTCTCGCCTATTTGGGAGGAGTCGAGTCTTAGGAGTTATCCGAAACCATTAGTTGTCCGACAAATCACGCCAAACCATTGGAGATGAGTTAAGAGTATCAAACATGCAAGACCGAATGGTGAATATGATGCATAATGCGAGATGCCTTTATCACCCTACCTGGTGGTTTTGGTACACTTTGGAGGAGTTATTCCAAGTGATCTCCTGGGCACAACTCAACATTCACCAAAAGCCTATAGGTATTCTTAATGTTAATGGTTTCTTTGATGGTTTATTGTCTTTCATAGATTATCTTTGTAGAGAAAGGTTTTATTTCACCGTCGCCGCATTTAATCATAATTTGTGCAACAACACCAAGTGAACTAATTGATCAACTCCAAGCATTTGTTCTTGAACCCGATCCAAAAGTGGCTCATGTTGTTTGGTCCGAGGATAGAAGTAAAAACGCAAATTGGATTTTCTCTCGGCGTTGTGAGATTTATCTTTCACGGGTATAACTACTCTTGTATTTTTCGAGTTTCATTTCAATAAGCCATACACATCGTCGGGTAATATCTTCTAAACCTTACTTTCCTATTTATTTTTTTACATTGAGGACAATGTTTTAGATAAGTTGGGGGGAAGGGATAATTGATATTATTTTTGGTAATTTTTTTTTCTAGTTTGCAATGAGTGAGTTTATTTAAAAAAAAAAAAACTGATGGCAGAGTAAAGAATGTCATTTTGATGTTCTTGAGACGCATCTCTATTATGATGTTGTTGTGTTCTTTTCTTTAAAAAAAACATGGCATGTTGTATTTGGTTTAAAAAAAATTGTGAATTATCAAGCATGAAAATAGCTTTATTGTTGAATTCAATGATGCTATCTTGATTAAATAAAAAAAAAAAGAGAAGAAATTGCTTTATGCACATTCTAGGCTTTGTGGAGAGATTGATTGTGATACATATAACTGAAAGTTTGATCATGATAAAGTGTTTTATTTTCAATATTCACACATCTTTTGTGAATAAGTGGTGAGTTTGAGAAAACAAGCATTCTGAACTTTAATTGGTCATTTGAAATGGTTATGTTGTGATCTGAAATACTTAAATATGTCTACCTACCATGTGGAGAAATGATTTGGTTAATATCTACATCTTCAATTTCTATTACAATACTCCATTACAAAATTTGTGATGAGTATTTCTCATTGATATATTATCATGTAAAGTCATGTTGTACAGATGAAAAAAAAAAGTGAAAAATGAAAAAAAAAGAAAAAAAATGGATAAAAAAAAAAGAAAAAAAGAAAAAAATGGATATTATTATTTTGTTTGCCATTACCACTACCTTATAGTTCAAGTGGTATTACTCGCCCTTTATAAAGGTATTGACTGAGGTTCGAACCCGATATTTTTCAGCTTCTTTGAAATCTATCCCCTCATTCCAATCAGTACTCCCAACTTATTAAAAAAAAAAAAAAACTTTGTTTACCATTCTAAACCAATGAAATTTCGAAACATATTTTGGGTATTTCAAATTTCGGTATTTCAAATTTTATAACTACCTATCTTATTCTCAATTTTGGTTTGAATGCTTGTCCTAAATTTTATTGGCCATTTCCTTGAGAGTTTAACTGTTTTCCAACTCCATGAGTGAACACCTTACCAGTTCAAATGATAAATACTAACCCGTGAGGATATGAAGTTGAGGCTTTTTCATGATTAAATTTGAAGTTTATGTATCCTGGTTTGCGGAATGCAACGGTGGTTTTGTGCATATATACAATATTTCTTCTCTATATAAAAATATATATAAAAAATTATATTTATTCTTGATAGCATCTATGATAATTGACAATAAACTTTTTGATTGTTAGACATTTTCACAAGTTTTTGTTAAAGAAATAATATCATGCCATGTTCATAAAAATATCTTTTGTATTTTGTGCGCTTTAATTACTAGGGACTAGTAATAAGCTGGTTGAGGTGTGATAAACGTTAAAAATATCTGATTACTTTCGGTTTGTAATAATGTTTTACCTTATTAATATTAGTAATAATATAAATTTATAGTATTATTATGTGTTATAAATAAAATAGGAAATCAATACAAAATTGTAGTAGGAAGCAATTTTTATGCAGGTTCGGATCAATGCGCATAACTTTCAATTCCGGCATGATTTAGGGATGATTCTTGAAGATATGGATTCACAATCCATTCTTTAACAAATATTCAGAGATATTAAAGCCTAAATCAAAGTTTGGAATGATATTTTCTTGGATCAAAAGTTCATCAACATTTCATGTTTCAAGAGACCCATTTGCTGTCAAGACTGAACCAAGGTCAGTATTTTGGGCATAACTCGAAGACCACATGTTCAATGGTGCTGAAATTTTAACTGTGTCTTCCCAACTCATTTGGCTACAACTTTCATTAAGACACCCAAGTCAAATTATGTCGGCAAGGAGTTTTAAAAAATGTAACAAGATGCTGCAGCATGATCCCGCAGGCCAACCACTCCACAATTATTACATCATATCTTGGCCAATAATGCTTGGATTCCATTCAAATCAGTGGGAGAATGAAGCCAAGACATGTGGGAATTATTTTTTCAAAGAGAATCAAGATGAATCAGCAAGAATCCTTTCCAAAAAGACCAGACAAATGAAATAATGGAGTTGGTTTCAAATTTTCAGCATTTTGTCAATTATCTTGAAAATAAAAAAATAAAATAATTCCAATAAGAATTATTGTGTTGCCTATAAATAGAGGTCATTTACACTTTCTAAACACACAAGTTTGTATAGAAAGTTAGAGTTTCAAAGAGAGTTTCATTGTTGTTTTCTTATATTATAGTAGATTTTCTAGAATTTCATAAAAAATGCTTTCTTTAGTTTTCATGCAATATCTTATTTTCTCTACTTAATTTATGACTTTCTAAGTTTATTTTGTTGAGGAATAGAGTGAAACTCTTGATGGAGGAGAAGGAATAATTGTAGCTTTACACTAAATTTTATTGTTTTGATCATCAATTTATCTTTTAGATTATACCCTTCTTGTTTTGTGGTATTCTTGATTTATGCTTTCTATTGGCACAATAAATACTTGGTTCCATTTAGTTAAATGTCTGGTTTTACTTCAACCGACTACTAACGTGGATACCTTAATTTGTTGTAGACAAAAGAATGCATGAATACTTGAGTCCATAAGCAAGTATTGGCGTTATAAGATAAATTATAATTGGTAATAAAACATGTTCACCTTATTACATGATTTATATTTAGAATATCTTTCTATTGGAACCTTCGTTGTGTATGGATTCCAATAGTAGTAATTAAAGAGGTAAGAAAATATAATCATTCCTTTATCCAAAATCAAGAGTGGATCTCTATCCTCAACAATTTTATTATTCAAATTTATCGTAAAAAAATATTTCTTACTAGTGTAAAATACATCTATTTATTTCTCAAAGAAAAATATTCTCTGCAAACTTACATAATCTTCCCTGTGGATCGACCTCGGACTCACGAGAAATTTATTACTTGAGACAACTTGCACTTGGGTTTGCAACCTTAAAGTTGTAGCAGAGGTTAAGCCATTTTATCTTTGGGGACATTACGTCGTACCGTGAGCACTAGCCGGGACGTATTTGTCTTGCGGATAGAGTTCTACTCGACTCGGCTTTTGTTTTTCAAGTTCTGTCAGATTCATGCTTCTGGAGTTGGAATCCATTCAAGACTTGTAATAGTTAGGTTTACATTTCTTGTAATTTTATGTTTCTGTTTTGTAAACCATCTTGAAGGCTTTTCCCGTTATAACCAATGTATATTTTCCAACAATATATAAAATAAATCAAGCTACATGTTGTGCAATATATCAGCTATATTCTAGCTGGTTTTTTATGCCTTTATCTACATATGCCAACAGTAGAACCGTTAAGAGAATTAATTGTAACTCAGTTGGTTGAGCATTTATAATTTATATTATTCATCTGGGATCAAATTCCGCCAGTTTAATCTAACCCCTCCCAGGACCTTGTACTGAAAAAATAGTAGAGCTGCTAGAGTGCTATTGTTTGCATTATTTTTAACCGTGTTTAGGTATTTTCATGAAATTTTTAGTCAATATCAAAATCCTCCTCATTTTTTGGCGCATACAGCCCACTATTACTTTGTTAGAATTCACAAAAGAGTTGGTTTGTAGACTTTCTTGAAATTTTACCACCAAAACTGTCTTATGAATATATAAAGTATTATTATGTAAATTTTCATGGAACTCATCACACGATATATAATATCAAAACAGATACACTTTTATGATCCGGATGAAAACTAAAAAAAATATCATATAAATTAATTTTTGGGAAAATTACACAAAATATCATCTTTCCGGTAGGCCATAAAATACGCTCATATCAGTTAGGGCTGATCAACAAAAACCGAAAACCGCAAAAACCGACCGAACCAAACCGCACCACACCGCAATTGCTTAATTATTGGAAAAACCGCGATTAATATTTTTAGTCTAAACCGCACCGCATAAGATGGTGCAATTACAATTTGAAGTCTCAAACCGCACCGATCGCACCGCAAGTAGAATACTACATATATATATATATATATTATATTTTCTATATATGGTTCTGCTTCATTTAGTCATAATCTAAAAGCTTAATCTAAACGTATGGAGAGGGGTGCTTTAAATTTCCGTTTATGCTCCTAGTTTAATTTTTACAAATAAATAAGCACCTCTACAAAGTTTTCATCGAACAATAAATTGACTAATATGCTCTCCCATAACTTGAATATTTCAATCTCCAATCTACATCCATAACAAGAAATGAAGGCTTTGATGTTTAAACTATTGAGTAAATTGACTAATATACCTATAATACACAAGTGAAAATAATTAAATATGACAATACATAATTATACACAAATATACTATAGATTTAGAAAAATGGTTTTTAAGGCCAAAATATAAGAAATACTTTTTTTTAGTGATTGCAAAAACTCCACATTTCTATTAGATTCAACTATTATATGTTATTGAAGTTGTTACAATATTCAGTTTAGGCAATTACAACATATTCTTAACTTTTTAATTATCGAATTGATAAGTTGTTTTTGCTCATTTTGATTGTTCTATATAATATTCACTTATTGTACGTTAAAACCGCAAAACCGACCGAAACCGCCCAAAACCGTTGAAAACCGCATGTTTGTTTTATTCTAAAAAACCGCGACTTGAAATCAAACTTGTGGCCGAACCACACTTAGCAATTCGGTTTGAAAATATTGAAAAAACCGCCCAAACCGCACCGTGATCACCCCTAATTAGGGGTGGAAATAGGCCAAGCCGGGCCAGGCTTTGCGTCGGACGGCCTAGGCCTGATTCACGTTTTTTCGGCCTAAGCCTGACCTATTAAATATAATAAGCTTTTTTTTTCAAGCCTTTGGCTTTGTTTAAAAGCCTAGGCCCGGCCTGAGCCTATTAAAAGCCTGTTAAAAGCCTACGAACCATATTTTTTTATTTTAAAAATATATTTTATCTATTATAATAATTAAATAGTTATATAAAAAGAATAATATTAATAAACTATATAAAATATATTATATTTTTTTATACTTATAGGCCGTAAATAGGCCGGCCTATTAGGCTTGAAAGGCTATTTTAGAAGCCTAGGCCCGGCCTATTTACATAAATAGGCTTACAAGAAGGCCTTGGCCTGACCTATTTATGAAATAGGCCAGGCTAGGCCGGGCCCAAAGTAGACCAGGCCGTAGGCCCCTGTCGGGTAGCCTGGCCTATTTCCACCCCTACCCCTAATATCAGTTTTGTATCTATTTTTTTCTTTTTTCACGCTCCTGCATAATTTTTGATTATTTTTATGTTTTTTTTGTTTTTTTGTTGTTCATGTATTTTTATACATGTTATATATGTTGTTTCGATATTGTTTAAATTAATTTGTTCTTTGTTGTTTCGATATTTCAAAACAACTTTTACCTATTTTTATGTTATTTTTTGTTCATGTATTGTTTTGTACATTGTTTCTATTGTTTCTGTGTTGTTCTATAATATTTTTAATGTTGTTCTTATAATTGTTTTTGTTGTTTCCATGTAGTGTTCAGTTTGTAAATACAGTTTATACCTAGCTATTTTTAAGTTTTTTTATTCATGTGGTGTTTTTAATATTTTTTACGTTGTTTTTGGGTTGTTTTCATACCGTTTTTAATGTTGTTCTGATGTTTCTTTGTTGTTTCCACAGAGTTTCGATGTTTAAATATCATTTTTACCTATTTTTAACACTTTTTGCTCATATGGTGTTTCCTCTATTGTTTCTGGTTTGTTTTTATATTGTTTCTTGGTTGTTTCCATGTTCTTTATGTTTCATGCATTGGATCAAAAATTGAATTGTGTTTTTTTATGCATGTTGTTTCTGTAATATTTTTAATGTGTTTGGTTTTAATATGTGTTATTTTATGTGTATATTTCTTGATATTTTATAAGATTTCAAGTATAAAATGGATTAGTTAATGGGGAGGAGGGAGGGAATTTATTTTTTCATTGAAATTTTATTGGAAGATACATGTTTAAAACATGTTCAAAATAATTTGGAAACAATAACGTAAAACAATCCGAAAATTTTGGTGGGAGCGTAAATTTGTGTAAAATAAGAACGAGAGCGTAAATTTATCCAAAAGAAATACCAAAAACGTAAAAAAAAAATCATTTATCTCCGAAAAATGGGACAATTGTGATAAAAGCTCTTAAGTTGTTTAATTTAGTTTTTAACATTGAGTGGGTCAGGGACAGGCCTGGGTCAGGGCCCATAATGGACCTGTCTCCGCCAGTGACGAAATACCTCTAATGACTGATTAATTAATGATCCAATGAGCTGTTGGAAATAGAGTTTTCAATTGAAGTCAATCTGAGAATAAAAGTAGACCCACTGTCCAACCCATATTGTAGGTTAGGTTGGTACTAAATCGCTGATAATCTAAAAAGGTTCGATATAATTTAGAAATTAGATTGCATTCATACTTCATACTATTTTCAATTTTAAATCTTACACCTACATTTTGTAGGTCATTGTTAGCCAACCTCCTCGAAAAAAAAAAAAAAAAAAAGCATGATTTATATCCAAAGCCTCTTTTTCCAGAACCTCAAGATCTGTAGAACTAGCAACTTGAAAGGCCCTTATTAGTTAGAGTCCAGTTTTTTTCAAGAAAAAAAAACGAATTCCATTCATTCATTAGAATAAACTTACAACTTATTACAACAAGTGAAAAATAATTGTAAATCCTACAAGATCATAAATATATAAAATCGAAAATAAAAATTTTTAAACCTAAATAAATCTAAGTGATACATAGAATCAGAACTTCACAACAGAGGGAAGGAAATATGTACCAAAAATGATCTCATTTTTGTCATGTTACGACGGATTCATCTGATCTTTTGAACAAAATCCCACGTATGAGACAAATTAATTAACTGGAAAAAAACAAACTATCTATTTGGGATAAATGAAAGACATCGATTGAGGACAAACAAAAATTACCTATTGAGCAGGGGCATAGATAAGGGGGGGCCGGGGTTTTTTTTTGTCCCGTTTTTTCTATGGAAAAATAATTAGGCAAAAACTCATGTAGGACTATCTTACGGGTCTCAATCCGTAAGACGGATCCTATTGACCCGCAGATCATGTTGACCAGGTCCGCGGGTCAAAGCACCTGCTGCCTTTTTTTTTCTGTTTTTCTTCCTCAGTTAAAATAACAGTTTTATGAAAAAAAGTATCGGTTTTTAGATAAAGTATCATATTTTTTTAATATAGCCACAGATTATGATTACATTACATTGAAGAAAATATAAATATATCAGAGTTAAAGTAACACCTTTATGAGTAAAAGTATATATTTTTTGAGACAAAATATCATGATTTAAGAGTAAAAATATCTATTTTTTTAAATCAAGTATTACATTTTTAATAATAAATATAAAGAAAGATGAATAATAAATATGATAGAGTTAAAATAATACTTTTATAAATAAAAGTATTTGTTTTTTGAGATAAAATAACATATTTTTTAATATAGTCACAAATTATGAATATATTACAATATATATATATATATATATATAACAGAGTTAAAATAATACTTTTATACGTTAAAGTATCTATTTTTTGAGATAAAGTGTCATGTTTTTAATATAGTCACAAATTAGGAATGAATGAAAGAAGGAAAAATAAAAAATAAATAAAATATGATATATTAAAGTAACACTTTTATAAGTAAAAGTATCCGTTTTATTGAGATAAAGTATCAGATTTCTTAATACAGTTACAAACGAGGAACAAAAAAAGAGGAAAAATAAAAAATAAATATGATGTAGTTAATGTAACATCTTTATACGTATCCATTTATTGAGATAAAGTATCATATTTTTTAATACATTCAAAGATTAAGAGTCTAAGTACAAAGAAAGAAGGAAAATAAATATGACGAGCTTTGGGAATTAATAATTTATGAATGACATTATATTCATGGTTATATTGAAACTACACAACAAGCAGTTGTGGTCTAGTGGTAGAATAGTACATTGCTATGGTATAGACATGAGTTTGATTCTTAGCCTCTATGCATTTAGAGACATTTTTTTTTAATTTACCAAGCGTATTTATGAATAACTTTATATACATGATTATATTGAAATTGCATAACAAACACTAGTGGTGTAGTGATAGAATACCAGTTTTGCATCTAAACAGACACGGGTTTGAACCCTGTGGGGCACGCTTTGAAGCATTTGTTTTTTAATAACAGGTGTGTAGGATCCGGATCTGGGTGGGCTGAAGAATCCAAGACGGTCCTACAAGAGACCTATTCAAAAAATTATATATATATATATATATATATTAAAGGTAAAAATAGTTGAGCTAGAGGGAAATTTTGGGCTAGGAGTAACCATGCGGCCTGGCTACACCCCTATTATTGAAGACAAATTTATTTAGTTAAAAGCAATGAAAATTGCTTCCCCCATCTTCCAACAGAGGATGAGAGAAAAAGAAGAAAAAAGATAGAAGAGCAAAAGCGACTATGGTTTTTTTTTTTAGAATTCTGATTTATTTAAGAAGTGAGAACAAACTCAATACCCTCTCAAAAGAGACAAAAACACGATAAGTCTATTCTCGTATAACCTCATGTAAATACTTCATACGCTGAGTTTCTTTTTCCTATCCTCATGTTTTATAGCCTTACTACTTTTTAAGCTAAATTTTGTTACCAATCATTTTGATGGTATTATTTGAATACCTTGCTAATTTTCTATTCGGAAATGACATATGCTAATTGTCTTAGCAAAATAAAAGATAAAGGTGGCCCATAACAAGAGCAAGAGCCAAGAACTGCACATGAAAACTGGAATATGCCTGAGCCCAAATTTGCTCTTTCATTTAACGACTATGATAATGTATCTGGATCAGAGAAACACCCAAATACTTACATAAATTACGTAGCCCAATTAGTAAACAGCCCAATTTAGGCCCGCATCAAAGAAAGATGAAATAATTATATGTCTATTGAATTTCATTTTATTTTTTTGAAAGGTCTATTGAATTTCATGAGATGCTGAGATTTGTGATTTACTACCAACCACATTAAATACGTAGACTATTTTAATATATATAATATCTCTGATTAAAACAGCATTTGAAACTTTAAACAACGTTTAAGTATTATTTGTAACGGCAAAAACTTGCGTGAGATGGTCTCACGGATTTAGATCCATGAGACGAAGCCCTTACACAAAGTTTTAAAGGTTTTTTTTCTTCAGATTTTATTTTTCTTAGGGTTTATATTTGTTTTTTTAGGGTTTATTTTGTTTCTTGGGTTTATTTTTAATTGATTTGGGTTTTTAGGATTTTTAGTTTTTTTTAGGGTTTATTTTTTATTTTTTGGGTTTATTTTTATTTTTCGGGTTTATTCTTCATGGTTCATGTTTTTAGGGTTTATTTTTGTTTTTTCATGGTTCATTATTATTTTTAAATTTATTTTCATGGTTCATGTTCTCAAGACGGAGCTCTTAGGAGGTCCGTCTCACGGATTTAGATCCATGAGACCGTCTCACAATAGACTTGCTCATTTGTAACATATTGTTCCCTATATCGTCAGTTTTATTAATACTTAGCATTCAATATATATTTATTTAAGACGTTAAAAGTATATTTATTTCAAAATTAGTCAAGACTATTGGGGTATGTAAAAGGGCGGAACCAGGACTTCTCATAGGGGGGGCCAATAGTAAAAAAACTTATAACCATATGCATATATATACATACACATACAAGACAATAAAATTTAAACATATTATATATGTATAATAAAATACATTAATATTTTCCATAAAAAATACATTAATACTCAATAATAAATACAACAGCAACAAACTAAGCCTTATCCCACTATGTGAGATCAAGTGTATGGACCATCACTCCATTGTTTATGGTCAAAAGCCATATTTTTACTTATTTCTATATAGAAGATGTCTTTTTTAATAGTTTATTTCCAAGTTTTAATGAATTAAAACTTAACATTTCTCTCTTTCATATCACGAAAATCATCTACAATTGAATATATACTAATTTTTGTAGTTTACTTTTCAATATACATTAGTAAACAAATAATATTTTTTGAACACTAGCAAACAATAATAATTAAGAAATTCATTTTCTATTTTCATTTCTGTCTTTTGATGAATCGAAAAGAGAAAATTGTATATTTATTATAATAATAGAAATACATAAGGTCTACAAAGTCTCCAATTTAACTTATTAAAATTTATGGGTCGTGTTGTAGCATTTAATAAAATTTACCAATAAATTGTAAGTACAATAAAAGGACTAAAATTATAATACTAACATACATATATGCAATAAAAGTGAAACAAAATAGTTGGGGGGGACAGGGCCCCACCAAGCCTCTACTTAGGTCCGTAATGTTTGGGTTTTGTTATAGGCCAAGAAAAGGGTTGTTCTCCCATCATTTCCCTTCTTTGAGATCTTCATTTACTGCCCATGAAAAAGGTTCGGGCTCATGACTTTATCACGATCCAATAAATAATCTGACCCTTTGCTTGTTTACGTAATCACATTAATTCTCACCTTAGTAATTTTCTATTTTTCCCTTCAAATCCTAGACCTTGATTTGTCCTAAAATATGGCCTGTTGTTTTCTTATAAAATGTAGTAGTAATTTATTAACTACATAATTTCATGCCACATAGTCATAAATGTCAAACAAATAAATGCATCAAAATCTTAAAAATTAAATGATCTAAATCCCAAACACAATATTACACAGTGTTATATAATATATGAACAATACAATTTTGACAAATTCTAAAAAATTGTTCCATCAACAAAAGCAAACATCTCTTGTGTAGAGCTAGAAAAATATTCGGTTAAGTCAGCTCGATCCAGGCCCATCGGGCTAATGGCAAAAATTGTGCTGGATCGAGCCAGTTTTTGTTTGGGCGACAAAAAGAAAAAAAAAACCCTAGCCCACATCTATTCATATAGCCAGTTTTACGCTTCCCGATGCAAGTTTACCTAAATTTACGCTTCCCGGTGCAATTTTACCTAAATTTACTCTCCTTGCACTTTTTTTACACAAAAATACGCTCTAGCAAAAATTCCCGGAAAATTTTACGCTTTGTTTCAACATTGTTTCAAACATGTTTCAAACATGTTTCTGTGTTTCAACATTATTTCAAACATGTTTCTGTGTTTCAACATTATTTCTAACATGTTTCTTTTAATAAAAATAGGTAAAAAATTGTATTTAAACATCGAAAACTTCATTGAAACAACAAAGAAATATCAGAACAACATTAAAAAGGGTATGGAAACAACCCAGAAACAACGTAAAAAATATTTAAAACACAACATGAATAATAAGAGTTTAAAAATAGATAAAAATTGTATTTATACATTGAATACTATATGAAAACAACAAAAAAAATTATTAAAACAACATTAAAAATATTATAAAACAACACTGAAACAATAGAAACAATATACAAAATAATATATGAATAAAAAACAGCATAAAAAATAGGTTACAGTTATTTTGAAACATCGAAACAACAAAGAAACAACATAGAAACAATAAAGAAACAAATTTAAAAAACCTCGAAACAACTTATGTAACATATAAAACAATGTAGGAACAGAAAAAAACGAAAAAAAATAAAAATAATCAAAAAATGGCAAGGAGCCTAAAAAACAAATTTAGGTACAAAAGAAAAAAAATAGGCACAAGAGTAATAGGAGCGTATTGCGTGGTAATGGTACAAAAATCAGTATATTCTGTGTAATTTTCCCATTTTTTTCGATTCTGGAAAATTTAGCCCATCCCAGGCCCTATCCTTGGGCTGGTTGGTCCAGCCCATGGTGTGACTGCATTTTGCTCTTGTCTTTTACTCTTTTTGGACATTATTTATCATTGGATTATATTTTTATTTATAATATGTAAATATCACGCATGTATCCAAAAGTTACTAAAGAGCAGAAAGATATTTATTCATTTGTTCGTACAAATCAGAAATCACACCTGACACAACTGAGGCTCTTTCCTCCAACCAGTACAGTAAATACAAAGCTTTCTTTTGTCTTGAAAACCAGATAAATTTCGTTATTAAATTTTCTATTTTCGTACTAGTGAGTATGTGATGTTTCTTTAAGCTGAAATCTTGCATTCATAAAAATCAAATCTTCTTAAATTCAATATATCCAATTTACTAAATCAAATTAACCGAATTCTATATCATATTTTTTTTATTATAAATATACACAAAATTAATGTCTAACAAGCCGCACTGGATCCAAAATTCTTAAAATACAATACTATAGATATTAAAAAAGGGACCAATCTTGTCCTCCATTGGTTGAGACGTGTGTTGTAAGGGTGAATAACCCGAGTTTAATCCCATGCGAGTGTGTGTTCCTCCCAAGTTCCCAAATTGTGCTAAAAAATATTAAAAAAACACATGAAAATAAAAATTAAAGTCGTACAACCCAAAATATATAAGAAAAAATAATTCATACCATTAAAATAAAAATTACAATAGCAATTGGGTCCGACGTGTCTTCATTTTTTGAAAGTGGTCTATCACATCATAATCGGAAACTTGTAGATACACGTCGTTCTCAATAAAAGTAACCAAATAATCATTTAAGGGTATAGTTCAATTTAATGAAAAATCCAGCATAAACAAGAAAACGTAGAAAAATAATAACTGGACAACCCATAATTTTAATAAAGAAATGAATAAAGAGTTTTATTTCAAGCAAAAATAACTAAATATTTTATATTTATAAATAATAAAAAGTTGGACCAAAATCCATAGGATAACATGTTGAACAAAGTTGGACCAAGACTCTAGTCCATGTTGAGAAATATTATTTTACTTTTAAATGACTAAAATATAGTTTCCAGTAAAAAGGGTTGCAAATTTATTATTAATTCTTTTTTTACTTATGATTATTTTTAGATTTTTTTTTTCAAATTTGGGATACAACTGTATCCTCATGAATCCAACTGGCTCCACCAACCCCAACAAGACACGTAAGTTTTACTGGTCCCCCCTATACAGTCAAGGATTACGCATATATTTCGATTTTATCTCGTTACCATATTGAACTTTTAGTCAAGGATTACTCATATATACCGATTTTTTCTCGTGACCATATAGAAATTTCTAGCCATAGTAGGATTATTAGCAAAGGATATAGTTTGCATTAAATCCCTTCACCTAAAATCTTATTTCGGATCCGAGAAAATCTTGTACGTACAATTCAATTATGAAATCTTATTATAATCGGATAAATTTTCAGGACACGTTAGTCTGACTAGGATCGACATAAGCATGATGTGTTAAACCCACCCAACCACCCCTATATATAGAGCTTGTTTCATAGTTCATTTCACCATCCCATCCCATCCCCTGTTTTCTTTCTTCTCTCGAAAAACACATTGATTTTTTTTCTTTCTGAGAATCAAATCAAAAAAAGCAAAAAAAAAAAAAAAATGGCGGAATCAGTAAAAGCTGTAGGGTGGGGAGCGAGGGACACGTCGGGTTTTTTGTCTCCTCTGAATTTCACCAGACGGGCCACCGGCAGCCGGGATGTCCAGTTCAAGGTTTTGTACTGTGGTGTCTGTCATTCGGATATTCACATGATCAAGAACGATTGGGGCTTCGCCCATTACCCGATGATCCCGGGTCACGAGATCGTCGGCGTCGTCACCGAAGTCGGGTCGAAGGTTCATAAATTCAAGGTCGGAGACAATGTCGGCGTCGGAGTTATAGTAGACGCGTGCCGGAAATGCGATCAATGTGTTAACGACCTGGAGAATTACTGTCCCGAACGGATCGACACCTATAACGGCGTTTTACCCGACGGGTCCCTCACCTACGGCGGTTACTCTGACATTATGGTGGCTGACGAGGAGTTCGTCATCCGCTGGCCGGACAATTTCCCGATGGATAAAGGCGCCCCTTTAGTCTGCGCCGGAATCACCACTTACAGCCCGTTGAGATACTACGGGCTCGACAAGCCCGGCCTACACGTCGGGGTCGCCGGGCTAGGCGGGCTGGGCCACGTGGCGGTCAAATTCCTCAAGGCTTTCGGAACAAAGGTAACGGTTTTGGACATTTCCCCTGATAAGAAAAGTTATGCCATTGATACCCTCGGCGCCGACGGCTTTATACTGAGCAATAGGCCGGCTGAAATGGAAGCCGCGGCTGGGACTTTGGATGGTATTTTGGATTGTGTCTCTGTTGTTCACTCTCTTCAGGGGTTGTTGGATTTGTTGAAGCCACATGGGAAGTTGGTTGTGGTTGGCTTGCCGGAGAAGCCGCTTGAGCTGCCCATTTTTTCGTTGACTCTGGGACGGAAAATGATGGGCGGGAGTATGATTGGAGGGCTAAAAGAGACACAGGAGATGATTGATTTTGCTGCGAAACATAATATATTGCCTGAAGTTGAGGTTATTTCCATGGATTATATTAATACTGCCATGAAGAGGCTTGCAAGAGGTGATGTGAAATTTAGGTTTGTTATTGATGTCGGGAAAACACTTAAAGCCGACTGATTGGACTCGGCGGCTGGCTTACGGCGAATCTGGAAACAGGGAGCTTTTAGTTTAGGGTTATATTCTGTCTTCCGTTTTTATTTTCTTGTTTTTGTATTTTGTAATGATTACTATAATTGCTCCTCGATGAATTAAAAGTTCCTGTTTCAGTTCGATTCGATCTCATAGTTTTATCGTGTCAAATATTGTTCTTTCAATGAAAAATCAAATGAATTGAAGTATTGAACCTTAAACCAGACCGGCTCTAAGCATAGTCACCATGGACAACGATATGAGGAAATGGACTTTTTCCTTTCAAAATTATACTAAAAAAAAATTCATTCTGATTATATTTCCAGTCAGAACAAAATGAATTATTAAAATTATATCCAAATGTGTGTATTTAACTACTATTGTTTTGTAATAATTTTTTCTTTTTAAAAGGGTCTTCTCTTTTTTTTGTTTTTTCCTTGTGGCCGTACCATCCAAAAAGTTAGGATCCACCTGCCTCAAATCTCCAATGGACGGACCTAGATACTCCACATTTTCATTTACTAATTGTTATGTGAATTTGGCAGATAGAAAGACAAAGTGTGGGACTATGTTATCTTCAGATATTTTTTATTTAATACCATCTCTAAGAAGCAGCTAAAAATGGCGTCCAAGTCCAACGCCAAATTCATCAGTCCAGCAATGCGCCAAACATGGTGCCATTTTAATGAAATGTAGCTATTCGAGCGCTATTTTTTTTTATTCTTCTTTATTTCTTTTGTTTGTTTTATATTACTAAAATAGGTTTTAGTGTATTTTTATATAAGCAATATAATGTTATTTATTATTGTAATTATTTATTTAATTTTTGTAAAATTTTTTAATAAAATTTAATTATTTAAAATTATAATCCTATTTTTAATATAAATTATAAAAACATAAAATTCAGCTTACATTATATTACAATTTCATTTACAAAACCTAGACACGGAACTCGAACTCTTTGCTCGACTGTCCTTTTTTTTTTTTAGCTATGATCCAGAGATGAGAAATTCCCAGATAAAACTGCTAGTACCAACCTCTTGAATCGAATAGAATAAAAGGAAAGGCTTGAATCAAATCCGAAGTGAAGAAAAAACCAAAATTCATGAATGAATCAAGTCCGACGATGCCCCGAAAAGAGGCACATAACGCCCTGCGGCCCTTCTTGTCATACACCCAAGGTTGCGAGAAATCGCTAGGCGCAGGTCAATGGCAAGAACCGGCGCCTAGAAAAGCCCAAGTGTTTCTTATTTTTTTTCATTTTTTTTTTGTATTTTGGCCGATTTTTCCCAATTTTTGGCCGATCTATTCCGACTAGACCGCCTAGACCGATTTTTTCCCGATTGTTTTCCGATGTTTTTGCCGCTCAGGCGCCCGCCAGGCCGATTTTTGCCCCAGACGATTTTTGGCGATTTTGGGAAAATCAGTCACTAGGGCGCCTAGCGCCAGCGGCCGCCTGGGCGATTTTTACAACATTGCATACACTTATATCGACTCCACGCATTGCTTGACATAAAACATATAGTGAATTTGTTTTCGTCTATTTTGTTCTCTCCCAATTGTAAAGAATTTCCCAAAAAGCGTTTATTGGAAAAAGCAACTCCAAAGATTTTGGACCATTAGAGAAAAAAACTATTTTTTGTAAAAACAAATTATAAAAATATTCTCACCGATCGCAGAAACACTTTAAGAAAAAGACTTTCCTAAATTTTTGTGGGAAAACCTTAAGACGCGAAGTTAGATGGTGAGAAAATCTTATTCAGAATATTTTCTTTAAATCAATAGGTAGAGCTCAGGAGACATTGACACAAAGAAGACCGCGGTGACTTTCAAATTTAGTGATATACATGCACATATCATACGTGCAAGTTTTCCTGTATGTGGCTCGTCCCCTCTGGATCTGCCATTTAAATAAAAATTACAAGATTACACATTGATTTAAATTTTTCATTGAAAGAATATACACAAATATCTTTTTATCTCTCATTAATATTCCCAGAATGAATATAATCTTTTTTTCGTGAATCAACAAAAAATACAATCATGAAAGAAAACAAGACATAATTAATATTTAACAAAACAAAAAAAAAGGAAAATCCAAATCCATTTATTTCGGCATTAAAAATTAACTTGGTAATATTAGTAATAGTAAAACAAATTCACATACTTTTTATGACTTATCCTATGTGTCCCAAGCATATGTGTTTTACAAATTATCACAAATCCTACTAACTCGTATAAATTAAGATCTGCTCTTTAATATCAAGAAATCCTTTTTTTTACTTAAGCCCGAAATAAAGTATAAGTAATTTAACAAAAAATAAAAATTAAATGAATAAAATAAAGTAATAGAATAACTAATAAAGTAAGGAATCTTATAGAATATTATTTATTAGTGTAGAAAGTAGTGCAAATTGCTGGAGATTAAGTGCAGATTCTGCACTAAAATGATGCAGATTACTGGAGATGGTCTAAGTGTGTCTCTTTCTCCAAAATCCACACAAAATTTACAGAATTAATATAGAGAATCCCTCCTTCTCGGAATTGTTTGATGCATAATAATATTTTTGTATAATTATTTCTATAGATGCATGAAAATTTCTTTTTGCAATTTGGGTGTGTTAGTTTTAATATACATATTATATGTTAGAGTCCTTCGGGCTTTTTTTTTTAATCTTTTCTCCATAGCAAAAATATTTTTTAGTCATATTTTTAGTCATTTTTGAGTTCAAATGTCCACTTTCCTTTTTTTTTTTTTCCATTTCTAAGGACCACTACATACCTCGATACCGAGTTACCGAGACACATGACTCGTTATCGAGTTATGCACCGCATCAATTTTTTGAAAAATGACCAAGTACTTCATTAGAGAATACACGAAGAGTATTGTTGGAAATTATTCGGGTCCAAAATCTAATTCAGGTCAAATAAGATCCGACTTTTCAATCAAATTGAACGAAAGGGGAAGCGAGAGATTTAAATAATCGAGTTTTAGATATAAGAACACAAGATCATGCTTATTAAATTTATTCAAACTAAAGGAAGGAAATAAAATGTACCTCTTTCGACGACATGTTCTTCATTTTTTCTTGGTTAATTCTTCGAATCCCCGAAGCTCGTAGACACCACGATCTTCCAATTCGATCTTCCCTATCAACAGCAGTGTGTGGGCACCTAAATAATAAGTCTAAGTTCTTAACTTTAATTTTTCTACGATGTACTCAACTCATTAGATCGTAGGATTGTGCTAACTAAATAGTGGGAGGATTGAACTAGACTTAAAATTAAACCACTATATCTCACAATTGAAAACGTAAAAAATTCGGCTTTTTGGATGTAATTATTGTTGAGATATGTCACTTGTGAGTTGCCCCATATGGATTAATTAAGGGAAGAGAGTCCACTTTATAAGCCAAGTGAGCCACTCCTCCTATCACCAATCGGTTTTAGGATGGAACCTCACTTAGTGGGCATGAACTCTCTCCCATATTGGGTACACTTCATGCGTGAGACCTTACTAAGTCCCCCAAATTTAACATGGTATTAGAGCGAGGCTCATGCTCAGCCCAAAGTGGGTTGTATCACATGATGTGATTGAGCATGGAGGATTATGTGAGATATGTGACTTGTGAGTTGTCCCACATGGATTAATTAAGAAAAGAGAGTCCATTTTATAAGCCTAGTGAGCCACTCCGCCTATCATCAATTGGTTTTAGAATGGAACTTCACTTGGCGGGCTTGGACTGTCTTCTATATTTAGTACGTTTCATGTGTGGAACTGTACTAAGTCCCCCAAATTTCACAATTATATTGCCCGCAATTGCCGAAAGATTCTTTTCATATGAATTGACAGAAAAAAAAATCTCAAAACATATGGAAATTGCTAATCATGCACTAATGATAAGGGTTGGAAATAGGTTTTTCAATTTGGCTAAAAAAACTCGTTTTCCATTGTAGAGGGGCAGCCGAAATTTTGCTTTGCAATGAATGGCCAAACCTTTTTAAATTAAAATAAGATTCCAATTGAACTTATTGTTCAACTGCTGGGAGGCCTAGAATACTTTTCCAATTTGCAACTGGGGCGTCTATTAGTCCTACTAATTTGTGAGATGTAATTCCTTTTTATAGTCATAGTTACATCAGTTTCCCACTCTAACTCAGTCTCACATCTTACCTAGAATTTATAATTTTAGATAGACTCAAACTCTAATTGATAATTATCCAATTACAAAAACTTTTGTCTTTTCCGTTAGACGAATCCAACCCGACTCAGATTTTTTCGTAATTTCATGTACAAGTGACATGTTTGTAACATTTTGGGATAGGGCATCCGAAAAATATTAGTAGTTCACTGGAGAGTATTTTAGTAGTTCTTCTGAATATAATTAATTTCTTCTCTCGAAAAGTATTAGCAGTCCCTCAAAAAAGTATTAGTAGTAATCAGTGACGAAGCTAAGAATCTCGGGTAGGGGGGGCAATTAATATTAATATAAAAAAATCGATTTTTGGTCACGTCTTCATAATAAAAATAGTTTTAACCATATTTTCTTAGCCATTTTTTAGTTCAAATTTTCACTTTGTCCTTTTTCCTTTCTAGAGACCGTCCATGACCCAATACCAAAAAATGTACCGCATTAATTTCTAAAATATAACCAATTATCTCATCAGAGAATACAAAAAGAGTATGACCGTGTCAAAATGACTTAAAAAGATTTCAGAAATTATGACTATTTTTCATTTCTACAAAACATAAGTTGACAATTTGTTCATTACCACATGTAAAAATTTTAAAAAATACATCAAATTTAAAATAAGTAGAAATTTGATTAAATCATTGTATTAATTCAATCACATCTTAATATTAAAAAATAAATAACAAAATACAATTGCATCAATATACCAAAAATTCAAGTTAAATTTTATATGTACAAAATTTAAAAAAAATGGGCAATATGACCAAGACTCATATTTTTCAAGATTCACATATGAAAGTAGAAAGGAAGAATGTAAGATAATTGAAGACTTTTTTTTATATTTTTTTTATTTATTTTAAGATTAAAAAGTGAAAGAACCAAGATTACCCTACTTTTTTGTGCAAAATTTGAGGGGGTCCCAGTGCCCCTTGCCCCATACATGCCTTCGTCACTTGTAGTAACAATGAAATGTATTAGTAATATGCTCGAACAGTTTTTCAGTAATCCTCTTGAAAAATATTTATTTTTTTCATCAAGAGTATTAGTATTCCTACTAAAACATATTAATAGTCTTATTTAAAAGTATTATGTTGTTATGATTAAATGTATTTTAGTATTCCTCTTGAAATGTAATAGTATTCCTCATAAAAAGTATGAGAAGTTCCCCATAAAAGTATTAGTTCTTCCCCAAAAAGTATCAGTAGTCATCCTGAAAAATATATGGCAACACCCCTAAAAATATTAGTTTTCCCTCCGAAAAGTATTAGTAGTCCTCCTAAAATGTATTAGCAACTCCTAAAATGTATTAACAACGGCCAAGGATGTGGTATTTGTACTTGTATGGTCGTTGGCTAGCTATCAGTCGGATATTTGGATCCGTCTAACAAATTAGATCCGTTAGACCGTCCGACATGAGACTAACCCTTATCCAATATAATTATCAACTTAATGATTATATTAATATCATAAATATTTTATATTTATTTAATTTTCAGTACAATTAAAACTGTAGAATATCATATATTCCGGAATAAATGATATTAATATATTAGCCAAATATTTTGGAAAACTCTTTTCCAAAAACCCTTAGAAAAATAAAATATTATTTCTACCCGTTTACTATAGGAAGGCGAACCGGGGACCATGGAACTATAATTATAAGCTCCAATAAATCGAATAAATAATTAAACTATTTAATTAATTTATTCGACTTATTAATTATGATATTATTCCACTATAAATTCGGATTGTACTCTTATAATTATAGAATATATATATTACTCTATGAAATGAGCTTGAGTCCATTAATATAATTATTATATATAGATTAATCCTCCATAGACAAATTGTAATTGAAGCAAAGATATCAGTTAAACCTCTTCAATTACCTCTTATCCTCATTTACCATTAATTCACTAGCGAATAGTTAATTTATAATCGGATTATAAATTAGAGATCTCAAACCATTCGATTCCCAAAATAATAAATGAGAGAATCGTTTTTTACTTCTCAAGAAGAATTGATTCTATATATGTGAATTTATATTCTCGGCTATTTAATTCAAATATGAATCTAAAATGCAAGTGTTGGGAATGTTGTAGGACAAAGTTAAATGAAAAAAATTAAGAATCACACAGAAATAAACATGAGTCTATAATCACTTAGGATTAAGATTTATCCATATATGATCATCTAGTGATTTAATTTGATTTTTCATTTCTTTAATGTAATTTGTATGAAAAATTCAAATCAAATCGGTCTAAGTACTATATGATCAAATCATATATAAATGCCCCCACTAAGATGTCTCCACATCGACGGTCAGGATAAAGGCAGTCTCATTCAAAATGTTTTGAGCCGCATTAGTGATGTTTTAATTAAAGATCTCATACTTTGATTAATTTCATCATGGACTTAATTTTAGTTTATTTTCCATAATCTTAATCCTTTTTGTATATAACACTTATATACTAAGATTATGGTTACATTAAATAAACTACGTATTTTCATGATGTTCAAGAAAATATATACAATATCCACAAGAGTTCGAAAATAAATATCATATTTATTAATAATAAAAAGTCATTTATAATTATTTTAAGGGCACTATCCCTAACAAGTATGAACACCGTTTTTTTTTTTTTTTTTTTTTATCAAAATGGCTGTAAACATATAATTTTTTCATTTCCACAAAATAAAAGTGGCCAATTTGGCCAATTGCCACTATATGTTATATACGATTATTGGTGTACATTGAATGTTCATGTTTTTTTCATCATACACACACGTATGTATGAACGCATATATCAAATTGCAAGCAGGCTGGAGAAAGCTGTAAAAATTGAATTTATTAACATTAAACGCTGGAAGTTGATTTTGTCTACATCGAACCATGGAAATTATTTGTGATTCGCACTCCAAAAGAAGACAGTATGCCTCGTGTGTGTACCGTGTACTTATTCAGGACACTTGAGTACAACTATACTTGTTGATTGAATAATTTAGATTTGGCCATGATACTCTTTTATAGCACAAGTCACATCTTTTTCAATTGGTTAAATGGCACATCGCACCTAATTTTACATTTTTGGCTCATCACCTTCCGTTAACTTAAAATAACTGCACCTCCTAATTAGTATAATCGGAGCAGTTTACCCCCCAAATGACCTTTTTGCCAAAAAAAAAATCACTAGAAAAAGACATAAGACGTTCTTAATATAAATTGAGGGGTGGGTTTTCATTCTTTTTTTAATAAAAAAACTTACATATCGAATCTTTATATTTACAAAAACCAATGTACAATTATTACCCATAGTTCAAAAATATGTGGATTTTATCACATTTAAGATATTTAACGTGAGCCACCACTAACTAGCAATTTTGGCCCGCTGCTCCGCACTGATCCGACCCGTTTGGATTGCCCCGCCCCATGACCCGTGATGGGTGGAACTGGATATCGCTTCCTCCTCGTCTAGAATTTCTTTTTAATTTATATTTTTCATATATAATATATAATATAATTTTTATGTATTTAATATCATATCTAACATTTATAATTAATGTTGTAAAGAACATTTTATATATATATATACTATAATTATATATTTTTTTAATTTCTTTTGTAGCTAATTTTATTTATTCTGGGTTAGGACGGGTTGCCCTTTCCCGTCCTGACCCGACCTAACCCGTTATAGGGATGGAATGTGTCTCGGTCTTTAGATATCTGCCCAATCCCATTGTCATTCCTGTCACTAACAAATATGAACAATATAAAATTATTGTTTTTTAAATAATATAATTAATTCTAACATGAAAACGAAAATCAATCGTTGTTTTCAGCACAACTTTGTCATGAAAGAGTCTAGCGGAAAGTACACTCAATCAAAGAAATTCTAATTTTCTAAATTTATTTATTTTTTGTCTTTTCTTTTATTTTTTCTCATTGTTAAGAAGTCACTATTTGAGATGTCAAAATGGATCGGCGGCGCAGACTAGCACGTAGCCTGCCAAAACCCACTATTTGACAGGTCGGGGCGGGGCAAGCCAGTCCGCCAAGATAGCGAGCCGAGAAAACCTCATCCCAATCCAACCCCTCTTGGGCCGCGGGTTTGGGGGGCCAGCCCGCACATTAAAAAAACACTTTAGTTGAATGTTTAACAATATCCTAATTAGCTGAGATAGCTTGAATTTCCCCATTATATTTTTTTTTCTTTCAAAATTTGCTCTATGGATAACTCAAATATCAAGGTGATTCACTTATTTGTTTGTGTTCAATTGAGTACAAAATTTTAAATTCCCTAAAATAAAACTGATATTAGTTTTTCAATATTCCAAATGAAAAACGGTTAAAATAACATAACATGATCATATCATGCTACAGTGATGTGTATGTTTTCTGCGTTATTGTTATTATTCAGAAAGTTAATGAATAACTCAGAGTTTTGGTGTCTAGTTTATCAATTAGCATGTTACTACTATCAATTAGCATTTTTAGTAGTCAATGATTAAGCTTCATTTAGTTTGACAACTGAAATTACACTTTTTTAAAAAAAAATAAATATTACCTTTTAATTTTTACAAATTTGACTAACTGGTTTTATACTTTTTTAAATTAAATAAAATATTCTTAATTTTCTGGAAATTACATTTATAATACTTGCCAATTTTTTTTCCTTATTTTACAAAAATCAAGTTTAAATAATAGTAACTTCCGGTTCTTTGCAAATTAGGTTTATAATATGTCTATTGTTTATGTTATATACAAATCTATATATACAATATATCAAATTCATCATCAATACATCTTATTGTGTTCAATATTTATGCTATATTCAAATATATATATATATATATATATGGAAATAATATCATGCCTACCGTCAACACAACTTATCCATTATTGATGATGCAATATTTTGTGGGACTAATCACCATCATCAATGGCGGAGCCAGAACACTTTAGCAGGGTGGGCCAGTATACGAAAACAGGGTCACCGGATAGAAAATCCAAGAAAAATAATACAAAAATTAAAATGGGTCGGCCCGATGAAAAGACTGGATTGAGCTGTATTTTTGGAGGCCCCAAAGGATTGAACCTATTTGACACAACCCATTAGCCCCGAAAAGTCGGCGGCTTGGTCATTTCATGTGTACTTACATGAGTTATATTTTCAAAATAACGGCCCAATAGAATTTCAAGCCAAACCAACCCGGTTTTTTTTTGGCCCAGCGGACCAGCATCAACCGATTGGGCTGACCCATTTGGCAGCTCTACTAATTATTAAAATAGCCCGTGCATCATATGAGGGTCTCAATATATATATATATATATATATATATATATAGGGAGAGGGTTATATGAGACCACCTCATAGGGTAAGTCTATAGGGACCAATCCTAGCCATATATCTAATTTTTCCAAGGGCTGCGATTTAAGAGGCAAAATTACAAATTACAAGCTTGTTAATTAAACACAGGGGTAAATTAGTCATCATCTCAAATCAATATTAATGGGATTCACGGTATTCATGGGATTCACGCAATCCTTCCAAATCTCAAAACAAAATCACGTAACAATCCCTCGCTTCTTCTTCAACGTACATAAACAAGTCATGAGAAATAATTCATCTTTTTCTTCAACGCATTACGGTGAAAAAAGTTGCGAGAAAATTCACCATAGTTGCTAGAACTCGACTACGATTCGAAGGTTGCTTATGAAGATGTAATTTGTTGCTTGTATAGATGTGTCATGATGCTTTTAGATATATTAACTACATAAACAAGTCATGAGCAACAATTTCATACTACATAAGCAACAAGTCTATACTACATAAGCAACGAATATACACTACGTATGCACTACAGATATATTAACTACATAAGCAAATCATAAGCAACAAACCCATATTACATAAGCAACAAGCCTATACTACATAAGCAACGAATATACACAACGTATGCACCATAATTACATTAACTACATAAGTAAGTCATAAGCAACAAACCCATATTACATAATCAACAAGTCTATACTACATAAGCAACGAATATACACTACAAATGCACTACAAATACATTAACTACATAAGCAAGTCATAAGCAACAAACTCATACTACACAAGCAACAAATATACACTACATATGCAACACAAATACATTAACTACATAAGCAAGTAATAAGCAACAATTCTATACTACATAAGCAACAAATATACACTACATATGCAATACAGATATGATTAAATTACACATGCAATATGGTTATACTACACATGCAATATGATTATATTACATAAGTTGTTAACAATAGAATACACTGGAGATAAAAAAAAAAGTGAATATGAGGGATATGGGTTACTCAATAACTGAAACCACGTGCGCGTGAAAGGGGAAGCAGTTGAGCGTGATTGAGATCTTATCAAATCTCAATAACTGATTCTATATTATAAAATGACCACCCTACCCTTTTTAGTTGTTGAAACAAAAAAAATA
Organism: Rehmannia glutinosa; assembly: GCA_016081115.2. Lineage (NCBI taxonomy): Eukaryota > Viridiplantae > Streptophyta > Magnoliopsida > Lamiales > Orobanchaceae > Rehmannia > Rehmannia glutinosa. The sequence goes on from JABTTQ020001369.1 coordinate 861,421, forward strand.
AATATAAATCCCCCTAAAAATCTGGACCACCCAAAAATATTAATCTATGGTTAGGATTGGGTCCTATGGACTCACCCCAAATGGGAGGACCTATTTGATCCATATCCTATATATATATATATATATATATATATATATATATAGGGAGAGGGTTATATGAGACCACCTCTTAGGGTAAGTCCATAGGGACCAATTCTAGCCACATATCTAGATTTTTCAATGGTTGTGATTTTAGAGCTAAAAATTCAGATTAAATGTTGGTAATTAGAGAAAGGGGTAAATTAGTCATCCTATAAAATTACCCAATATTCATGGGATTCTGTTCACATTATGATCACACAATCTATGCAAATCTCACGTCAAATTCAACGTGAACAAATCTCATCTTTCTTCTTCTTCAATGCACTACTGTGTAATCATTCATCATTCTTCTTCAACGCACTATTGTGTGAAAAATGTTGCAGACAATTTGTCATAGTTGCTAGAGCTTGACTTCAGTTCAAAGTTTGCTTATAAAGATGTAATTTGTTGCTTGTGTAGATGTGTCATGGTTTATATACCATTAACTATATAAGCAAGTCATAAGCAACAATCCGATACTACATAAACAACAATCTGATACTACATAAGCAACAAATATACACTACGTATGCACCACGAATACATTAACTACATAAGCAAGTCATAGCAACAAACACATACTACATAAGCAACAAATCTATACTACATAAGTAACGAATATACACTACGTATGCACCACAGATACATTAACTACATAAGCAAGTCATAAGCAACAAACTCATACTATATAAGCAACAAGTCTATATTACATAAGCAACAAATATAAACTACGTATGCACCACGAATACATTAACTACATAAGCAAGTCATAAGCAACAAACCCATACTACATAAGCGATAAGCCTATACTACATAAGCAATAAATATACACTACACATGCATCACAGATACATTAACTACATAAGCAACAACCCTATACTACATAAGCAACAACCATATACTACATAAGCAACAGAGATTTTTTTTGAAACTGAAACGCTGGAGAGAGAGTGTGCGTGAAGAGTGGGTGAAATCGCATGAAAGAGGGAATGAAATCTTCGTAACTGATTCTAAAGTGCCAAATTACCACCCTACCCTTTTTAATTGCTGAAACAAAAAAAATAAACATAAAAAAACCCTAAAAATCTGGACCACCCAAAATTGTTGATCTATGGTTAGGATGTGTCCCCATGGACTCACCCCAAGTAGGAGGACCTATTTGATCCATATCCTATATATATATATATATATATATATATATATATATATATATATGGAGGGGATCCTGTGAGACCACCCTCCTAGGTTAGTCCATAGGACTAAATCTACACCATCCAAATAGTAAATCAATGGCCAAGATATATTACAATATATACAACATTTCATAAGTAAGTATACAATAGAAGGGATAAAATAGGAGTCCAGGAAATTAAATATAGTAACCGCTTCCTAAAAATTAGGGACGTGATTTTGTATTGATCACGTCCCCATAATCAAGCGATTCACCTTTCCTTTCTCTCCCTTCCCATTCGAACCTGCAATTTATTCAAATATGACAACAAAATCGTGCAACAATTAATGAAAAGTATACAATTACACTAAACTAATTATACATTAAAACATTACTAAGTATACATAAACAATTAACTAAGTATACAATTACATTAAACTACCTGTACATTAAAACTTTATAAGTATACAGAAACATTTAACTAAGTATACAATTACATTGAACTAAATATACATTAAAATAATACTAAGTATACAGAAATATTTAACTAAGTATACAATTACATTGAATTACTTATATAACTAAGTATACAATTCCATTGAACTAAGTATAAAAATCCACATAACTAAGTATACAAATTCACTAAACTACTTATATAACTAAGAATACGATTCCACTGAACCAAGTATACAAATCCACTGAACTAAATATACAATAAAACATGACTAAGTATACAAGTCCACTGTACTAAGTATACAATAAAATGACTATTCACAAATATGGGGGAAAGAAGTATCAATTTTCAAAAAAAGGCTTGAAGTTGATGATTTTTCCTCCCTAAAAATCGGGTAACTGAAAAGGTAGGATTATGTTTCCTTAAAAATAGCTAATAACCGTCCAATTAACATAACTAATTAAATATAAAAGACAATTATACCCTTATATACCTAAATTAACTAAACTGATCTACACCATCCAAAATTTTAAATCAAGAGTCCAGAAGTGTTCTTATGGACTAACCTAAAGGGATTGGTCTCATTTGAACCAATCCCTATATATATATAATAACAAACTTGTTACCAATTTTTTTTTCCGCTTATTTGTACTTGCTAAAAATGGATTTCTGTGTTTTTTAATTAAAAAACTTTGCATGTTGACGCAGTATATTTTTAATTATATAATTAACACAAATCATTAACTATCTCTTTTTGTTTTGATATGATTATCAATCTAATTTAGGAATTGCGATTTGATAATTAAAAATTGTATCAGAAGAATTGGAAATATTTAAATCAGATTTCAACCAAGATTGTAAAATACAATTTTTCACATTTAATTTAAACTATTATATATTGACTTTTCATATTGATTTAGTTAAACAAATATTCACTTTCATACTGCGACAATTAATAAAAAGGGAAAGCTGATTGAATTGTTGGCCAAGTATCATATATGTGGCAGTAAGATTAATTTCATAAAAGATTCATAACCAAAAAATCAATATATTATGTGTATATCGGAAAAATAAAAATTTGTCCAGTTTACTTCCCGACCAAAAATCTATTATTATTATTCACATATTATAATAATAAAGAAAATAAAGATCTATGCCCATGTAATTTAATACATGCCATAATTTACAATTCAAGAATGAGTTTACAAAAAGTAACTAAAATAACTTTTAATAAATTCAATTTTGCCATATAACCGTAATTTTTCTTGGTTCTCTATATATAGGTAGTATCATTTTTAATTATATGATAGAAATATAATCAAAAATACTAAAAATTTTATTATTTCTTTTGCCCATACCATTTAATGATTAAGGTAAATTTGTTTTGACAACTGAATTATTCTTTCTTAATTTAAAGAAATAATATACAATCTTATTCATTGAAAATTGGATATTTTGGGATATTATACTTTTTTAATTTAAATAATTATTATTTTATGCAAATCGCAATTAAATACTTCTAAAACACTTATTTTTCTTTAAATTGGAGTTTTATTGAACCAAACTTTCTTATTTAAATAATAATAACTTCTTATTTTCCATAAACAATTTATATTATGTCTTATTTCGATTTTAAATTTTTAAATGTTTTAAATTTTTAAATGTTTTAAATTTTTAAATAAATTTAAATTCATATAAAATAATAGAGTTTTCTACATGTATAAAAGTTTGATAAGATAATCATATAAAGTAAGTATTTATGAAATAAGCCGTAGTAAGTATTGATGATGTGAGAATTTATATGAGATTATATATAAACACAAAACTCCTGTCAGACCGTCTAACGGGTCTGACCTGTTAGACGGATCTGACCAGCGGACTCGGTGGCATTTCCGTAATATTAGCAATGGTGTTTTAGTAGTTTTCAGGGACCACGGGTATTAACAGTCCTTCTGAAAAGTATTAGGCGTCCTTCTAAAAAGTATTAGCGACTTCTGAAATGTATTAGTCGTTCCCTGAAGAGAATTTTCGTATTTCTCCTAAATATACTCTCGAAATATATAGCAATCCCTCAAAAAAGTATTAGTAGTTCCACGAAAAAATATTAGTAGTTCCCTAGAAAATTTTAGTAGTTTCCCTGAACATAATTAAATGTTTCCCCCGAAATTTATTAATAGTCCTTCTGAAAAGTATTAGTCGTCCTTCTAAAAAATATTAGCAGTTTTTTTGAAATGTATTAGTAGTTCCCTGAAGAATTTTTTTAGTATTTCTCATGAATATATTCCCGAAATGTATTAATAGTCCCTCAAAAAAGTATTAGTAGTTCCTCGAAAAAGTATTGATAGTTCTTGGAGAGTATTTTAGTAATTTTTCTGAATATAATTAATTTTTTCTCCCGAAATGTATTAGCTGTAAAGTCTAATACATTTATTTGATACATCTAATATATTGGAATGCAATGTGTAATACTTTTCTACAAAGTTATGCCATTAAATAATAAGACAGAGAATTACTAAGAAGCTGTAAAGTATAATATATTTTTCTAATACATCCAATATTAGAATACAATGTGTAATACTCTCAATATATTCATGAATGTCTCTTATATAAAAACAGAAAAAAATGGCTTCTATATTTTCCTTAACCTGAAGTCATTGGACAACCTTTGTCATCACAACCCAGCAAAACTACATCCATTTTCCTAGACACTACTCTACATATTTAAAAATGGGTTTTACAATTCAACTTAATAAAACCTTCGTTGTCTGTTTTTTGTGCGGGGGAGGGGTTCATTGGACATAGATCAAACATGTGGTCTGCGACAGCAAGTGGGTCGCATCTGATAAGTTTTTCACTAATTTCATTGATTTGACGAAAAGAAAATTGTTAGTTGTTTGTTAAATCTAGATATTGAATTGAAAATCTGTCATTGTCAAGGAGTGCGTGTGACGGTGTGAGAATGAGAAGGGTGACTCATATTTTTTTAAAATTCGGGCCAGGAGTTGGATCTGTCTAACGGAATTAGATCCGTCAGACCGTCTGACATGAGACCAACCCATATATAAATGTACCTACTGATTATACATTTTATATTATATAATTTAACATAATATAAATATAATATTTTATTCTTAAAAATTGAATATATTTTGTAAAACTATTAGTAATTCAAAAAAAATGCTTTAATAAATCCCTGAATGTATTTATACCACAAAATCATTTTATATATAATATTCATATATAAATTTTTAATAAGATAGAATTTTAATATTATGAATTTAGTATTATCCAAACAATTAATACATTAGATTTTAATAAATTTTTAATATTACTTTGTTAGAAAATTATATTAAATTCTATATTCAAATCCGTACATATGCGAGAATGATCTCCCACCTACCATCGGCATAACTTAATATGTCTATTACTTATGTTCTAAATCTGTATATATGAGAATGATCTCCAACCCATCGTCGGTACAATTTAATGTGTTTATTGTTTATGTTATATATAAATATATGTATACGAGAATGATCTTCCGCCCACCGTCAGTTAATGAGTCCAATATTTATGTTATATTCAAATATATATATATATATATATAGGATTTGGTTCAAATGAAACTACCCTCCCTAGGTGAGACAGTGTGGACTCATCTTATCCATTGATCTTAAAAAATGAAGGGATGTGATTAATTCAGTTTTTTTAATTATTTCCCAATTTTCGCTGATTTTAAGAGTAAGATTGTAATTTTGTAATTCAAATTAGTGGTCCCAAATGTATTTTATGGGTGAAATTGAAAGCTATAGGATTTTGTGGCGGAATTTAAGGAACCTATTTTCTTTCCAAATATTTTTATTTTCAAACATAGTTAGGGTTCTTCTACTGCATAATTAGACGCCAAGTAATGCATATTTAGTTATTTTGTTGGCACTGTTTTACGAAAACAAGACATAATTGAATATAACGTACTGCATATTTAGTCATACTACAATGCATAAATAGGTTCAATATAATGTATATTTAGTTATGAAAATGGGATGTTGCTTTTGGAAATTATAAAAATTGGATGTTACATAATGTACTGCATATTTAGTTATTCCACAATGCATAGATAGTTTCCAGATAATACATAGTTAGTTGATTTTGTTGCATAGTTTATGACGTCTTGCATAGTTGGATATCTTTGTACTACATATTAGTTTTTTTTGCATAGATAGTTTTGGATAATGCATATTTAGTTGAGTTTTGTTGCATATTTAGTTTTCGAACTCACTTTATTCGTTATTTCTCTGTAATATTGCCTGATTTTCTTGTTTTTTTCTCTGTAATTTTCATGAACTGTAATTTTCGAGTTCGATCTTCACAGTTTTCTTTATTTGCGTTAATGGAGGAATGTGTGTGTGTGTGTGTGTGTGTGAGAGAGAGAGAGAGAGAGAGAGAGAGAGAGAGAGAGACGTGAGACGTGAGAAATTGGGATTGGGAGATGTATGAGAGAGAAAGAGATTTGATTCCATTTTTTGTAACTAACTTGTTATGTTATTTTACCCTACTACCCTTATATTGATTAAATTAATATTTTAATAAATTTTTGATCTATTAATTCATACCCATTGATTAATAGTGGGGAATGGTTGAGATTAGTCCATTGTGTCTCACCTAGAGACATGGTCTCACTTGATCCTCCCCCTATATATATATATATATATATATATATATGGGATGGTTCAAATGGGACACCCCCTCTTATATGAGACGGTGGGGATTCATCCAAACCGTTGATATTTTCCAATTGAGAGTCCAGATTTAATGACTGAAAATTAGATTAATAATAAATAATTAAAATTACTAGGGGTATAATAGACTATTTAAATCTTAAGATTGTAACTGCTAAAATCACGTTCCTAAAATTTAGGGGATGATATGCACAAAATCGAGGCAACAAAATCCTTCCAAAAATCGTGTATATTTTGTTAAATCACAATTGTATATTTAGTTCGAAAATCCCGTATCTTTATTTTAATATTCTTGTGTAATTTAAAATGTTTACTGTATACATATCAAATTTTATTAAGGTGTATATTTAGTTCGATGAATCTAGTGTATTTACTTTAATAGTACTATGTAATTTAAATATTTTTCTTTGTATGTATATCAAATTTAACTCTTTGTGTATGTTTAGTTCAATAATATTGTGGCTTTACTCTAATAGTCTTTGTGTAATTTAAAATGGCTTACTCTATGCATGCCAAATTTAATAGAATTAAATAACCAACCACCAAGTCAAACGTTCCTAAATTATAGGAAGTGATAACCACAAAATAATGGCAACCAAATCTTACCAAATTAAACCCAATAGAGCCCAAAAAAAAAACGGCGAATAATACCGAAAATTTCGAACCCATGTAGTCGGCGTTTCCTAAATTGTAGGATGCAATTCAATACACAATGAAATAAATATATATTACGAGTGAAATTTCGATTTTTATACAAAGTGAACATGCCCTAACATTGATGATAATATTAAAGTGAATAAACAGTATTATTTGGAAGGATTAAACACGTTCTTATCGACTTAGTACATATATTGTATATCATCCTAAATTATTTGGAAGAATTAAACACGTTCTTATTTTTTTGTATAAAATAAATGCACTTCAATACACAGTGAATAAATAATTAAATATATAGTACATTGAAATTTCGGCATTTATACAATACAACGCTCTTAACCACACAGTAATGTTAAAGTGAATAAACAGTATTATTTGGAATACTATACACGCAGTAAAACTGCACTAATTATACAACATTCTAATACTAATTACACAGTAAAACTGCACTAATTATACATCATTGTAATACTATGCATGCAGTAAAACCGCACTAATTAAAGTTTGTCTTTTTGTTGTCCTCTAGCCATCTTCACAAATTAGCAAATGCAATTAAGAAGACAAAGAAAATATCATCATAATACTGATAAAATTATTCAAACACTACACAAATATTTGATGACAAATACATTAAAATTGTATTATACAACTACAATTGAAGTTAAACTATGTTGAAGACATACAAAAAAATGTCTTTATGATAAGACATCAAAATTGTATTAAATAACCACTAAAACCCAACTAAGAATACAGTAGAATAATATCCAGAAAGGTCGAAGTCGAAAATACAAACCCAACTATGAAATTACTAGAAATCGAAATCTCGGAAAAATCGAAGATAATTAAACCCTATAACAATAAATCCCCAACAATCAAAAGATAAAAACCCTAGAAACTACACAAACTACTTCTAAAAATATTTTCAAGATTTGGGTTTAAATTACATACCAAGAAATTAAACAAAATGTGCGAAACTTAAATGCCCGCCATGATAACCCACATTGGTGTTACACCATCGCCATCGTCTTAATTGCCCAGGTCAGAAATTAATTAAAAAATAAAATTGAGCAAGGCAATATCGGACCGTCGCAAGTCGAATGATGGAGAGAAGATGGTACAATGGTGGATTTGTTTTTGCCAGGCTGCATCACCGTCCTCTTCAACGTCGTAATGGCCTTCTTCATGGCGCGTCTCGCAGTGGAGGATGGTGGTGGCTTCGGCAATTTTGGTGCAATGGACGGTGGTGTTCGTGCGTAATACGCAGCGGCGGTCAAGATGGAGTGTGAGACGGTGAGAAGATGGAGTGTTTGAAGGTGAGAAAAAATGTTTGAAGGAGGAGAAGTGGCGTTTTTTTGTGATTTTTTTGGTTTGATTTGGTAAGATTTGAAGCCTCTTAAACTCGGGAACCGAAAAAGGAAAATTAAAACTTAGCTTCTACACTCAAATAAAAAGACAGATTTGCCCCTAATTAAAAATCCGAAAATAATATAAATTACCTGTTTGACCCCCCTAAAAATCCTGCATTAACTACTTGCCTAAAATAAAGGGAGTAATCTGAGCCATACAAAATATCAATCCAATGGCTTGGATAAATCCCCACCGTCTCAAATAAGGAGGGGTGTCCCATTTGAACCAATCTCTCTCTCTCTCTCTCTCTCTCTCTCTCTCTCTCTATATATATATATATATATATATATATATATATATATCATATGGCTGCCTAGGGCCAGAGCCTATCCGACAATGACCTTTGCAATCTATCCTGTCCAGAATCCAATTTCCTAGCAATCGAGAGCTTCCTAGAGCTAATCGAGCTCAGGATCCCAGTCCTTTGAATGAAAGAGAAGCTGAAATACTCCATCTGCAGCATCGTCTCAATGAGTTGGAAGAGACGCCTGATGGCGCCCCTAACCAGCCAAGTCTCTTGTCAGGTCGGCCCAATGTAGTGTCATCGTTTGCTCCACACATTTTAACAACTCCTCTCCCCGCAAAATTTGAAGTCCCACAAGTTGGATTGTACGATGGTGAAACTGATCCGACCACTCATATTCACAAAAATTTGGCGTGAACTGAGTTATATGGTCCTAGCGACGCCATTCTATGCAGGGCGTTCCCTTTAACCCTGGGTGACCGAGCTCATTGCTGGTTTTGAACTCTGCCACCGAGCTCGATCCGTTCGTGGAATAACTTGGCTCCGACATTCACTACACACTTTTTGGGGTCCAAGGTCCGTGTTGCGCCAAAGGACTCTCTTGTTACTATCAAGCAAAATAAAGACGAGTCATTGAAAAGTTACATTTCCAGGTTCAATAAGCAGATACGAGAAATAGAACCGGTCTCCGATGATGCCATGCTCATGGCAGCCATTTCAGGACTTGCCCCCCATTCCTATTTTTGTTACGCCATTCATTAGTCAGGGGTGATCACTTTCAAGGAATTTCTTATCCACACAGAGTGGCATATATGTGTGCAGAAGAAGCTATGGCCAGCTCTGTGACCGAGCAGAAGTTGTAGGGAGGGAAGAAAGATTTTAAGAAGGATGCTGCTTCGGGTTCTAGATTAGGATTCAAGTAATTTTTGGACAACTCTACCATAGGTAGGGGTGGCAATTCGAGTCGTGTTCGGGTTCGTGGATCGGTTGAGACATGGTACTCACATAAATTTGTCCAACCCTAATACGACCCATTTAATTATTCGGATCAGATGGGTCAACCCGAACACGACCTGTTTAATAGACATGTAACCCGAATATGACCCGAAATGACCTGTATAATTTTCAACCTTGAATAAACCTTTTATTTATTATGATAAAATGAGAATTTTGGGTTATTTATATATATATAATTAAAAAATATTAAAAATAATTCTGAATTTTCTTCTTTAAATAGGTTAAACGGGTTTAGTGGGTCATTCCAGGCTAGCCCAAAATTGACCCATTTATTATTTGGGTTAATTGGGTATAACACGATTATGACCCGAATAATAAATGGGTCAACACTATCCCGCTTATATCGTGTTAGGTTCAGGTCAAGTTTTCGTATCGTGTCGGAGATTGCCACCCCTAACCACAGGGTACAAGTCATACCAAGAAGTGCGAGCTGAGGTCGCAGCAATGAGGAGCTCGCTCACTCAACCCCCATCAGTTATTTTGAAGGAGCTAGATGAATGATATTAATTTGCTACCTCCAGCTCGCCCGCTGAAGTTGGACCCTTCAAAGTTGGACAATAGTCACTATTGTTATTATCACAAATTGGTCGGCCATGAGACCGATGAATGAAGGGATTTAATAAAAGAAATTATGAGAATTGTTCAAACAAGAGGTTTAAAGCGATATGTACAGGATTTACCACCCCCACTGCGGGTCCCCGCTGGAACAATTCCAGAGAGGCTCGACGATCAAGCAAGACTACCATCCATGAATCCCAATGGACGTGAAATATTAACCCTCATTAATACAAACAGGGCAGAAGATAACAGGTCAATTCGCAAAAGAGAGGCAGAAGTTAGGGAAGCTGCAAATGCAGGGCAACATGTTCGCGTAGTAGAAATTAAGCAAGGCCGGCCAACGGGTTTCTTCACTTTTTCCGACTAGGATGTCGACCAACTGGTCCATCCACATTCTGACCCCCTAGTCATTACAGAACCAATCCTGGGCATCCTAGTCCATGGGATCCTAGTCGTCTCTGGTAGTTATGCATCAGTGATCTGTATCAGGGCTTTCCGAAGGTTAAAAGTGGAAGATTCTTACATCCATTCATGCAATGACAGTATCCATTCATCCAATAGGTGAGATGGACCTATCTATTCAGCTCGTCCAGAGGGCGAATAAAAGAATAGTCATAACAACCTTCAAGATCATCAATTCAAATTTAGAATATAACGCGATCATCGGGCGTCCGATACTTTATCATTTGAAGGCCGCCGTATTAGTATACCATTTTTGCATTAAGTTTCCCACACCCAAAGAAGAAGGCATTCACAAGGGTAACCAAAGAGAATCAAGGGAGTGTTTGCTCAAACTCAAGCCCGTGGAGATAAAAGTGCTCGAGAAGGGATAGGCCAACAAATTGGCTAATATCACCGACTAGGGTACCCAGTTAGAACACCGAGCAGAACATACTAGAAGCCGACACGGGGAGACACCCTAGAAAAAAACCGATACAAAAGAAGAATTGCTCTTACAAAAGAAGAGAGGGCTTAGCAAAAAACGTAAGCATGCCAAACCAGTGGAGGAATCGACATAGTAGATGTCGATAAACATCACGGGGGCGCCAACTCAGGATTGGCATAATTTGCAAGAACCACTCAGGTCCAAACTAATTGAATTCCGGAGCAACAACTTGGACGTCTTTGCATAGTCTCACTTGGACATGCCCGACATTGACCGAAACATGCATGTCATCGGCTGAATATTTATCTCAAATACCAACCAGTGATCCAGAAAAAGAAAAAAATTGGGCCTAGATAGGCATGCGGCGTTGGAAGTTGAGGTCGACAAACTGCTAGACAACAAATTCATTAGAGAAGCCCTCTATCCGAGGTGGGTAGCCAATCTCGTGATGGTTAAGAAAAGTAACGGATAATGGCGACTATGCATGGGCTTCACTGACCTTAACAAAGCATGTCCTAAAGACAGATATCCTTTCCCTCATATTGATTACATGGTGGACGCAATGGCGGGGCATGAATTAATGAGTTTTATGGACGTTTATTCTGGGAACAATCAGAACCTCATGCATCCTGATGACGAGGAGAACACATCTTTTTACTCAACTTGTGGTGTGTATTGCTACAAGATGATGCCATTTATCTTGAAGAATGCAGGAGCAACCTATCAAAGGTTAGTTAACAAGATGTTTGAAAAATTTATAAAAGTACAATAGAAGTCTATGTAGACGATATGCTTGTACAATCTTTGCACGCTGTCGACCATATTGCTCATCTTAATGAAATATTTATGATTTTGCGCGAGTACAAGATGATGTTGAATCCAAAAAAATGCACATTTGGGGTCAGTTTAGGGAAAAAATTAGGATATATGATCAGTTAAAGAGGAATCGAAGCTAACCCAGATTAATTAAGGTCATAATCGATCTAGAACCCCCTAATTCTGTCAAAAAAGTACATTGTTTAACTAGGCGACTAGCCGCATTAAGCAGATTTATATCAAGGTCAACTTATAATTGCAAGCCATTTCCGAGATCATAAAGAAAAACAAAGACTTTGAATAGACCAAGCAGACACAAGTAACATTCGAGTCCTTAAAGCAATACTTGGCAACTACTCCGGTACTCCAAAAGCCAAACCGAGGTGAAGATTTGTATTTGTACTTGGCAATTTCAGAGTATGCGGTCAGCTTGGTATTGATCCGATTAGATAACATGATCCAACATCCTATTTACTACATCAGCCAGGCATTGCATGATGCTGAGCTGCGATATCCACCCATGGAGAAGTTGGCGTATGCACTAGTCATATCTTCAAGGAAATTAAGGCCATAATTTTTGGAGCACATGATCCTTGTCTTGACAAACTATCATCTAAAACAAGTCATGCACCAACCAGAGCCAATTCGAAATCTCATACGAGCAAGGACTGCAATCAAAGGACAAGCATTGGCAGACTTTGTAGCAGAATTCACTCCCTCAAATCAACTGGACATTATCGAGGAACAAATGTGGAATTTGTTTGTCGATGACTCTTCCACCGCAGACCGAGCAGGGGGCTGGATTGTGATAAATAATCCAAATCACTAGTGCTACTGCTCGGCCGTACGATTTCAGTTCCTGCGACAAACAATGAAGCTGAGTATGAAACGTTATTGGAAGGACTAGAGATGACAACTTCAATGAGGCTAAAGAAATTACTCATTCACAGTGATTCTCAGCTCGTAGTCAACAAAATTAACGGAGATTACGAAGCAAAGGAGCCCAAGATATCACAGTACTTGGAGCTTGCAAACAACATACTTTCTCAGTTTAAGGCGAAAGTGATACAAATACCCAGAACCGAGAATGTGCAGGCAAATGCTCTGGCCCGACTTGCATCGAGCTCGTGGGGTGACCTGATAGAAGATGTAACAGTCACCCACTTGTCATCCCTATTTCTAAACGCGGTTAAGATAAATGCCAATGAAAGTGCCGAGCTGGCGTGGATAATGCCCATTATTCAGTACTTAGAGCATGGGATCAACCAGAGAACAAAGCTAAGGACACAACGTTGAGGACGCAGGATGCTCGATTTACTATAGTGGACAGAGTGTTGTACAAATATGGATATTCGGTTCCGTTGCTCAGATGCTTATCAGAAACTGATGCCAATTATGCTCTCAGGGAGGTACACTAAGGAATTTGTGGAAACCACGTTGGGGGCCAGTCATTGGTGTACAAGCTGATCCAACAAGGATATTATTGGCCATCACTTAAGCAGGATGCAATCTCCCTAGTGAAGAAGTGCGAGAAATGTCAACGGTTCGCACCCAAGATCAGGTACTACCCCAAGCAGCTCACCTTGGTCTTTAGTCCTTGGCTATTTTACAAATGGGAAATGGACCTTATCGGACCACTCCCTACTGTCAAAGGGGGCGTGAAATATGCTATAGTCGTTATAGACTACTTTACCAAATGGGCCGAGGTGGACCCCCCAACAAATATAAATGAAGATAAGGTTGTCGATTTTATGTCGAAGTCAATCATATAAAGATTCGTGATCCATACTCGATAGTGATGGAGAACGGGAAATAGTTCGATAACCGAAGATTTCGAACTTTTTGTGAAAATTTCCACATCAAAAAACATTTCTATACTCTATACCACCTGCAATACAATGGCCAAGTTGAGGCGGTGAACAAAATTCTCAAATATACTTTGAAGACAAGGTTAGAAGAATCTAGGGGGAATTAGCCCGAGGAGCTCCCGGGAGTACTATGGGCTTATAGGACAACACACAAATCCTCCACGGGAGAGACACCGTTCTCCCTGGCATATGGAGCCGAGACCGTCATTCTAGTGGAAATTGGGGCCCCAACATTCAGAGTTGCAAAATTTTCGGAAAAGAAAAATGAGGCCGCCCTGCGAGCCGAGCTGTATTTATTAGATGAAAAATGATATAGTGCCGAGATGAGATATACAGTGTATAAGCAAAGAAGTGAAAGGTACTGCAACTCTAAAGTGAATGAAAGAAGATTTTAGGTCAGTGATTTGGTTTCAAAAAGAGTCACGGGAGCCAAGCCCAACCCACTAAAACCGACCTGAGAAGACCCGTATAGAGTTAGCAAAGTTATATTAAATAGGGCGTATGAGGTCAAATATTTGAGTGGAGAAACATTTAATCATCCATGGAATGTGTGGTATTTAAAGAAGTATTATCAATAAAATTAGAGAATTTCGAGCAAATTACTTGTCTTAAATTTTCTTATTCATCTCGGCCTAGATCCGGGCACAACATTCAACAATCCTCGCATGCATCTTGCTTGTCGGCCTAGATCCGAGTGTGCTTCTTAACAAATCTTTATATCAAGACTTGACCTAGCATCGAGTTCTTTACAGCAAACTCGGCCTAGCTTTGAGAACAACACTTAATCGATAACAGAACTATTGGCTTCAATTTTTACATTTTCTGCTATTGTCGGCATAAGGCCGAGCACAACATTTAGAAAAATTCCAAAAAAATAAAAAGTGGATGTAGGTCCCAAGGGGTGTATTGTAAGGTTTAGAAGGGGGAGAGGGTTGAATAAACCTTACCAACTTTTCTCAATTTAGTCTTTTTAAAATATTTTAACAGAGTTGACTCAAATCAGCTAAGTCCTTAGGGGACAACTAGGTTGGCTTACTTCAGCAAAGTTACCCACTCAACAGACTCGACTGAGCTGTTGATAATATAACTCAGCTGGGTCAGCTAACACTTAACTTTTTAGTTGATTTGGTTTTTATACAACAGAAGACTTAACACCCTTGTTGATTTTAAACTTGTTTTTAACACTTATTCTTAGCAATGTTATTATCAGCTAGGTTAGTAATTATAACTTAAACAACAAATATAATATAAGCAGGAAAAATAAAATGTTGTAAGTAAATTACACAAGCAAATTTTATAGTGGTTCGAGGATGGGGTAATTCCTCTAATCCACTCTTCTCCAACTCCTAGAGGAATCCACTAAGTAACAGATCAGGTTACAAAGTAGTTTTCAGTCTAAGACAACCTTGATCACACAGTTGGCTTCTTCTATGACTCAGCTTCTTCACAAGACAGATGCCTTGCTACTTCAGCTCCTTTCGAACCCTTGGAATTGATCACACAACCTTCCAACGAGCTCGAATATTTTGGTTCGACCTTGAGCCTTACCATGGCTCCTTCTACCTTGGAGAGTAGACCCCTTTAGTTCTTAAAATTGTTTTCTCTTCAACTAGATGAAGTATTCTTTCCTTCATAGAGTGTGTTGGATCGAGTTCATTTGAATTTAGGCTTGAGGAATTTCTTAGTAAGCTTGAGAGAATATTTGAAGGTTTGCTTGCTTGAATATTTGCTTGTAAGAGTGGTAACCTTTTCTCAAATGCTTCCTAAGCCTTTTATAATGCTCATTTGAAAATTTGCCCATTGAAGAGATATGCTATTTTCAAATGACACTTCTTGTTCATTGGCTTGTCTTTTCATGACTTGCAGCTTGTGATGGTGACATTTCCTCGTATTAAATGATTCTGCAGCTTTTAAGAACCCGACACAAGCTTCAGTGCTTCCCATTGGTTTATTCCTTTTGCACGCTTTTGGGATGAGAATTTTAAGACATGGCAGCATGGACGTATTACTATTTTAAGTAATATCCTTGACTTCCATGCAACGGATTAATATCAGTCGACTTGACTTGACAGCTACCTTTACAGCTTTGACTTGAGTCAGCTACAACCTTTTAGGAATGACTCAACTGTCAGTTCAACTGTTAGACTCAGCTCTCAACTGACTTGAGTGCCACTTCTTCGACCTTTACTTAGTTGTCCCTCAACTGAATCTCCTTCAGTCGAGTTTGTGCCTTTCATCTTGACTATACTCAGTTGACACACAACTGAGTCTTCACTTCAGTCCTCAGTTGACTTCTTGCATTCTTCAACATAGCTGACTTCACTCAGCTCATGCAGTCCTATCTGTTACAAAAATAGAAATACATGGGAAATGGGGTGCTAACTTTCAATTATAAGTTTTACATGGTATCATCAAAATCTAATAATAAATTTCCTAACAGTGGAGGACAAAGAAAGCAGCGACATGTAAGTTTCACTTAAAGCGAAATATTTACATTAAGGGGCCTGAGGCCAATCACATAAAAGACAAATTATAGAAAATTCCCTAAGGAGCAGATGGCCGATTGTCGCCCTGGGACTGGTCATCACCAGGAGCTTGGATCCGGGGAAGGCTGTTGGAATCCACTTCTTCCACATTATCATTATCTGGAGCAGCACCCTATTAAGAAACAACATCGGGATACTGGGGCCTGAGCTCGTCAAGTTCTGCATTCAGAGCCTTAAGTTCTTCCTCAAGCTCCACAACAATCTTGTCCTTCTTCAAACCGTCCAAGACATCCTCCACGCTGGTCGCATGCCCGCAAATCAGCATGAAACCATAAGCCCCAGACTTCTTGTAGGCCTTCACGGCCTCCAACCTAGCGGCCTAAAGAGAATCCTCCAATTGCCTCTTGAAGGCCTTTTACATCTCCCTCCGAACCTCAACCTCTCGCCTGATCATCGCCTCCTAGTGACTGGCCACTTCTTTTTTCAGCTCAACAACTTCCTGGTGAAGGCCCTCGTCAGCCATTTCTACCTAGTTCCATGCAACCATGACACTCTCCGCAGTACTCCTGGCATTAATAGCTTCTTTCACGGCCTCCTTATATTTCAACTCCAAGGACTCCTAGATACCACGTAGGGTGTTGTGCGCATCTTGAAGATCTGCATAACGCCTTGCCACGATGCGTCCTTGGCCAATCATATGCCACAAAGTACCGATGATGCGACCAGAAAGACCCATGGCATACTGAGCCTTCTCTTCCCAGACAGTCTCCATGCAAAAATGCTCGATTCTGGTGGTCCAGGCCCGAGCTAGGACATCCCTGGTGGCCCTTCCAGCCTCTGGCAGTGCAGTCCACTTGCTTGTTAGTAAGGGTCGAGCACTTAGCAAATTCGATAAACCACTATGGATGCACCCTGGTCATGCCTTCATAGTGCTCCTCCCGAGTAGGGTTGGGAGGAACGAAGTGACCTTCTGGCCCCAGGTCGTCTGAAAATGTTCTTTAGCGGGCCTCAGTGGTCATTTCCTCCGAGGAATTGTAATAGAGGCCACCCTTGGGGTCTGCCTAGCCCTTTCCGTTTGACCAGGCTCGGCTATCTCAATCCCACTGCCCCTCCTCTGCCTGGTGGGCTCGACCTCCGGCTCGTCTATAGCTTTACACTTGCGCCATTGATTTCAACTCACTTCTCTGGGTCCAGCTTAGTGGCCTGCTCAGTGCTCTTGCCGGTCCCCTTTCTGTCCGTTTGCTTGCTGCAATTGTGGCGGGCAAAAATGTCCATCTCTTTAGGATGTACAAAAATATCGAATCTATCAAAAAAATAATATAGATATAAATGCACAAAGGAATATGAGCACAAGAAAACATTACCTTAGACTTCTTTCCTGACTTTTCTCTCGACGGCGGAGACCTTTGTTGCTCGGTCCTTTGAGGCACATACCTTATTGGCTCAGTTCTTAGGGGCAACGACCCTGCTTGCTCAGTTCTCCAAAGCCGTGGATTTGCAACTGGCGACCTTGCCCATTCAGTTTGCTGTGGTGACCGAACTGGATATGCTCATCTATTTCTTGCACGTGCTCAGGAAGCAGTCTCTGCTCGGCACCCGATCCGCCTAGCAAATCAACATACAAGCCTGATCAAGATAGTACGACCTCGTAGGTCAAGAGCTTAATCTTTCTATCGGCCTCTGAAAGAAGTTTTATGTTTTCCAACCAGTTCAGGAACTCGTCTGAAAGACGAATGTGAGAAGGATAGTTCCATGTACAAGAGATAAAGAATTAACTATTAGAAATTTTCTGGAAATTTAAAGAGTAGAAAAGTGCTTACTGAACATAATACCACCCAAAACCACTTTTCCTTCCACTCTTTTAACGACTTTGGAAGGCCTAGGACCAAGTTATCCTTGTAGCCGGGCCGGGTCTGAACATAATACCACCCCGACGGCCTCCCTCTCACACTGCTGAGAGAAAACTACGAGCAACCCAATTAATCTACCCCAAGTTATGGGTGCACTTGAGATAAGGCAATCCCCCACCTCCGGAACCAGTTTGTGATCAATCTTGGCAGCGGAAACCTCAGCCTAGTATGGTATGCTATGGGAGTACATGGCGATACACCTTGGAGGCGGCAGCTCATGCACCTCCTCATGGAAAGATAGCAAAAATTGCACCGATGATGGAAAGCTTTGGCTTTGATAAAGAGCATCCAACTCATGCTGCGTTAACAAACCCAACTAGAAGTTCTGGTTGGTTTCTATCCAATCGGTCCCAGTATTTCTTGGAGGCCTCCAGTAGCATCATGGGCCTCTTCCGTCGCTTGACCAAACGTCGATGGACCTACACCGCTACTGACCCCACCGCTCAGCCTTATGGGCTCGTCATGCCCCACATCACTTGGCCTTGTGGCCTCAGCTCTACTCGGTGCTATCCCACGCCTGACTGCACCTGGACTAATGGGTTTCTCCCCACTCAATCGAGTCCCGTGCCCAACCCCGCTGGGCTCAACTGTTGCCTCCTACACCGTTTCCAGATTTTCGCTCGTTTCTGGAGCCCTCGTCACACCAGCCCCCTCTAGCATGTTGGGTCGCTCACTTTCACCATTCCCAGATTCCATATTT
This sequence comes from Rehmannia glutinosa, assembly GCA_016081115.2. Classification (NCBI taxonomy): domain Eukaryota; kingdom Viridiplantae; phylum Streptophyta; class Magnoliopsida; order Lamiales; family Orobanchaceae; genus Rehmannia; species Rehmannia glutinosa. Next base: position 880,451 of record JABTTQ020001369.1, read on the forward strand.
GAGTTTTCTAGGATTTTATTGGTTCGTCTTCTGGAGACTCTACTAGTTCATCTTTCGAGGATAAATGCGTCTTGTATACTTCTCCGCCGACAACAACCGTAATAGGAGTAGGATTCAATATCACATCACTCCACCATCTCCTTGGCGGAATCTCTTATTCAGAGCTGTTGTCGGAACTGGAGACGTTAATCACATTGGGACTTTCTGGAGTAACTTATCTTTTCGATTGAGGATCTTCAACCTCTACTTCCACGCTGTAATCTTGGTTTTAGCTATCATAAACAGAACCAGGCATATTTCTTGAAAAGAACACAAAAAAAGAAGAAAGAAGGGAAATTTTTTGAAGATTACCTAAGGATTCCTGAGTCTTCTCTCTCAAAGCCGACCTGAAACTATATGCTCAGTCTCTGCGATATCTTAAATGATAGAAGTGAAAGAAAAAGTGGAAATTGAAGAAGAAAGACCATATTTAAAGGTTAATTTTCCGACGGAGGATCTTCAACCTTTACTTCCATGCTGTAATCCCGTGCCACGATGGTCCAGTCAGAAGACGCCACGTGTCTGTCATCATGAGTTCTATTTAATACGTTGTTTCAAGCATTAATGGTCAATTGACAGCTGTCGACAGTTCTAAAACCACTTGACCTTTTTTCTTTCTCCATTAAAAGTTCAAAACCGTTTCCAAGAATCTTCTCCTCTTAACATTTTGGCCCATTGATGATTCTCGAGCTGAGCTAGCAAAATACATCCATGTGGCCATTCACGATTTGATAATATGGACCGTCCAAGTGACGTGGACCAACTAGATGACATGGACCAGCCAGGCCACGCTCACCCGAGCCAGGATGCCGAGCCGAGCTCAAACCATTCCAATATCTGGCAAGATAATTCAATATCCCTCCACCCAACATCCCTGCACTAAGTCAATTCAATCCACTAGTGGCAGACCAAGGAGCCAAATGTCAATGCATCAACGGGAAATGTCAACAAGAACCTTCTAACACATGGCCACCATGCGCCTCATGCATAACAAGAGGAGGACAAGTATCCCACTAATATTTTAGATGTAATAATTACTTAACCACTAATTATATTAGTATAAATATATATAATTTATTAGGAAAATGACAGGAGAAATCCACTATATAGCTTAGAGAATTCAAATTCAGTGTACAAGAGCCAACCAGAAATAGCCTGCTCGGCTTTCGTAATAAAACAATAGTTTAGCCACTTACAATATTTTCTAGTTGTTCATTTTTACTTTCGAGTCAAGCACTTTTAGTTTTTGGCTTATTGATCGAACAAGTCTTGAAGAGATGTACATTTTTGCCCAACTCAATCGCATCAAGCAAACGGCCAGAAAGGGGACCAACAAGAGCACTGAGCAGGCCACCGAGCTGGAACATGAGAAGCGGGCTGAAATTCAGCGGGGCAAGCAAAAGGCTGTAGACGACCCAGAGGTCCAGCTCACTAGGTAGAGGAGGGGCAGTGGGATTGAGATAGCTAAGCATGGTCAAACCGAAAGGGCAGGGCATACCCTGAGGGTGACCCCTATTACAATTCCTTCGGGGGAAACGACCACTGAGGCCCATCGAAGAACTTTTTCAGACGACCTGGGGCCAGAAGGTCACTTCGTTCCTCCCAACCTACTCAGGATGAACCTTGTGAAAGAATGACTGGGGTGCGTCCACAGTGGTTTATCGAGTTTGCTAAGTGCTTGACCCCTACTGACGAGCAAGTAGCTGCACTGCTAGAGGCTGGAAGAGCTGTTAGGGATGTCCTAGCTCAGGCTTGGACCACCAGAATCAAGCAGTTATTCATGGTGACTGACTGGGAAGAGAAGGCTCAGTATTCCATGGGTCTTTCTGGTCGCATCATTGGTACTTTATGGCATATGATCGGTTAAAGGAACGACCTAGCAAGGCGTCATGCGGATCTGCAAGACGCCCACAACATTCTACGTGGTATTCAGTAGTCCTTGGATTCGAAAGCTAAGAAGGTCGTGAAAGAAGCCATTAATGCCAGGATTACTGCGGAGAGTGCCATGGCTGCTCGGGACCAGGCAGAAAAGGCTAAAGAGGTCCTTCACTAGGAAGTTGCCAAGCTGAAGAAAGAAGTGGCTAGTCACTAGGAGGTAATGATCAGGTGAGAGGCTGAGGTTCGAAGGGAGATGGAGGAGGCCTTCAAGAAGCAGTTGGAGGAGTCCCTTCAGGCCGCTAGGTTGGAGGTCGTGAAGGCCTACAAGAAGTCTGGGGCTTATGTCTTCATGCTGATTTGCGGGCATGCAACCAGCGTGGAGGATGTCTTGGACGATTTGAAGAAGGCAAGGCGTGGTCGGTGGAGGAAGAACTAGGGCTCGACGCGTGAACTTAACGAGCTCAAGCCAGGTGATATCGATGTTGTTTCGAGGGGAAGTCTTTGCTCGGACATAATGATAACGTGGAAGAAGTGGCTTCCAGCGGTCTTCCCCAGATCCAAGCCCCTAGTGACGACCAACCCCCTGCCCCTTAGGAAAATTTTTGTTTTTTGTCTTTTATGTAATCGGCCTCAGGTCCCTCGAATGTAAATATTTCGCTTTAAGTAAACCTTTCATTTCGCTGCGTTCTTTATCCTACACTTTGTATTTTTTTGGAATTTCTCTAAATGTTATGCTCAGCCTTATGCCGACCATAGTAGATAATGTAAAAATTGAAGTTAATAGTTCTGTTATCGATTAAGTGCTATGCTCGGAGCTAGGCTGAGTTTGCTATAAAGAGCTCGTTGTTGCGGTGGAAGAGTCGTCGGCAACAACTTCCACATTTTATTCCTATTAGTCCAAGTGGATACGATAATCTAGAGGGGGTGAATAGATTATGCCGATTTTTCGCAAATCACCATCTTTTTCGAATAATCAAGCAAAGACAAGAATGTATATGCGGAAATTAAACAACACACGTTGATTTAGAGAGCTTCACCCCACCTAGGGACTACGTGCTCTACCACCCCAGTATATCCGGGATGGGTTTCGAAAAAGAAAATGAATTTTATTAACAATTACCACAATTGTTACAACACCACCTTTGAAGATTACCACAATCTTCTTACTACACCTTCAAGAAGATTACCACAATCTTCCTTCAACACCTATGAAGAGTACCACACTCTTCAACACCTAAGATCACCCAAGTGTGTTCTTACCACAAGAACATTAACAAGGATATCTTGTTTTAGATGATAGACAAATTCAAGATTAAAACTCAATAAATGAAGTATACAAACTCTGAGTCCAAGTGTAATCAATAATAGAAAGCCTAGACCTCAAGATGTGCAAGTGAAAGACTTAGGCTATTACAACAAGAATCTTGAAAATGAAGACTTATAGAAATTTGCTGATTTTCTTGTTGTATTGTTTGCTTGTGTTGTTGTGTATTGTTTGCTTCAAGTCTTCCTCTATTTATAGGAGAGTTTTCAAGATTGGATCTCCAACATAGGCTCATCCATCTCCATGTTGGACCTCTAGCGCTACTCGGATTGACGACTGTCCCCACAAACCAACACGAGTCTTTTCTAGCGCGTTTTGTCCTCACTCACGCGCGCACTCGAAAACTTCCCAGGGGGTCACCCATCCCATGTCTACTCCAGGCCAAACACGCTTAACCTCGAGTTTCTATGTAATGGGCACGAGAAAAGAAGATGATCATGTTGGTATAGGTAGTCCAAATCATATCCTTTAAGCTATCCTTTAACTATGCAATCCGGTGCTCACGAGTTTGAATCGCGGGCGCGCCGCGCCTCTTTTAAAGCCCATTGCGGGAGGATCTTTGGACCAAATCCCAACAATCCCCCTCCTAAGACTTTGCCATCTTTCGGCTCGTGCTTGGCAACCTCATTTTGTCCGCCAAACTTCGCCAGTTCTAACGCCAACTTCTTTGATTCAGCGTCGCGTCACGCCACCTCTCGATTCGGCCACCCAACAACCTACACCTTGGCCCGGTTCGTCTGTTTACCTCGATTTCGGCCACACGACAACTTACCCTTGATTCTGGTCCCACCCAAAGAACCTACACCTTCGATTCGTCTATTTTACGAGTTCCGCCACCTGGCAACCTACCCTTCGATTCTGGTCAACCCAAAGAACCTACACCTTGATTCGATGCATTTGGCCACACGACAACCTACCCTTGATTCTGGTCACCAGAGACCTACACCTTGATTCCAGTCTATTTTACCTCGATTCGCCATCGGCAACCTACCTTTAGTTCCGGTTCGTTTACCTCCATTGCGCCAAAGATCTCGGTTCCACCGCTCCCGACAACCTCAACTGCAGCGTGCTTCCAAGGGAATTCGAACTCGTGACTGCTCGATACCAGTTGTTGGACCTCTAGCGCTACTCGGATTGACGATCCCCACAAACCAACACGAGTCTTTTCTAGCGCGTTTTGTCCTCACTCACGCCGCACTCGAAAACTTCCCAGGGGTCACCCATCCCATGTCTACTCCCAGGCCAAGCACGCTTAACCTCGGAGTTTCTATGTAATGGGCACGAGAAAAGAAGATGCATCTGTTGGTATAGGTAGTCCAAATCATATCCTTTAAGCTATCCTTTAACTATGCAATCCCGGCGCTCACGAGTTCGAATCGCGGGCCGCGCCTCGCGCCTCTTTTAAAGCCCATTGCAGGCAGGATGCTGGACCAAATCCCAACACTCCACTTTTGTCTAGAAAAAGAAGATCATGTAGAAATATTGTGCAAAATTGTTAAAGTAAATCTTGCAGATAATGGCTGTCCAACGGTTTGAATTTTGTTGTCAAAAACATAGGTCGACCGGTCGAGTAGAAATAGAAATTTGAAACTGGATCGCACTAGTTTACACAGGGGGACCGGTCGACGAGGGGTCCGACCGGTCGACCCCCTGTTGGACCGGTTGAGGTCTCAGAAATTGAATATAGGAAGTTTTCTGTAATGTTTCAATGTTCAAACACCGGTCAACCGGGTGGTCGACCGGTCGACCTCCTCCAAAATTCTTCCTATTTTGTTTCTGTTTCAAGTTCCGACTTTCAGACACGGGATGCCCTCTAGGGCAACTGGTTGACCTCAAAACAGAAGTGTTGTCCGATTTTTATCAAAAATAAACTTCAAGAAGTACTCCAAAAAATTAGTATAAACATTTTAAATCAATTGGAAGTATTTGGACAACATTTAGGAACATTGTTTTGGTGTAAAAACTCAGTTAAACAAAATCATCAAAATCATGATAAAAATATTTATCTAACAATTCATTGATAATGTCCAGTTAAATTGAGGGAGTGAATTCTACTACGAAGTCCGCCAATGCTTGTCCTTTGATTGTAGTTCTTGGTTCGTATGAGATTTCGAATTAGCTGAGTTCAACTGCCAATTTGATCACCCGACCAGACGTGTCTGGTCGGTGCATGGCTTGTTTTAGAGGATAGTTTGTCAAGACGAGGATCCTGTACTCCAGAAAATATGGCCTTAATTTTCTTGAAGATATGACTAGTGCATACGCCAACTTCTCCATGGGTGGATATCGCAGCTCAACATCATGCAAGGCCTGGCTGATGTAGTAAACAGGATGTTGGATCATGTTATCTAATCGGATCAATATCCAGCTGACTGCATACTCTGAAACTGCCAAGTACAAATACAAATTTTCACCTAGGTTTGGCTTTTGGAGTACCAGAGTAGTTGCCAAGTATTGCTTTAAGGACTTGAATGTCGCTTACGTCTGCTCGGTCAATTCAATGTCTTTATTTTTCTTAATGATCTCAAAAAATGACTTGCATTTATCAATTGATCTTGATACAAATCTGCTTAATGCGGCTACTCGCGCAGTTAAACTTTGTACTTTTTTAATAGAATTAGGGGGTTCTAGATCGATTATGGCCTTAATTTTATCTTGGTAAGCTTTGATTCCCTCTTTGACTGACCATATATCATAAAAATTTCCCTAAACTGACCCCAAATGTGCATTTTTTTGGATTCAACATCATATTGTACTCGTGCAAAATCATAAACATTCCATTAAGATGAGCAATATTGTCGGCATCGTGCACGAATTTTACAAGCATATCGTCTAGATAGACTTCCATTGTACTTCCTATCAATTTTTCAAACATCTTGTTAAGTGACTTTAGATAGGTTGCTCCTGCATTCTTCAAGCCGAATGGCATCAATTTGTAGCAATATACACCGCAACCTTAGTAAAAAGATGTGTTCTCCTCGTCATTTGGATGCATTTGGATCTGATTGTTCACGGAATAAGCATCCATAAAGCTTATTAATTCATACCCTGCCATTGCGTTTACCATGTAATCAATATGAGGGAGAGGATAACTGTCTTTAGGACATGCTTTGTTAAGGTCAGTGAAGTCCACGCATAGTCACTATTATCTGTTGCTTTTCTTAACTAGCACGGGATTGGCTACCCACCTTGGATAGAGGGCTTCTCTAATGAATTTGTTGTCCATCAGTTTGCTGACCTTAACTTCTAACGCCGTCTACCTATCTTAGCTGATTTTTTCTTTTTTATGGATTCTTGAAAATTATTTGAGATGAATATTCCCTGTGATGATATCGCATGTTTTGGGTCGATTTCGGGCATGTCCGAAAGTGAGACCATGCTTATGTTTTTACTTTGCCCTTCGATGAGTTCGAACCAGAGTGGTTCTTGAAAATTATGCCCAATCTTATTTTGTTATCGACATCTATTTTCGATTTCTTCCACGGTTTGGCCCTTAGCATGCTTACGTTTTTTGCTTTGTCTTTCCTTCTTTTGTAAGAGCAATTCTTTTTTTCTTATCAGTTCTTTTCCAGGGTATCTCCCCGAGTTGTATTCTAGTATATTTTGCTTGGTGTTCCGAGTTTGGCGAACATTCCGATATTAGCCGATTCTTTGACTCTCCTTCTCGAGCATGTTTATCTCCATGGGCCTGAGTTTGAGCGAACACTCCCTTGATTCTATTTGGTGCCCTTGTGAATGCCTTCTCATTCTGGTGTGGGAAACTTAATGTAAATATGGTAAACTGATACGGTGGCTTTCAAATGATAAAGTAGCGGACTCCTGATGATTGCGTTATAAAGTTAGAATGATCCTTCCGCCCCCAAATCCAAGGATACTATCATTGCATCGACGAATGTAAGAATCATCCACTTTTAACCTCCGGAATGCCTTAATGCAGATCATTGATGCATAACTACCAGAGTCGACCAGGATCCTATGGACTGGGATACCCGGATTGGTGCCTTACTAACAAGGGGGTCGGAATGTGGATGGACCGGCTAGTCGGCATCCTGTCGGAAAAAGTGAAAAAACCCATTGGCTGGCCTTGCTTAATTTCTGCTACGCGAACATGTTGCCCTGCATTTGCAGCTTCTCTAACTTCTGCTTTTATTTTGCAAATTGACTTGTTATCTTCTGCCATGTTTGTATTAATGAGGGTTAATATTTCACGTCCATTGGGATTCACGGGTGGTAGTCTTGCTTGATCGTCGAGTCTCTCTGGAATTGTTCCAGCGGGGACCAGCTGTGGGGGTGGTAAATCCTGCACATATCTCTTTAAACCTCCTCTTTGAATAATTCTTATAATTTCTCTTATTAAATCCTGACATTCATCGGTCTCAAGACCAACCGATTTGTGATAATGGCAATAGCGAGTGCTGTCCAACTTTGTAGGGTCCAACTTCAGCGGGCTAGAGGTAGCAAATTAATATTCTTGATCTCCTTCAGAATAACTGATGGGGGATGAGTGAGCGTGCTCCTCATTGCTGCGACCTTAGCTCGCACTTCTTGGTATGACTTGTAGCCATTGATAGAGCTGTCCGAAAATGACTTGAATCCTAATCCTGAACCCGAAGCTGCATCCTTCTTGAAATCTTTCTATGCTCCTTGCGACTTCTGCTTGGTCGCAGATCCAACCATAGCTTCTTCTGCACATATATGCCGCTCTGCGCAGATAAGAAATTCCTAGAAAGTGCTCACCCCTGACTCATGAATGGCGTAATAAAAATAGGAATAGGGGACAAGTCCTGAAATGGACACCATGAGCATGGTGTCATCGGAGACAGGTTCCATTTCTCGTATCTGGTTATTGAACCTGGAAATGTAACTTTTCAACGAATCGTCTTTATTTTTCTTGATGGTAACAAGTGAGTCCTTCGGCACAACATGAACCTTGGACGCCAAAAAATGTGTAGTTAATGTCGGCGCCAAGTCATTCCACGAACGAATCAAGCCCGGTGACAAAGTTCGAAACCAGCGATGAGCTCAGTCACCCAGGGTTAAAGGGAATGCCCTGCACAGAATAGCGTCGCTAGGACCATATAACTCAATCCACGCCAAATATTTGTGAATATGAGTGGTCGGATCATTTTCACCATCGTACAATCAAATTTGTGGGACTTTAAATGTTACGAGGAGAGGAGTTGTTAAAATTTGTGGAGCAAACAGTGACAGTATATCGGGCTGACCTGATAAGGGACTTGGCTGGTAAGGGCGTCATCAGGCGTCCCTTCCAACTCATTGAGACGACGCTGCAGGCGGAGTATTTCAGCTTCTCTGGCATTCAAAGGACTGGGATCCTGAGCTCGATTAGCTTTAGGAGGCTCTCGATTGCTAGGAAATTAGATCCTAGACTGGATAGATTGCAAAGGTCGTTCTCGGATATGCTCGGCCCCAGCGCCCAAATCTTCGAATGGGCGGTGGGGGACGTCAAAGAAATGGTGATTGTTCCTCGACCCTGCTATGGTCCACGCCTTCATCCCGTGGCCTTCTTCTTTCTCTCCTATCTTCAGACTGCCTATTTCGAGACTCGACTTCTTGGTTATCTTGGTTTAGAGGGGCTTAATTTTAAATATTTTGTTGGGGATTGGCTGGTGGAGGAGGTGGAGGAATGACTATTTGTGGGGGAGGAACAACTGGGACTACTAATGCTCTAGTTAATAACTGGTTCATTTGTTGCAAGTATTCTGGGTTTGAGAAAAGTTGCGTGATGGGCAACAATGATGCGCCCCCAGTTTCGATAAGGTTCACATTTTGGGGATTTTGGGGATTTTGGGGATGGAGGACTTGCCTGTGAGGTTTTCTAGAATTTTCACTCATTGTTTGATAAGAAGGAAAACGAATTACCTCGGCTGGAATTTTTGAAACTTCTAGGAATGAGACTGGACCAAACGGGCCCTCCTTCTAGCGCTAATTTGTTGATGCTATTATTCGATCAACAAGCCAAAACTTAAAAGCGTGACTAGGAAAGTAAACATGAACAACTTGAAAATATTGTAAGTGGCTAAACTGCCTTTTTTATTAGGAAAGCCGAGCAGGCTGTTTCTGGTCGGCTCTTGTACACTGAATTTGAATTCTCTAATCTATATAATGGATTATTCTCCTGTCAGTTTCCTAATAAATGAGATCTATTTATACTAATACAATTAGTGGTTAAGTATTTATTACATTTATTGGGGCACTTGCCAAAATATTAGTTGGGGTGTTTGTCTTATCTTGTTGTGCGTTGACATGTGGCTTGGTCTCCGCCACATAGATTGAATCAACTTATGTGTTGAGGAAGGTCTTGCGAGGATATTTGCGGTTTGACTTATCGATGCGAGAATAAATGATTTTGTGGCTAAATTTTACAATTACCTACAGTACCTGGAATAAAAAATATCATTTCCCCCAAATTATACCAACGACTTAGTGGAGGGATGTTGAGTGGAGGGATATTGAATTATCTTGCCGGATATTTGAATGGTTTGAGCTCGGTTCGGCATCCCGGCTCTGGTGAGGGTGGCCTGATCGGTGCATGTCATCTGATCGGTCCACGTTATCGAATCTTGGACGGCCACATGAATATATTTTGGCCAGCTCGGCTAGGGTATGATTAAGACCTATTTGCACTTGTTTATATGATGAATTTGTCACCCTCATTGCCTAGTTTTCAGTAGGCCCAAACTATGTCAGCTTGGTCCATGAACCCAGCTGTTTGATTAATTTTGAACGTAGGAACTTGTTCAAATATGTTTCGGGTTGGTGGCCTGGAAATGACATTTTCAGATAACATATATATTAATTAGAAACAAAGTTGAAAACCTCTAACAAGTGGTAATATGTTATTATAGAGTCTCAAAATTGTCCGAATCAACAGGGAATATTGACTTATTATAGTCCTAATGCAGCAGCCAAAGTTTTTTCGGCACTGAGATGAAAATCTTGCAGCATAATACTCGCACTACCTCCGTACCAACTTGGCTATAATAATAATAAATTAAATAGATTAGAAAAATGAACTGCATTAACTAACCCATTTTTTTATATCATAAAAGTTTTGCATTCTTTATATATAACTGCATGTGCATGTTCCTTGGTTTGTTGAACTACGAATCCCCCCAGTATATAGGATTTTATTTTTTTATTGAGGAAAGTATATAGGATATTTTGGAAAATGGTCCATTCATCAAGTTGATTTATTGGTCCCTACTTCCAATAATGAAAATTATACGTAGAAGCAGGTTAATTGAAAATGCTCTCTTTTTGGCCTGTTGCCACCAATATTTGTTGCTATTAGGCATGAGAATTGTATCCGTCAAAATCTGAACTTCCTTTTTCTTTTCTTTTTGTGTTTTCTTTGTGTAATGTTAATTGTGTTATATGGGGAAGAGTGACGTTAAGGGTTCCTTATTTTAGTTCGACAAGGCTACTGAGCTGGATCCTTGTTGGAAAGCAGGCAATTATTAGTTTATGTTAGTCCTTGTCAAGTGGCCTTCTTATCTTGATGCTTTCTAGTTTGTTAGAGCATATGTGGTAAAGTTATCAAATGTTCAGTTTTAACTATTCCTAGGCTAGTTGCATCCTTAGCAGTATATGTGATGAATAACAAAGATAGGCAAAAACTTGCGTGAGACGGAGCCATTACACAAAGTTTTAAAAGTTTTTTTTTTTCACATTTTTTTTCTTAGGCTTTATATTTGTTTTTTAGGGTTTATTTTGTTTCTTGAGTTTATTTTTAATTGATTTGGGTTTTTAGGATTTTTAGTTTTTTTTAGGGTTTATTTTTTAATTTTTGGGTTTATTTTTGTTTTTCGGGTTTATTCTTCATGGTTCATATTTTTAGGGTTTTTTTTTGTTTTTTCATGGTTCATTATTATTTTTAAATTTATTTTCATGGTTCATGTTCTCAAGACGGAGCCCTTAGGAGATCCGTCTCACGGATTTAGATCCGTGAGACCGTCTCACAAGAGACTTGCTCACAAAGATATTATTTTTTTCTGGAAAAATTCAATAATTAGTAACACTTGATTTTTGTCTGCCGGGAACCACAACCCTTGCTTACTCGTTTTAAGGCAATTTGTAAACTTTAATGCATATATAAATATATGTATTTGTATATATTCCATGTGTGTGTGTTCGTATATATATGAAACATATATATGGATGATGGATTTACATATGTTGATGAAGTATTGGTGGATGAATTTTGATGTATATATGATGGTTTTTGAGAAGATGATGATAAATGTTAGTTTATACATTTTAGGATTATTAGTAAGGTGCACGTGCGTTGCACGTAAACCTTATAATTTTTCTAATAAAATTTAAAGTGATCTATTAATTTATTTTATTTAAAGTTTTTTTCATGTTGCATAATAGAAGTTGATTGTTGGGAAACATAGATCAAGCTAAGTGAAGTTCACAGCATGTGTCATAATTAAGAATATAATCTTGAAAGTTATGATTCGCAATATTTTTTTATAATTTTAAAAACCATATGTTGGCATATATCAAATAGTCTGGCAGTTAATCAAATAGTTTGACATCCACAATAATTTGGCATTCATTCGCCATCTCAAAATATAAGCCATTACATGAACCATGAAAGCACTTAAAATTGAAGATAAATATTGATCGAATTGAAGCTGCATTAATTCTTCTCTTGTTTTATTTCTGAAATTGACATTGTCTTCTTTTTTGTTGACTTTGACACTCTTTTGCCACATTTTTTTGTGATACTCTGTAGAGTTGCGTCATCATCACTCAATATCTGGATCTAACTAACATTTTCAAGCATTGCGCTTTGTTTGTTTTCGTCTTCTTTTCCCATGTCATCTTTATTTTGTGCTCTATCGAAATTGATAGACGTAATTGATGTCTTCCTCTTTCTTTCTCTTTTCCAAGCTAATTTGATCTTTTCGATTGCCTCAGCTACTAAAATAAGTTTTCCGTTAGACACTTGTACTTTTTTGTTGAGGGCAATCAGAAATTGAAACTCTTTCGCCGTTTGCAAGAGTAGATCTTTGTAGTATTTTGACTGATGTTCTCCCTATTGAATGTCAATAACAATTGAATTAATGTTAAGATAAAACATAATCACTTATAATTAAAAATGATGAATAGTTAATAATTCCATATATTCAAATTTGTTTTATCATAAAAATGACAACTATAATATCCCTTGTTTGATTATTCTATTACATATATTTTATGAATACAAAAATTTAAATTTATAGAAATATAAATAATATATCCAATAATAATATTACCTGCTCAATTGATATTAAATATTATAAATACTGTTGCAACATCCTCAAACATGGTTATGAATGCACTTTCCTCCCCTTGTTTCGCATTCAGTACCAATCTGTATCTGGAATTGTGAAGATATATTAGTTATACGACATGCATTATTTAGTTTTATTTTTAAAAATAAATAATTAATACATTGGTGTTGTTTCAATTTTATTGTCATTGCATTTATTGCACGCCACATTTTCTTTATCTTTCAAAACTGAAGCCGCACAATTTTTGCATGAGTCATACCATAGGGTAGATGTGTTTTCAATTCTATCAACAATTCCCTTGAAACAGTAACACGTATCCTGTAAGGGAACATGGTTAAATTACAACATAATTATTTGATTGTGTTAGTAATTTACTAAAATTCTACATGGTCATAATTAAAAAAGACATGAAATTATAATGAATGTACCTTAGTGTATGTCGTTTGTGCATGATTTCATTGAGCTTCACTTCCTTTGCAACCTTTATTCTTTGAATCATTGATAATTCTCGAATTTTCATTGGATTACCAATTGTGAGTACCCTATGAAAAATTAGGAAGCAATATGTGTTATTTTTTTATTCGGTCTATATTGTTCAAATTTAAATTTTTTTATTACCAATTTCTCAAATATTCAATTCTTCCACATATTCTTGGGTGAGTTTTCAACTTTTAATAAGTACATGTCTCTATTTTTTTTATATATATTATATATATGTACATCATCAAAAATCAACAGTTACATGCATTATTCTTAGGTGAGTTTTCAACTTTTAATAAGTACATACCTTCTTGTTCTTGAGAAAAAATCTCATTCAGAGATGAAAATCTTGGTACTTAAGAGATATCATCAATAGTTGGTCTACTACCTGAAACATAAGTTAATGAAAAACATTAAAAGATTATTTGTAGAATTCGTCGAAGAAGTGAATATTTATTAAAAATCAATTAGTAGTTATGTACTTTGTTCTGGTATAGTGGTTTTGTTAACAAAATATTTTTTAATGTTTTGATGCCATCCTTTCTCACCTCATGGAAAGAGAAGTGGATACTGTAAAAGGGTCATAACATCCATAATAATGTTTTATTCTATGTCTATCTCCGGAATGTGTGTGTACCACAATCTCTGACTCAAATGGTATGCATACATTATTTTCTTCAACCCATATTGCTGCAACTTGATCCGCCGTTGGAGAATTATACACTCATTGATCCAATTTCACATCTTTTGAGATATGGAGTTGAACATTATCCATTGATGGATAATCCTTTAAAATCCAAATCACTTTTGCATATGGATTCACATCTAGAATACCTATGAGTATTTTCACAGTAAGTTCAAATAAAATGGAGTTTTCAAGTATGTTCATTCTATTTTGGACCTCATTTTCCGTTTCCACAAAATATAATTGGAAATAACCAGAACCATCTTGTTTGGGTATCAATTCTGGAAGACCATGATACAACATGCCTTGTGCTCGAAAAGTATAAACCCCTCGTCTTGCAGATGCAAGTTCTTTATCTAACTTTACTCCAAATGAGGTGAAAGAAAATATGAAATTAAACGCACGAATATTTGTTTGAAATTGGATGGACTCTTCTGACTGAGAAGTAAATAACTCATATAGCTCATCGGGAACTTGTGGGTGCAAGTTTAATTTCTTCATTATCGCAGCAATATATAGTAGGCGCATACTCAAATTTTATAGCACCACAATGTTTACAATTTGGCATTTTTTTAGCTGATGTATTTCAAAATATACATGCTCATCAATCATTGAACCTAAAAGAAACAAATATCAAATAATCCAGAATAAAAAAATAATAACTTTATATGTTTTATTTAATAAAACTAACTTTATAATATTGACCTTGTGGTTCACATGGATTTTGATCTTTAAAAAGATATGTAACTTGTGAACTTTGTCGCTTCTGATTTTTCTTCACTTTATCAATATATTCTTGCTTCTTTGTAGCATTTAGATTGTCATATTTTCTTTTCATCTTATCACAAGTCCTTACTGTAACAAAAATATAGGTTTTTTTAAATAAAATGTTTTACATTTTTTTCAATAGTGAAATACTGACAAAAATATTTTGAAATTTTAATTATTACAATAGAAACACACAAAATTAATATTGAATCTAACTTATCTTATGATGAATTTGATGTGGATGATTTCTTTCGCAATATATGGAGTTCAAATTATTGACAAATCCTGGTCGTAAAGTAAATAATTATTTACACGGGTATCAAATGGTCTGTATCACAACAAAAAATTATAATATTATCAATATGAGACATACAAGTCAGAGAGATAATATTTCAATAAAATGAAATATACACTACACAATCAATTGCTAGTGGGGGGAAAATATAAGTGGGATAGAAATAGAAAGTGAAGGAGAAAGTGGAATTAATTAAATTATTTGGGATTATCGTTTTATATAATGGAATTTTTTATAATTTTTTTTTGAAAAATTGTTAGTTACGTTATATTCCGAAGTGAATTTTTAATTATCATTTTGATTTTTTGGTATTTCATAGTTGCCCTGCGCACATGTGATGTTTATAAATTGATATGATTGACACTTAACTATGTATTTAACGAAGGGCAGAGCTAGGAATAAACTTGGGGTGACTGATATACGAAAATGGGGTGGGCCGGATAACAAAATCATATAAATTATAATTATTTTCTTAAAAATATAATTTTTTTAATAATTGGAGGGGGCGGAGTGCCTCTCCCTCCGCCATTGTATTTAACAAATCATTTCATATGTTTAATAAACAAAATAAAATAAGATATTCTTAATGTTTTATGAGCAGACCTGTCACCGCGCAATCCTTGTCAATTAACTCTTCATTTCCCCCTTGTACTAATCTCTTAGGTTTGTAGTAATATTTGTTGGAATTGGTTTGATAATTTAGATTTTGACCCGATTTTGACCAATTATTTAAGTGGGGTCACTTATTCAAAGTATGAAATAAATGAGATAAACATCATCTACGCCGCGGGTAGATGAGTTTAGCATTTTGAATTTCTCAAAACCAATATCGGTTGAATGAGAAATAAATGCATAAAGTTGGCCACTTAAAATGCTTTTATATATGGAATATAAAAGGGTGGGAATATGGAAAGCCATATCCCACATAGGAAAAATATTAAATGTTTGACTAGTTAATAAATAGCTTCACCACTAATAAGGAGTAATCAATTGGAACTCCTTATGGTACACCCTAGTGGACCAAGTCAATTTTGACTAGCTTTTGGCTAGTTCAAAAGGCACCGAGGACGGTGCGGAGCACCATCCGAGCTGGAGCCGGAGCCGAGCCTCGGCCCGCACACGTCGCACTTAGTCGCATTAGGCGTGAGGCGCTCTTTGCTTGCGTGACGTATGCATCGTGGCGAGGAGCTTTGAGGAGCCCCTAAAGTTTTGGAAAATCGAACCAGGGTTGATCCGGTGGCTCGGTGGCGTGGCAGGCGGCTTCGGGTGGCGATGACTTGGCGAGAATCGCACTTTGGCGACACGCATGGCGCCGATTTGATGCGTCGATTCGCTAACGGGCACTTTGTGATTGGGCCGCGTCATCCCGGTGTGCGAGGTGTATGCCAAAGGGTGTGTTCCAGACAGATGCGATCGGGACCATCGGATCGCATTTTGTAACCACAGGCGCGATCGACGGTCAAGAGCGATCCAGGACCATGGGTTGCACCCGATCGAAGAGGCACCAGGAGCTCTATATAAACTAGCCCCTAGGATTCATTTCATGATATCAAAATCGAATTTTACTTCATATTTTGTATTGTAAAAGAGAGTCAAGAGCATCATAGTGTTCGCTGTACTTGCGATTTGTAGTGCAACTATCGCAAGTAGTTCGTCGTTGTATCTTGGGAGATGATTGCCGTATTCCGTAAGCACCGTGAGCAGGACAATCTTGTCTTAAAGAGAAAGAGTCCAACTCTTGCTTCGACGTTTCGATTGTTACCGTTACTCTGCTCGTTTGTTTTTCCAGCCATTCGGTATACACCAACATGATTTTACCAACAGTTTAAGACGAGATTTTCATGTATATCAAATGGCTTCAACGTCTCCAGTTCCAGCACCAGCACCAGCACCGGGAGAGAAACCCGAGAAGTTTGGGGGTTCAGACTTCAAAAGATGGCAACAGAAAATGTTGTTCTATCTTACGACTCTGAACCTTGCTCGTTTCCTTACGGAGGATGCCCCAACTGTGGGGGAAGAGGAGACAGATAAGGAGAAGAGGATGGTTCGATGCTTGGAGTCAAAGCGACTTCCTGTGCCGGAACTACATACTCAACGGACTGGACAACACATTGTATAATGTGTATTGTTCGGTAAAGACTGCTAAAGAGCTGTGGAGCCCTTTAGAGAAAAAGAACAAAATGGAAGATGCTGGCACAAAGAAATTTGTTCTCGGCAAATTCCTTGAGTTCAAGATGGTTGACACCAAAATGGTGATCAGCCAGTTTCAAGAGATACAATTCTGCACGACATAATTGCAGAAGGAATGGTTGTGAGTGAATCATTTCAAGTAGCAGCTATTATTGAGAAGCTACCGCCTCTGTGGAAGGATTTCAAAAATTACGAAGCATAAGCGGAAGGAGATGGGGCTTAAAGACTTAATTGTCAGATTGCGAATTGAAGAAGACAATCGCAAGTCTGAGATTAAGTCGGCAAGCTTCCTATGGAGGCAAAGGCAAACTTGGTGGATCCCAATGCTAGCAAGAAGAAAGCACCGGGAATAATCGAGAAACATGGGAAGGCTAAAAAGTTCAAAGGAACTGCTTGGTGTGGAAAGTCGAATCATAAGACTAAAGATTGTCGTCTTCCTAAAAAGGCCAATCGGAACCGGTGCATGTGACCTAGGACAAATCAGTACCAATTGATATGTCCGAGCTTGATCTCTCGGCTGTTGTGTATTAAAGCAACAAATGCTACATGGTGGAGAACCCGAGAGAATGGTGGGTGGACACAGGTGCTACACACCACATATGCTCCGACAAAGACATGTTCTCAACATATACTCCTATCAACGGAATGAAGCTATACATGGGGAATCATGCAACATCTGAAATTGTCGGTCTCGGCAAGGTGGTGCTGAAGATGACCTCGGGCAAGGAGCTGACCCTCGTTGATGTCCTTCATGTTCTAGCCATTCGGAAGAACTTAGTGTCAGGATCGTTGTTGGTCAAGGCAGGGTTTAGATTAGTATTTGAGGCTCAAAAGTTTGTACTTATGAAAAATGGACAGTTCATAGGGAAGGGTACTTAGATAATGGGATTCAAGATGAATGTAATGAATGTACTCCGAAACTTTGAAAGCAATAAAATTAATGCTTCTTCTTATTTGCTTGAGTGTTCAAATTTATGGCATGTTAGATTAGGACATGTGAATTTTAACACTTTGAAAAGGTTAGTAAACTTGGAGTTATTACCTAACTTTAAAATAGATTCACATCACAAGTGTGAAATCTGTGTTGAGGCAAAAATGGCCAAAACACCATTCCACTCGGTGGAAAGAGAAACAGAACTCTAGAGTTAATTCACGAGTGATGGAACTGATTTAAAGTTTGTGCAAACTAGAGGTGGGAAAAAGTATTTTATTACTTTTATCGATGATTGCACAAGATCTTCGTTATGTATATCTTTTAAGAAGTAAAGATGAGGCCTTAGAAGCTTTTAAAAGCTATAAGAATGAGGTTGAAAATCAACTTAGCAAACGAATTAAGATAATTCGAAGTAATAGAGGTGGAGAATATGGAGCTCCTTTTGATGAATTTTGCTCGATTTCGGTATTATTCATCAAACGCATGACTCCTTATTCACCACAATCAAACGGTATTCTTTGAACGCATAAAAACCAAACTCTAAAAGAGATGATGAATGCTTTGTTGATAAATTCTGGTTTACCTCAGAATTTGTGGGGGGAAGAAATTCTCTCGGCTAACCACATTCTTAACAAAATACCACACAAAAATAAAGATAAAACTCCGCATGAGTTATGGAAATGTCGAAAACCTTCCTACAAATACCTGAAAGTGTGGGGGTGCTTGGCTAAAGTAGAAATACCTAAGCCAAAACAAGTCAAGATAGGGCCTAAAATAATCGATGGCATTTTCATTGGATATGCAATTAACAAAGAGTGCATATCAATTTTTAGTGCACAAATCAAGCAATTCGGATGTACAAGAAAGTACAATTATTGAGTCAATGAATCTTTGTATTTTTCGGAGACGTGTTTCCTTGTCAAGAAAGGAAAAGAAGCTAGTTCGGCAAAAGAACATGTGATACTACCGATGGTGATCATCAAAGTGATGAAGAACGAAGACGATAAAAGGGCCAAAACAACTAAGTCTTTTGGTCCGATTTTCTAACTTATGTGTTAGAAAATGAACCAAGGACAATTGGTGAAGCATTGTCCACTCCAGAAGCTCTATTCTGGAAAGAAGCTATTAACAGTGAGATAGATTCCATTATGCAAAATCATACTTGGGAGTTGGTAGATCTCCCACCAGGAAATAAGCCTTTAGGATGCAAGTGGATTCTTAAAAGGAAATAGAAAGCTCATGGAACTATAGATAAGTACAAGGCCAGGTTAGTAGCTAAGGGATTTAAACAAAAGAAGGCCTTGATTTCTTTGATACGTATTTCTGTGACAAGAATCACATCTATTAGAGTTCTCATTGCTATTGCAAGCATTGCATTAACTTGAGATACACCAAATGGATGTGAAACGGCTTTTCTAAATGGTGAATTAGAAGAGAAAATCTACATGGAACAACCCGAAGGGTTTGTTGCTCCGGACGAGGAGAAGAAGATGTGCAAACTCGTTAAGTCATTGTATGGCCTTAAGCAAGCTCGAAACAATGGCACGAGAAATTTGACAACTATCTTTGTCAAATGGTTTCAAAATTAACGAGTATGATAAATGTGTTTACATTAAAGACACACCTAATGCTTATGTAATCGTGCATGCGTATGTTGACAACATGTTAATTATGGGTAGTAATCATGATATAATCATGAATACTAAGAAAATGCTAATCAAACATTTTGATATGAAAGATATGGGTATATCGGATGTTATTTTGGGAATTAAGATTTCTAAAACATCGATGGACTTGTTTTATCACGATCCCATTATATTGAGACAAGATCTTGAAAGTTCAATGCTTATGACAGTCCTCCGGCTAAAACGCTTTGTTGATTTAAGCTTACACTTAGCTAAAAATCAAGGCGCGCCAGTATCTCAACTAGAATATTCTCGGATCATTGGCGTCTAATGTATGTAACAAAGCGCACACGCCCCAGGATATTGCCTACGCAGATTAATAAAGCGAGTAGATTTACGAGTAATCCTGGAAATGACCATTGGAAGACATTGATAAGGGTTCTTAGGTATCTAAAACTCACCTTGAATTATGGATTACATTACTCGAGATATCCAGCTGTATTAGAAGGATACAGTGATGCTAATTGGATATCTGACTCAAAAGACTCTAAGTCCACTAGTGGTTATGTTTTTACCATTGGTGGTGGAGCGGTGTCATGGAAATCTTCTAAACAAACGTGTATAGCTCGATCCACATTGGAATAAGAGTTTATAGCGTTGGATAAAGCTGGTGAAGAAGTGGAATGGCTTCGCAACTTTTTAGAGGATATTCCTTGTTGGCCTAAGCCGGTGGCTGCAATCATGATACATTGTGATAGTCAGTCGGCTATAGGAAGGGCTCAAAATAGCATGTACAATGGTAAGTCTCGACATATACGTCGAAAACATAACACCGTTAGGCAGTTGATCTCAAATGGGGTTATTACAATCGATTACGTGAAATCGAAAGAAAACCTAGCGGATCCGTTAACTAATGGTTTGAATAGAGATCAAGTATACTGCTTATCGAAAGGAATGGGCTTAAAATCCACAAAATAAGAGTGTTCATAACGGTAACCCAACCTTGTGAATTTGAGATCCCAAGACCTTGGTTCAATGGGACAACTAAGTTATGAAAGTTCAGATAAACACTTGGAGCAAATTACAGCTCATTCCTATCCAAGTGGAGAAACCTGCTGAATGTGGTGAGGTTAAGTTATAAACTTTTAATGATTCCTATACTTTAAAGAAGTGGAGTATGGCAGGACACTCTTAATAGGAGATCACCTATATAAGTGTGAAGACGGGCCACTTCAACGAAACACTTATGAATCCAAGATGTTGTCCAGGGCCAAAATGGACACAACTGTGAGAACCAAATGGTGTTAGGAAAGATATTGTGTGGATGTTGTTGTTTTGGTTTACATAATCAGCTGAACAGTTTAAGACATCGTGTCACTATGCAGCCTAGTAAATCCGATAGCATTCCACTAAGGAAGGTTCAAAGCCACAAGCTACCTCTCCCGATGCAATAGCTTTCCGCTTGAACTCTCTTAGTATCTGCATTGTCATATGCATTTATTATTCATTCATGCGGGGGATTGTTGGAATTGGTTTGATAAATTAGGATTTGACTCGATTTTAACCAATTATTTAAGTGGGGTCATTTATTCAAAGTATGAAATAAATGAGATAAACATCATCTACGCCGCGGGTAGATGAGTTTATCATTTTTAATTTCTCAAAACAAATATCGGGTGAATGAGAAATAAATGCATAAAGTTGGCCACTTAAAATGCTTTTATATATGGAATATAAAAGGGTGGGAATATGGAAATCCATATCCCACATAGGAAACATATTAAATGTTTGACTAGTTAATAAAGAGCTTCACCACTAATAAGGAGTAATCAAGTGGAACTCCTTATGGTACACCCTAGTGGACCAAGTCAATTTTGAACTAGCCAAAGGCACCAAGGACGGTGCGGAGCACCATCCGAGCCGGAGCCGGAGCTGAGCCCGGGCCCGCGCACGTCGCACTTAGTCGCATTGGGCGCTTTCAAGGCGCTCTTTGCACTTCGCACGTACGCATCGTCGTGAGGAGCTTTGAGGAGCCTTGAAGTTTTGGAAAATCGAACCAGGGTTCAGTCCGGTGGCTCGGTGACATGGCGGGCGGCTCAAGGTGGTAGTGACTTGGCAGCGAGAATAAATGCAGTGGCGACACATGGCGCTGATTGGATGTGTCTGTTCGTTGACGGGGCACTGTGACTGGACGCGTCTGTCCAGTGTGCAGAGGTGTATGCCAAAGGGTGTGTTCCTTCAGACAGATATGCGATCAAGACCATCGGATCAAATTAACCCTAACCACGGCGCGATCTGGCGGTCAAGCGATCCGGACCAGGGGTTGCCCCAGTCTGAAGAGGCACCAGGAGCTCTATATAAACCAGCCCCCAGGATTCATTTCATGATATCAAAATCGA
This sequence comes from Rehmannia glutinosa, assembly GCA_016081115.2. NCBI lineage: Eukaryota > Viridiplantae > Streptophyta > Magnoliopsida > Lamiales > Orobanchaceae > Rehmannia > Rehmannia glutinosa. Next base: position 902,373 of record JABTTQ020001369.1, read on the forward strand.
ATTTTACTTCATATTCTGCATTGTAAAAGAGAGTTTAAGAGCATCATAGTGTTCGTTGTACTTGCGATTTGTAGTGCAACTATCGCAAGTAGTTCGTCGTTGTATCTTGGGAGACGATTGCCGTATTGCGTAAGCACCATGAGCGGGGCAATCTCGTCTTAAAGAGAAAGAGTCCAACTCTTGCCTCGACGTTTCGATTTTTACCGTAACTCTGCTCGTTTGTTTTTCCAGCCATTCGGTATACACCAACCTGATTTTACCAACAATATTTATGTCATGTTTTGATATTATTGATGTTTTTGAATTACTATTAATTGTACATACTTCTATATTCAAATTTGTTTGGGCTCAACCTTGTACTCTAGTGGTTGAGACATGTAATGTAAGGGTGAATGACCCGGATTTGATCTCATTCGAGTGCATGTGTTCCCTCCCCAAGTTCCCCCATTTTACTCAAAAAACGTATTCAAATTTGCTTGTGATATTATCGCCCAAATTTAAAGTTTTTTTTTGAAAGATGGACTAACTTGTTAATATTTTATAATCTATCTATAAACTACAAGTCTACTTTTTAAAAGATTAAAAGTGAACAGAGACCAAGTTGCATGATGAACAAAATTCGGATATTATATTAGATAAAAAAATGAACTTTTAGTAAGAAAGATCAAAATTGTAAAAATTATTTAAGAATTATTCATAATTTTGAAAACATATATCAATTAATTGTTGATATATGAAAAATTCTTCAAAAAAATGACCCTTTTTAGTTGGTAACGCAATCAATTAATTGTTGAAATGCATTTCAATTGTTCTTCTCTGGGAATAAAATAGATGTAAGACTAACATACTATATCACCATTTAAAAGCTTACAAACCATATTTTTTTATTTAAAAATATATTTTATCTATTATAATAATTAAATAATTATATAAAAATAATAATATTAATAAAATATATTATATATTTTATATTTATAGGCCATAAATAGGCCGACCTATTATGCTTGAAAAGCTATTTCAAAAGCATAGGTTCGACCTATTTACAAAAATAGGCTTATAAGAAGGCCTTGGCCTAACCTATTTATGAAATAGACCAGGCTAGGCGGGGCCCAAAGTAGGCTAAGCCATAGGATCCTGTCGGGTACCCTAGCCTATTTTTACCCCTACTCGCCTCAGAGAATTTGAAGTACGTGTTCGAATTTGTTTGGATTTTTTTATATGAGATATTGTTTGTCTTGTAGATATTTTCTCAATTTGAACTATGTGAATTCCAATATTTGATTGGTAACAAATAAGATATGTTGAAATAGTAATAAAAAGATTTCTCTATTGATGACACCTTTTTTTTGTTTCGTAGTTTATTCACTGCAATCGTTTGAATAAAATTTTGTTTTAGCCAAGGTGGTTGTGGAATTGGCAAAGTATGCTTATATATCCAAGTTGTGGTGTTGTTACATCCTTCTTTTCTGGTAATAAAAAAGATGAAGACTAACATACTATCCAACTTCCATAATTTAATACATAGGAAAATATGAAAATACTCGGAAAACTACATAATTCATCTACTTTATGCAATCCAATTTGGCAAATTATACAACATGAATTTCATATATTACAATTCACTATAAATCTAAGACAAAAACAACTTACTCATCAACAATCCTCGGCGAGTTGATGTTCTTCTAGACACGGAGTTATCTCAACTGATATCAGCTCACAAGTGCCAAAATAATCACTAATCATCCATAAAATTGGACTATTCATTTGGTAATAAACACAATCTACAATTCATTGCTGAAAGAAAAAAAAAGAGGAAGGTGAAACAACTGAAGAATGCTAATTAATCAAAACAGAGTCCACAAAACAGAAAAAAGGTGAAACATTTTATATGACTATTTTGTAATTTTCCTGCCAACGTTTTAACTTTGTATGCTTTTTACTAAACTTGGTAACTAAAAATTAATTTCGTAGTCCTGTCGACAGAATAAATATTTATGTAAACTTTTTTACTAAACTTTCAGATGAGATAATAAATTATAATGGGGTGTAGAAAAAACAACAAACACAATGACAATTACAGGATAACATCAGAGTTTTACAATCCAAACTTTTCTGCAATTTAATCCAACAACAAAGTTACACAAGTACATTATCTACAATGAAAACAATAATTAGCAAACACAAGAAATAATGGACTCAATATATTGAAATCCATCTGTACCCCGAAATATCAAACCACCTGGAGCAACAACTCCGACAAACTCACATATCTCTTCTGCTAAATGGGATGTGGCTTTTGGATTTTTGGATTGGCTCGTATGTGTTGAGAGAGAGCGAACAGGTTGGAAAAAATAAGAAAACTTCTTAATGCGTCGACAGATTATCGAATTATTGTTCTATCTTGATTCAGTCCCTCTTCAGTCTACAGCCGTAAATATTGTCTTCCACTACCTTTATTGTCCAAACTTGGATGGGTTAAGCGGCCAGATCCTCCAAGCCTATTTTTCTTAAAGTTAGATGATATAAAGACTGCACAAATTTAATTGGAACTCACGCAAAAACCAAACTAAACCAAGGCATTAAAATTCATAATCGACTGATCATGATTTCATTAGTTTATATATATCCATAATCATTTCATTTCTATATGTAGGACTAAATGAATGTGAATTGTCTTCTCGACTACTGATAAATGAATGTGAAATGTCTGCTAAGATTCTCATGTACCTGGCTTTCAAACTTCTCTTATACCTTCTCCTTCTCTTAATTATAATTATTAACATCTTCTCTTAATAATTCTTAAAATATGTAATTACACTTTAAACCTCATTTATCTTTAAAATATAAGGATATATTAGTCTAACAACATTTTTACAGAAATATTCAGCTTTTTAGGGATGTTAGGATTGTAATTATGTTGTTTGAATATATGCAATAGAATGTTATTTGTGTTTGCGTATTAGTGTACACAAAGTTTACTAAGATTTATTCATTATTAGAATCGATTTATAAATATCATTCATCTGTGCTCAAAAGCCATAGGAACGTTTGGATTAGCACTCAAATTTTGTGACTATTCACAATTTGATACTAAATTCTGCATTGTCAATTTATTTGGATAGTTTGAGAAAATAACATTTAAAAATGTCTTTGGTCCGATAAATAAGAAATTTAAAAATTCTGATACTAAATTCTGCATTGTCAATTCTGCATTGTCAATTCTGCACTTTGTTTGAATTATATCAAATTATAGTTTCAGTTCATATCTTTCTTTTATTCTCGGATGCACTACAATGTGTAATTTAAAAATGGGAAAATAAGAAATTTAGTCCGATAAATTGGCATATTTTGAGAATTAGTTAGCTATGTTGTCAAAATTTAATTAGTTTTAATCTAAATTCAACTTGTGCACATTTGGTCCGATTTGACTAAAAATTGTTGATATGGAGTCTGAACAAGTGGCTAATTTTGAAGTGGACAAATAATTTTGGGGATTTTTAGCCATTTGGCTGCTGGTACCAGCACTTGAGGAATTTCTCTCGGCACCCAGCACGGGCAGCCCGTGCCATAGAGCACGGCCCGTGCGGTGCCCAGAAGTTGGGCTTGAATGTTCGGCCCTTAGCACGGGCCGCCCGTGCCATAGGGTACGGCCCATGCCCTCTTCACTGGGGCCATTAAAAGACAGGCGAGAGGGCTTATGTTCTTCACAAAAACCCCCCGCGCACAGACTTACAAAACTCGGAGCCCTCTAGTTTTTTTTCCACAAATTTCACCTAAATTACCACCACAAATCACTTCCCATACTACTCTAACACGAATCACACTTGTGAAATTGATTTGAAGAGAAGATTTGAGTAGAAAAGCACCTAGGGTTTTCAAACTTCAACTCTTTTCGAATTCTCGGGATTTAAGGTATGAATTACACTTTTTACTTCGAATTTCTTGAGGATTATGGATCAGGGTTGCTATATGATGCTTGTTTGATACTTTTGTCAGGAATTTGATTGAAATTTTCTATTGGGCATTTTATCGAACACCTTGTGGGTTGTTGAATTATGATGATTTTGGTTGACTGCTTGATGAATTATACATGAGCTCGATTGTTTAGGGTGTTAGTGACTAGGATTCTCTGCAATTATATTGTTGTTTGGGCATTGGAAGCTTAATTGTGAATTGAATTGTTGAGATGAGACACTAGGCCTTACCTTAATTGTTGTATGTAATTCATCGTTTGTTTTACTTGGCATGTACGGATTCTCACAATTATTTTGCCAGGTACTCATTCGAACAAATGGCTGAACCACAGAACCAAAGAGGTCGGGGTGGACGTCAGAGGAGACCCGCTCGGGAGGTTGATCCAAATAGCCCCTTAGCTTATGGACTGACTTTCACAGAGAATGAATTAATGGAAAAATGGAACCGGCTGATCACTCGTACTTTCACGCCCACACGCTATGCCGACGATGAGTGTACCTGAGCTCTCGGGATACATGAAGAGGTTTGGCACATGTTCGAACGAGTGGGATGGACCGCCTTTATGCAAGGGCGGTGGCCGACATTTAAGACACTCGCGCTTCAGTTCCTAAGCACCGTGCAGGTTACGGAGATGCGAGTAAGAAATGAACCTCAGAAAATCCATTTCAGATTGGGCAACGTTTGGAGGAACGTCACCACTCGTTTGGAGCAAAACAAATATAAACTAATTGGGCAACGTTTGGAGCAAAAAAAAGAATAAAATATGGAGCAAAAAAATTACATAAGTTTGGAGCAAAAAAATTACATAAATCACCACTCATCACCATTTCAGATTGGGCAACGTTTGGAGCAAAAAAAAAGAATAAAATATAAACTAATTCAAAAATAATTACATAAGTTTTATTATGGACTTTAAATAAAAATAACCAAAACTAAAAATAATAATTAAATTGATTATAAAATTTATTTTAAAAATAGAAAAAGTGGCTTAAATACTTTTGTATATTATTTTATTACCAAAAAAAAAAAAGAAAAGAAACAATCAAAAGAAGAAGAAGATGATAAATCTCCATCACCACCACCCAAGTTTGGAGGCTCGTCGAATAGAAATCACCATTTTCTTGGCCCCGCCGCTAACAACACCACCATCGTTCAACTTCCTTAACAACAACCTTTTCTTCTTCTCCAAATTCTTTCCCCCCAAAATCAGTCCCTTCATTGGACGAAATTGAAGAAGAGGAAAAATCATTTTTTCCCTAGATGTCCAAAAATCTTTTCATCTGTTCTTTTTTATTTCTTTCCTAACATTATATAAAGCAATTTTAGGGAAATTGAAACTTTCAAGATGATAAAATTATTGAGATTTCTTTCTAAATTATTTTATATTTTTTTGCTCCAAAAAAATATTTTTTTATTATTAAATTATAGTTTATGTTTTATCATTTTTATTTAAATAAATATTAATATTAATTTTTTAAAATATTATTTTATTGAATTGTTTTGTTTTTATTTTGTTAATTAATATTGTATTTTAGAAGTATGGATGAACGTGCAATTTTCCCCTAAAATATGCTTATGTGACATTTTTTCTTGTTCTTTTTTTATTTTCACAAGTTAAAATATTGAGTCAATAACCAAATGGCAAAAGATCCCAAAATTATTAGTCCATGCCAGCAATTCCCATTTGTTCAAACACCATGTGAGCAATTTCTAGTCAAATTAGATTTGGTCAAATATTTTAGACTAAAACTAAATGTGCACAAATGGAAAATATTTTGGACTAAAACTAAAATTTGACAATATAGGGGATCAATTCTTAAAATAGGCCAATTTATCGGATTAAATTTCTTATTTTCACATAAAATGCAGCTGAATTTTAACGTGCATTAAAACAAATATTATATTAACGAAACCGCTTTAGGTAATTGCACATTCTTGAATGGAATATGACCTTTACCAAATGGAAGGAGAGAAGTGGAGAGGAAATTATGCATGCGTGTAGAATATAATAGAACATGTTATAACAATATGGTACATTGCTTCTTATATGAAGTATGCATATAGAATGCATACTAATGTATTGAGTTAATACAGTACATCACAAATATTAGTTGTGATTGCAGTTGGATCTATAAACGTACAGAAAATCACTATCTAACTCAGAAGTTTGAAGATGAGCTTAAGAGTTTTAATGAATTCGCTTACACAACCTATATGGATAGACGAGACCAAATTTCTAGATGTACATACAGTACGATTTCACTTGGTAAACAATGATATGTATCAAACTATTATATTTGGACTTTCGAGGAGAAAATAAATATGAGTCATGTTGTTGACAGTGATATCGACGCTGGTGGGTTATCACATGTGGATGATGTAGAAGCATCAACTACATACATCACTATAATTCAAGATGTTATCAGTCCAGATTTCAATTTGGATAATAATGTAGAAGAGTCATCGAATCTAATGCTCAAAAGTTCTATGATATACTGAAACCAGCGAATCACCAATTGAGGCCTCGGTGTAGAAAGATTTGCCCCCACTCAAGACTATAAACTCAGATCGTATGTCTGAAAATATCTCCACCAAGTCAATGAACTAATGAAACTACAATCAACAATGTTTGATCAGGATAATCACGCAAATCAACCTCAAAAACTATACCAAACATATTTTTTATATGCCAAGTATAACAAGAGTGGATCATGAAGTGGCTGGTTGTTAACACGATCAAATTGCTCAAAAAACATGATACATACATTGCAACAATTAAATATATTACCCACTAATTAAAACTGCTTTACTTTTAGGATAAAAACAAAATTCATCAAAACTTATGAAACTGAACCGAAACACAAATTTAAATTTATTCATCGAGGAGCAAATGGATGTAAAAACATAAACCAGCAAAAAGAAAACAACTCGAAACTTGTTGGCGGCACAAAAAAAAGAGAAAAAAAAGGGCTCCAATCTCTTCAAAGAACCTATTCATCTTTCAATGTCTTTCCCACATCAATTACAAACCTAAATTTGACATCACCTCTAGCAAGCCTCTCCATAGCAGTATTCACATAGTCCATGGAAATAACCTCAACTTCAGGCAATATATTATGTTTAGCCGCAAAATCAATCATCTCCTGCGTCTCTTTCAGCCCTCCGATCATACTCCCTCCCATCATCTTCCGTCCCATAGTCAACGAAAATATCGGCAGCTCAAGCGGCTTCTCGGGCAAGCCGACCACAACAAGCTTCCCATGCGGCTTCAACAAATCCAACAACCCCTGAAGTGAGTGAACAACAGAGACACAGTCCAGAATACCGTCCAAAGTTCCAGCCGCGGCTCCCATTTCAGCCGGCTTATTGCTTAGGATAAAGCCGTCTGCGCCGAGGGTATCAATGGCATAACTTTTCTTATCAGGGGAAATGTCCAGAACCGTTACCTTCGTTCCGAAAGCCTTGAGGAATTTAACCGCCACGTGGCCTAGCCCGCCCAGCCCAGCTACACCTACGTGGAGGCCGGGTTTGTCGAGCCCGTAGTATCTCAACGGGCTGTAGGTGGTGATTCCGGCGCAGACTAACGGGGCGCCTTTATCCATCGGGAAATTATCGGGCCAGCGGATGACGAACTCCTCGTCAGCCACCATAATGTCGGAGTAACCGCCGTAAGTGATCGACCCGTCGGGCTCAACTCCGTTATATGTGTCGATCCGTTCAGGACAATAATTCTCCAAATTGTCAACGCATTGATCGCACTTTCGGCACGCGTCTACTATAACACCAACACCAACATTGTCTCCATTCTTAAATTTCTGAACCTTTGACCCGACTTCCGTCACAACGCCGACGATCTCGTGACCCGGGATCATCGGGTAGTGGGCGAAGCCCCAATGGTCCTTAATCATGTGAAGATCCGAATGACAGACACCACAGTACAACACTTTGAACTGAACATCACGGTCGCCGGTGGCCCGTCTGGTGAACTCCAGAGGAGTTAGAAATCCCTTTCTGTCTTTAGCGCCCCACCCGAATGCATTGACTGTTTTCGCCATTTAAGAAAACTGTTTTTCTTCTTGTTCTCAAAGAAAGAGAATATATTGTTGTATGGTGAATTACATTGTTGAGCAAACTACTCTATATATAGACGGAGGAAGAGGGGTAGATAGACATAAAAATTTTGTGGGGACAGGAGTGGTAGAGAGATTCGAGGCACGTATATATACACTTGGTGTGCATTCACATACAAATGTCTCATGTTTAATATTATGGAACACTTGGCTTACATACCTCACCAAGTGTACTATACAGCTGGATATCACCTATTTGGATGATGGATGATGTTATTACGGGTATGTGATATGTTATGGTTACGTGTATCTGACTATCCATATATTCGATATTTAGTAAAATGAAACACTTGTCTTACATGCACTCACCAAGTGTACTATGTAGTTGGATATCACCTGTTTGAGGATGATGTCATTAAGGATATATGACGAGTAATGCTTATGTGTATGTGATTATCCAAATGCCTCATATTTAATAAAATGAAACACTTGGCATACATACACTCACCAAGTGTACTATACAACTGGATTTCACCTATTTGGAGGTAATGTTATTGAAGGGATTCGGCGCATTATGCTTATAACGTATATCTTAGTCAGATAAATATGGCTTTTATTAAAATCTACGAGCATGTATGGTTGTATTTCTAATGAAACATATATAGGATTATGCTTGTACAAGTGATCTTCCAACTGAAAATAATGTTTCCATAGTTTAAAAATCCCCCAAAAATCGCATTGTAGCATGTTTTATTATTTTCCCAAAACTTCCGAAAACTCAGCCTACTTTACTCACCATAACATCTATTAAGTCTACTATGGGTAGAATTAAAGGCCCATTGCACTTACAAGGATTTTCAGTGGTTTACCTTAATTAATAGGCCTATGAATTGGTACAAGAAAAAACTTTAGTGGGATTTGGGTTCTATGAGATATTAGACTTCTGTGGGTATTATGATAGATATTGAGGATGATTTATAGGGTAAATCACTACAAGTTAAGATATCTAATAAAGTTGAAGTCTTTTTCTTCTAAAGCTGGAGGCCTTTAGTGATGGGCATTTTTCTTTTTTTTAGTAAGTTGAGAGTAGTGATTGAAGGGGATGAGATAAACTTCAAATAAATTGTAAGATAGCGGTTCGAACTGTGATCAACGCTCTTACAATGGGTGAGCAATACCACTTAAGCTATAAACTGGTGGTTCAGAGGTGAGAACTTAACTACAACGCTAGCAAACGTTAGACGGGCCCTTGGGTTATCCCATAGAGTCTCCTCCGATGTTCAAATCATCACGAACAAGAGAGAATGCTAAAAGTATAGAGAATACTGAAAAATGTGAATTAAGTAAATTATGAAAATTTTACTTACAAATGAGATGAAGGGACCTTTATATAACTGGGTGGCGTGTCTTGCGGGCCGCTTAAGGAGAAATGGCTCGAGGGTCGGATACGAATCTCGTGGGCCGAGTTATTCCATTTGTAGTCCACTATTTAATAGACAATTAATGTGATTAAATAAATATGTAATAATAATAATAATAGGACATTTTTGCCCGCATAAAAAATATATATGTAAAATAGAGAATTTAGTTAATTGGTCAATTTGCCTAGTTGGAACACACAAAGTTTTCTATTCCAGTATCTTGTAATTCAAATACCATCACTGCACCTTAATTTATATTGATGAGGGTTTTTGTTTGAAGAAAAATTTATATTAGAAGTGTTTATTTAATATGCTTCGAATTAATACAACATGAAACATACTTTGAGTTAGAGAATGCGAACTGAAACAAGTGAAACAAGCCCAACCAGTGCAAAATGCTCGTGTAAATGTTCATAAATAATTCACATAGAGCACGCGCCAATGGGTAGCATGCATACCAACTCATGCCAACCTTAAATACAAAAATTAATTAAATATTTTTACACCAAAAAGAATAAGCTGCATATATCGATTATGTAGATGTTGCACAAACCTACAATCAGTGTGTAAAAACTTGGGTGCTCTGATGGCCCAAACCCATTTGTCAAGATAAATGGTGTGCAACTTTACCTCCTTTTTCCTATGTGGGATGGAGCATCTCTCCTCCCCCACATTTTCCATTTTCCATACCATTTATTTGTATTAAGGGCCCTAGCATTTTTCATTCACCCGGAATCCATTTGAGAAATTCCAAATGCTATTCTCATCTACTCTCTAAGTAGAATTTTTACAAATAATTTAATTTCATTTTTCACAAATGGAAACCACTTAATTAATTGGTCAAAAGAACATCACCCCATTTATCAAAGACCAATTCCAACAAGAAGTGTATTTAATATGCCCAATTTTACAACATGAAACATACTTTGAGTTTTTCTGAAACAAGTGAAACAAATGACTAAAGGCGATGCTCGTGTAAATGTTCATAAATAATTCACATACTCGCGCCAATGGGTAGCATGCATACCAACTCATGCCAACCTTAAATAAAAAAACAATATTACACCTAATCTGCATATATCGATTATGTAGATGTTGCACACCTACATCTAGTGCAAGGGCGGAGCCAGGACGATTTAGTAGGGCGGCATGATCATGCCCAAAATGGGTGGGCGAATAGAAAATAGAAAAACCATGAAATATAAACAAATTATAACAAAAATTTATTTTTAAAAAAAATTCTAACTAAATTTTTCTAAAAAAAATGGGAGGGCCGAGGTTGGATCACCTCTATCTACGCCTGATCTAGTGTATATGCACTTGGTCCGATGTGGGCTTAGAACGATCAAGTTGGTGGCGCGACAACGCCCGCGAGTAAGGGCCCTAGAGTTTTATTTTCCATATATATATATATATATATTATATATATGGAGAATTTTTGTTCTACCCACTATGGATAGTAGAACATTTTTTCTACCCAATTTTATAAAAACCAATTTTTCTACCCACAATAACTAAAGTACCCTTACTAATGGGTCGAGGCGATGGGTACGATCGTGCCAAAATGCGATCGGCATGATCATGTACGACCTTAAAATATTAAAGGGTGACGATCGCACCCCGGAAATATAAAGGGGTGCGATCGATCGTGCCCAAAAGACGATCGATACCCACTCGAAATATAAAGGGTGGGTACGATTTACCCCGAAGCGAGGGCACGATCGTGCTTAAAATATTAAGAAGTGCACCGCGTGCGATCCTTTTGGGCACGATCGTGCTCACACTTAAGGTGGCACGATCGTGCCATGTTGAACATTCCAGTTTTTTTTTTCCTTCTCGAAAATAAGTGGATTTTCCTCATTATACATAAATATTTGAAATAAGAAATCCATTAGTTTGGTTCAATTGACTTAAACTTATTTCCAATCGTATCTTGAATCTTCAAAACTCGAAAATATAAGGAAAAAAAAGAGAAGATTGTTATCTTTTGAAAGAAGAAGAAAAGAGAAAGAGAGAATAAGGGCTTTTATGACATTTCATTGAAAAAGTGGTTAAAAAAGTGGTTTTTATAAAAATTGGGTAAAAAAGTATTTTCTTATCTCAAAAAGGATAGACATTGCCACTCTCTCTCTCTCTCTCTCTCTCTCTCTCTCTCTCTCTCTCTCTCTTTCTCTCTCTCTCTCTCTATATATATATATATATATGTGTGTGTGTGTGTGTGGTTCAGTTATATACATATAAAGGTTGACATAAATAACAAGATAGTGAATTTATAGAGTGACATATATATTATACTTAAATTGGACTTTTGGGTTCAGAGTTTATTCTAAGCGGAAGCAATGATCAAGAGATTTTTCCCTTTGTATCTAAATATTTTTTTCCCGTAAAATACATGATTTATCGATCCTCACTTCCATTAAAAAATTGTATCGCCTCCGCAATCAAAATCTTCAATAAAAAGAGGACAAAGACTTGTGTAAGACAATCTTACCGATCTACATACGTGAGACGGGTTAGGCCCAAGTCCCGCCATGCAATTTTGGTATATTAAATGGTGGCAATATTGTAAATATGATGGAATGAATGCATGCTGCTGTTGGCTTGTTATACGTGGCTTGTGGTTGGATACATGGGACTGGGTCATAGACTCAAAAAGCTAATAAGCTTGGCCCGCGCATTGCCATGTGTAGTGTATGTCCATGCTAAAATAATCTCTTGGTTGTCTTTATTTCTTTTCTAATTTCGTTAAATAAAAAAAGGGTCATGCGGTCAATCTTTATATAAGCTCTTATAGTTTAATATTGAAATAAATTTATTGTTTGAAACAATGTCTTGTTTTAATTCTCAATAATACTAAAAAATAACATATATTTTCAATAACAAGCTAATTAAATTTTAAATTAAATATATAAACTAAGGTATCAAGAACACCTATATATAATTTAAAATTTACTATTTCCTTTAAAATTTTTTGAAGTACTACTTTTTACTTGAAAAGTAATGTATTACTTTGTATTTAAAATATATTACTTTGTACTAGACAAGTATTATTTACTAGTTACTTTATCCTTTAAAATAATATACTCCGTTTTAAAGATTATTACTTTTGGAGTATTATTTCCTTTAAAACTGTTATTTTTATGTAAAAATTATTACTCACTAATCCCTTTAGAAGTTTTAAGTGACCTTTAGAAGTTTCAATTACTTAAAAAGTATCATTTTTACTCGAAAAATATTACATTTTATTGTAAAGGTGCAACTTTTTACGTCTTTTAAAATTATATATTATTTCCTTTAAAACTATTACAATTTTTCTTGAAAAAGCAATACTTTTTACTTAAAAGTTATTACATACTAATCACTTCAGAAGCATTAATGTTTACTTAAAAAGTATCACTTTTTACGCAAAAAAATATTTTTTTTTGTGAAAGTATTACTTACTACTTCTTTTAAAATTACATACTAATTCATTTTGTTGGGAAATTTATTGTTTAGATTTTGATGAATGCCATGTAAAACTTAGAATAGGAAGTTGGCACCCCATTTTCGTTGTAAAGCGCATTGTAATAAAATAAATTTCAAGTCAAGTGAGTTAAGTCACTATGCCTAAACATGCAAGAAGACAATTTGGAGACTAGAAGGAAGACTCATTGCAAGACATTTGAATATGACAAAAAGAGAGAAGATGGGAACTCGATTGAAGGAGCGGTGAGATGCGGTGGTGAGTAGAGTATCGTCAAGTCAACTCAAGATAGACAAGTCTCAAGTTGAAGTGACGGAAGAGTCATCCAATGATTGGAAGGCGACTCTAAGTCACCAGGGGAAAGCAAGAAAATGCGTCAAGTCGAGATAATTGGAAGAGATCATTGTTGACGAAATCAAGGGAATTACTTAAACAAGTAATACCTCCATACTACCTTTCTCGAAGTGCTCACCCCAAAAGCGTGCAAAAGGAATAAACCAATGGGAAGCATCGCACCATGTCGAACTCGAAAAAGTCAAGAACAATTCATACGAGGAAGTGGCAATTCCAAGGATCGCAACAAGACAAGCCAACGACCACAAGTGTCTTTTGAGAATAAGCTATCTCTTCAACGGACAAATTTTCAAAAGAACACTATAAAAGGTGAGGAGTTTATTTGAGAGAATGTTGGTTACCTTGACAATTGAAAATAAATACGAGCAAGAAAAGCTATATCTCAGTAACCAAAAATATTCTCAAATCATTCAAGATTAATCCTCGCCTACATTACGAAGAAAATCAATCCAACACTCACTGTGAAGGAAAGATAACTTCAATCGGTTGAAGAGGAAATTGTTGAAGAATCAAGGGGTCTACATTCCACGGAGGATTGTAGGAAGGTTCAAGGTCGAACCAGTCTTAAGTTTTTGGAGGGCTTCGTGATCAAATCCAAAGAGCTTGAGCAAATGGGTCAGATAGCAAAGACATTTACTACTGTGAAGAAGGTGAGTCGTCGAGAAGGAACCACGTTTGCGTGACAAGGCATCTCGGATCGAGTCCCAAAGGATCAAGTCACTATGTGATCAAGACCTGATATACGGACATTACCACTCGTATCTTGATCAATACTTAGTGGATTCCTCCTAGAGTTGGAGAAAGAGAGAGTAGAAGAATTACCCCATCTTGAACCTCTATAAAAACTTATCGTGTCATTTACATTTCAAAGACTTTAATTCATGCACCTTATTTATTTAACTCTTTGATAAATTTGCTATCCACTTGATAATCTCTAAGTACTAAAACCAAGTATTAAATCAAAACTAAACCAAATTTAAGGGTGTAAAGTCTTCATTTGAAAAATAAATCACAGTTGAGTTAAGTCTTTAGTCAAAACAATGAGTTATTCTATCAGCGGCTCGGTCGAGTCATTTGTTGAGTAACTAACTCTATTTGATTAACTAACTTAGCTGTCCATCAAGGACTCAATTGTGAAGTATTAACTCGAATATTTAAAAGGACTAAATCGAAAAGTTGGTAAGGTTTATTCAACCCCCCTTCTAAACCTTACACTCACACCCCTTGGGACCTACAAGTGGTATCGGGCGGTTGGTTCATTGAGCCTTCCGGAGTTCTTGAACTAGATCTCCAAATTTTTCAAAGTCTGTTTTTTACTTAAGTTTTCAAAACTCTTTTTATCATCAAAAGTTATTATCATGGAAGCAAATTTGACACGCATCCCTATGTTCACAATTGAAGAATTTGATGATTGGAAAATTCGTATGCGGCTCATCTATCAAAGATTACATGATGAGATGTGGATAGTGATAGAGGATGGGCCACCGCAAATTTTAAAAGTGAACACAAATTGTAAGAAGAGTTGCAAAATTTGAAGGTGAAGAGGATGTTGCTCCCGGACGAGTCATGGTTGAAAAACCAAAATTTGAATGGACAAATGAATGGAAAAAGATATAACCTGGACAATGTGGCAAGGACATTCTTTATAAAACCTTGGACAAAGCCATGTTCAATAAAGTCAAATCATGCAAAACGGCTAAAGAAATGGGACAAGCTAACATTGATTTGTGAAGGCTCGAGCAAATCAAGGAAAATAAATTATCGGTGTTTGTACAAAAATTTGAAAATTTCAAAATGATCGCGGAGAGACCCTGGATCAACTGGATGCTCGGTTCACGTAAATTACCAACGAGCTATCTTCACTTGGAAAAAAAGAATATACACGAAGGAAATGTGTATGAAGATTCTAAGAAGTCTCCCAACCGAGTGGGATATGAAAGTCATGGCCATGAGACACTCCATGGACCTATCCAAGACATCCAACCATGAGCTATTCTCGGATCTCAAAGCCTACGAATTTGGTGAGAAGAAAAGACCGAGGAAGAGACAGTTGTACCCAAAATAGTGCTCTAATTGTTAAGGATGACAAGAGAGCCGAGGTCAAAGAAGTCATTGACCAAGAGGAAATAGCCACGATGGTTAAAAGGTTTAACAAGTTCTTCAATAAGAACTTCAAGAGAGCAAGGGCGAAGGAAGAATCCTCCAAGTCAAGGGAAGATAGGCCAACCAAGAGAACAGATCATCAAAAAGCTGAATATCCAAGTCAAGAATGGAAAGAGTGATCAAAAGCGAAAACCAAGAGTCACTATGCCATTGATTGAGCATCAAAAAGTGAATATCAAAAGAAAGGTCTTGACAATCAAGAAAAGAAAAAGAATGGAAAGAGCGAGATCAAAAGGTTGAAAATCTATGAAGTTTCAAGTGACTCAAGAAGAAGAAGCCGTTTGATGGCCAAGGCAACGACCAAGAAGATGAGGTCACTATAACTCATCACACACATTCTAGTGATAGTAACTTCATCACCCACTCGATCTTTATGATTCATTAGGCAAAATGATGAAATATTTTGAACACATTAAATCCTCACACACTACTAAATGAGGAAAATAGCCTTCAAAAGCCAAAACTCACGGATGACTAAGGAGCCGAGTACTCTAAGTCAAATAGGTGATGAGAATGAAAGTTTAAAGATCGAAAATGCTAAGCTAATAAGCGAGAAATAGCTGCTATAGAAAAGAGGGAAAATGACCTCAAATATGTGATTGCCTCATTCATTAAGGCATCTAAATCATTGGATGATCTTATTATGAGTCAAAGAGAATGTGGAGATAAGACAGGCTTAGGATTTAATTCCTCTGTGCTATGTCAAGCTCCAAAAGTGATTTTGGAAAAAAGGATCTTCTAGCAATGAAGTATCTAAAAATCCAAAACTCCAAATGGTGCACACACATTTATCCCAAAGCACAATTACAAACAAACTGGTCTTGGTTATAAAGGAAAAGGAAAACAACCGAGTTGAGTGTCTTTGAGAGGACGGTGAGAAGAAATCGGCCAAGTTCCTCAAAGCAAACTCCAAACAGAAATACTCTGTAAAGAAGAAACAGAGCTACCAAAAACCCCAAAAGTTCTATAAAAGAAATACATATGAAGGGAATGGTAGAAAATACCAAGCCAAGTGATTGGAATAATGTGAACTATCGGCAAGAAAGACCTATGGAATATAAGCCAAAATGGCAAAGGCCTATAACTCAAAGGCCATTCCAAAGGTATAAGAGCTTTCATCAAAGACACACATATGCACCTAGGCACTACACTCAGAGATATCACAACTACCCAAAGAAGGCAATTGCTAAAACACATATACAGGCATACGAGACAAAAAGAGGCAATTTGTATGAACCAATAATCCCCAAACAATTTGCCAAAATTAATTATGATTATGGCATGGCGATAGATGGCAACCCCTTAGAGTCAAACCATTTGGCTATAGGTTGGTTGGATCATCTTACAATACTAACCCTTCAGGACCGGACAAGTATGGGTACCTAAAACTTAATTTCCTTGTTTGCGGGTTCAAGGAACAAATCGAGTGCCAAGGAACCTGGTACATGGATAGTGGTTGTTCGGACATATGACAGGAAACAAGAAAAATCTGTCAAAATTCAAGGAAGTCAGAGGTGCAAAAGTCATATTTGGAGGAAATGAAGCTCCAGGAGAAATAAGAGGCATTGGATCCATCAAGAAAAATGGATTAAAAATCACAGATGTTGCATATGTTGAAGGACTCAACTTCAACTTGCTAAGCATCAGCCAACTCTGTGACAAGGGTTATAATGTTGGATTTAACATGGGTATATGCCAAATCAAGGATACTAAATCAAATGAAGTTGTGTTGCAAGGATGCAGACAAAAGAACATGTATGTCGTGGATTGGTCAACTGCAACACCCATCACCTGTCTATTAGCAAAAGCAGCAAAATTTGAATCAAGTTGGCTGTGGCACAAGAAGCTGAGTCACCTGAATTTCAAAACGATTAACAAGCTTGCCAGAAGCAATCTTGTGGAAGGACTTCCAGACTCAGTATACAAGAAGGAGAGTATATGTGATGCATGTCAGAAGGGAAAACAAATCAAATCACCATTCAAAGAAAAGACATGTCCATCTTCAACAAGAATATTGCATCTGCTACATATGGATCTATTTGGTCAGTTGAACCGGCTAGCATAAGTGGGAACAAATACCTTGGTGGTAGTAGATGACTACTCAAGATATACATGGACAATATTCATGTGTAAGAAGAAAGAAAATCTCAGAAACTACCACGGTGATGAAGAGGATTCAAAATGAGAAAAGCCAAACCATTATCAAAATAAGATCGTGAGAGGAATTGAGTTTGTCAATGGTATAATAACTCAATATTGTATAGAAAATGGTATTGGTCATGAATTGTCTGCAGCAAGGACTCCACTTGTGAGAATGGAGTTGCATAAAGAAGGAATAGAACTTTCAAAGAAGCGGCAAGGACCATGTTAGTCAAGCGGGGCTACCTAAAAGATTTTAGGTGAAGTAATAAACACAACATGCTACACTCAAAATAGATGCATGATAAACAGACGGTGACAAAGACTCCTATGAGATTTGGATAGGGAGAAAACCAAATGTTGCATATTTTAGAATATTTGGATGTAAATGCTTCATCCATAACAATGGCAAAGATAATTTGAAGGCTTTTGATGCTAAAAGTGATGAAGGTATCTTCTTGGGATACTCGGTGAAAGCAAAGCCTCTGAGTACTCAACAAGAGGACTATGGTTACGAGAGGAATCCATTCATGTGGTGTTTGATGAGCCAAATGTAAATGGAGAAGACATTGAAGAGTCGGTGATAAATTTGAATCAACCAACCATGCGAGAAGAGTCCCTATCTTGAAGTGAAGTTTGGAATTATAAACCCGGATGAAGATGAGATAGTTGAGTCTCAAAAGCATTTGGAAAATCTGTTGGCTAAGTGATGAGAGAGTGATCAAAGCAACATATTTGCAAGACGAATGAATCCGGCTAACTTACTCCAACTTTGATGTAAGATGGCCGAGAGACCATCCACGAGAACTAGTCATTGGAGTATAAGAGAAGGTGTCAAAACAAGATCCAAAACTCAACAAGAAGCTATGTTCACATGCTTTATCTCACAAATAGAGCCTAAAGATGTGTCACAAGCATTGGATGACACACATTGGATTCAAGCTATGCAAGAATAGTGAATCGGTTTGAAAGAAATAAAGTATGGGAATTAGTTCAAAGACCCACCCATCAAAATGTTATTGGCACTAAATGGGTGTTCGAAATAAGATGAGCGAGGAAGGTTACGTGGTAAGAAACAAAGCAAGATTAGTAGCCAAAGGATATTGCCAAGAAGAATGGATAGATTTTGATAAAACATTTGCCCCTGTAGCAAGATTGGAAGCTATAAGGATGTTTCTTGCGTATACGACTCACAAGAATTTTATTGTATATCGGATGGATGTAAAGAGTGCATTCCTTAATGGTTTATTGGAAGAAGAAGTGTATGTTGAACAACCTCCAGGATTTGAGCGGAAGACTCTTGGAGATAAGGTATACAAACTCAAGAAAGCTCTATATGGATTGAAACAGGCACCAGAGCATAGTATGATACTTTGTCACAATTCGACTAAGAACGGATTCACAAAAGGCAAAGTAGATAGAACACTCTTGAGAATTCAAGATGCGAAGAGTATATTGCTTGTTCAAATATATGTGGATGACATTATTTTTGGATCCACAAATAAAGAAGCTGTGTGATAAATTTTCAAACCTCATGCAAAGCAAATTCGAAATGAGCATGATGGGAGAGCGACATTCTTCCTTGGACTCCAAGTGAAACAGTTGAAGGATGGAACCTTCATAAGTCGGACAAAATACACCGGATATTTAATGAAGAAATTTGGTATGGAAGAGAAGTCTTCTCGTGAAAATACCAATGAATACATCGATCAAAATGGATATGGATGCGGATGGCGGGCTGTAGATCAAACAAGATCTGAGCACTTATTGAATCATTGCTCTATCTCAAAGCAAGAAGGCCGGACATCACCTTTGATGTAGGTGTATGTGCAAGATTTCAATCTGCTCCAAAAGAAAGCCACATGACTGTAGCCAAGAGAATCTTGAGATATTTGAAAGCAAGCCAAGAAGTTGGCTTATGGTATCAAAGGAAGGTGGATTCAAGCTAATTGGCTATTCAGACTCGACTATCTTTGGATGTAGAGTTGACAGGGAAGAGCACCTCGAGGCACATGTCAAATGCTTGGAAACTGGCTAATTTCCTAGTTTAGCAAAAAGAAAAATTCAATAGCCACCTCTACTGATTGAAGCGAGAATACATAGCGGGGCATTTGTTGTGCCCAAAGTCCTATGGATGAGACAAAGAATGGTGAGAGACTATGAAGTTGAAGAAAAGGAAATTCCAATCATGTGTGATAACACAAGTGCAATTGCAATCACTCAAAATCTGTGTTGCACTCAAAACAAAGCATATCGATGTCGATATCACTTCATAAGAGATCATGTTGAAAAGAAGGACATCGCCTTGGAATATATTTCAAGCGATAAGCAGTTGGTGACATATTCACAAAACCATTATGTGAGTCAAGATTTGAAGAACTCAAGCATGAGTTGTTAATTGGTGAGTGACACTCGGAAGACTCAAAGAAAAGAAATGAAACACGAAAAGGGAAAAAGAGTGAACTCTCAAATCAACTAAGTGAATCGGCCATATCGGAAAAAGGCAATTTGAGTCGAGTTAGGAGAACTGAGAACTGTGAGAAGAAGAGTTAAATCGGCTAAGGGATAATTTGAGTCATTTATGAGCAAAGGGACAAAAACGCGATCGTTTTTACTAAGCGGGAATGTTTTTAAGAATGACGTCAAAGCATAATTATGAGCGTGTCTTGGCAAAAGCCGCACACCAAGCTTATGATTGGATATAAATGTTGCCGCATTAAATACGAGACATTAAATGCTAATCGGCGTGCAAAATCTAAGCCGTTGATTTCGATCACATTTCAAAAACCACCCGCACGTCCTTTTAGGAACCATACTTAAACCATTTTCGTCCGTTTCTCTCACACATTACCAAAAGCTGTTCACTTTCTCTCTCGGAAGCAAAGACAAAAACTCTCTCAAAAACCCTATCAATCTTCAAATCACTTTCTAAGTTTCATTCGGTGAAATCTTGAAAAATGGCATCCACTCATGATTTTGTCAAGCTAGGAAAGCAAATCCACACAGTTTGGGTCTACTATGGATTTCGAGGGTATGGTCAAACAGGGTCCGATGACGCCCTCATAAAGAAGATCATTTGAAAAACTCAAACGACAGGCTAAAACCATTTCGATGATGGACTTTCCGATGACCTATGTGGAAGAGGTCGCACGATTCACGTGAATGCCGAGATTCACGATGAGGGGATCAAATCCTCTGTTCACGGGAAGAGTTCATCATCATGCCAAGGATTTGGCGAACAACGCTCGTTACGAGCGGAAGGAGCACGAGAAATCAATGAAGCGATGTTGACTTGGTTTCTTTGCTTGGAAGGAAGTAGCCAAGACCGACTATGCTAAAAAGATAGTCTACACTGACTAACAAGAGGTCTTTGAAGGAGGACTACCACAAATTGTTGGACATCGTTGCCAAATGCATAGACATCAAATTTGGCGACTTTGACCAACTGTCAGCGAAATTGATCGTAATGGCTGCGATCATTGAAGAAAAGAAAGTGAACTGGTTTGAGTTTGTCTACAATGACTGACTGCCGAGAATGTAAGGAACAAATCCTTCAAGGAGAATGGAGCATTTGGAAGATCCCGGGATACGGTGCAGTGATTGGCGGTGATGGAGGTAAAGGAGTCCCTCTTCGACATGGAAAAGGCGTTCCATGTAAACAAGAGGATGTTCGAGATCAAACCTCTCTCGGCGCATGAAGAAGAGAGCTACGCTAAGAGAGCGATATGAGTGAGGGGAATCGGTGACCACGAAGATAGAGCCGACTCCTCTCCACCAAAGAAGAAGGATGCCCTGTAGGCTGCTAAGAGAATCGCTTTGCCCCCGCAAGAAAGAAAAACAAATCTGCTCCCGCCCCTGCCGAGTCACTCTGCCCTGCGGCCGTGTCTCCCTGTCCTGCGGCCATGATGGAGAAGGAACCATTAATCCCTTCTCCGGTGATCAAGAAGAAGAGAAGCGCCACAACAAGGAAGACAACTACCTCTAAGACATCTGCGAAGGCATTCACCTTCAATGAACGAGGAGGAAGTGGAGCGAGGAAATCCCTTTGGTTAAAACAAAGAGAAGAAGAAGACTTTCCAAACTCTCCGAGCTTGAAAAAGACATTTGAGTCGTCACTCATTTGGAGAAGATACCCGAGGCTATTTGGAGAAGTAGAGTCTCGAAGTGATTGATGAAATAGCCAAGTCTCTTGGCCGATCAGTGAGGCAACTTGATGACCCGGATGTAGTCGAACAAGTGAGGAACAAAGAATGGCCGAGACAACCGAGTCACCTTGACAGGGGTTGTTTCTCCACCAGAATGAGCAATTCTTTGAAGGTGTCGGCGGCGAAGTCTGCTACCTTCAATACACTGGAAATGAGGGCCAACAAGAGGATGATGAAGACGATTTAATCATGCACTCTCCATTGTATCCGGACATCCAAAATCGTCTGCTGAGTGAGAAAATGGAAAGCCGAGCCTATCCAGTGCGGTTTCAATATCCGAGTTCATTGTTGAGGAAGAAGAACTCTTGATTTCTTGAGGTGGACACGATCTTGCAAGCCCTTGACGAGGATAATTGCATAAATATCTTGGAAATTCGAAAAAGAAAATGAACGGGCTAAAGCGGGAGGAGCGAAAGGCACGTGAGAAGGACAACATCGCCTATCACCAAGCACCCGAGAACATACACATCCTCACTTTGACGTCCTATCGAGAAAGTGATGAGGATGCGGACCCTGCTCGCCACAAAAGAATTGCAAATGCAGCAAGCAATGCGAGAATCCATAATCCTTCATGAGCAAAGGATGATGGATGGACAGGAGAGTCCTCCAAAACATACCGAGATAGACCCAATGGGAGTGGTGCAACATATTGCCACCGTTGTTCTTTGCCACCACTTCCCAGCTCACTCGGAAGAAGGAACTTAGGAACTGGCGATGGCGGGATAGTGGGGACCCGGTCGAGCCAACCCCTAATGAAGGTGTCTTACCACCGCCCCAACTACTGAATACTCAATGGGAGCAGTAGGGAGTCCGGAGACGAGTGACCCAAATCCAAGTCACTCTGGTGGTGTGCCGGTGGGGAAACTCCCCTCCACTGCGGCAAGGTGGAGGATCTGCGGTGACTCCACAATAAATCTAGGAGGCGAAGTGGAGAAGGAACAAACACAAAGTACATAGCAAGTTGTCATCGCGAGGCTCGGCGATTGAGACTGTCTCGGTGAGGTGCCAAGCTGCTCACGAAGGCTAATGACGCGCTGCGATGCGATCGAGGCACGAGAATGAACAACCCGGGAGTTAACACTGGCGCGAAAGTGCAATCCATGGACTTGAGACTCCAATGGATGCCACCGCAGAAAGAAGACCCTAAGACAGTGACCTTTGTCGAAAGGGATGTCAAGGCCTCGCTGCGATTGAGGCTGCGAGGAGGAGGTAATGAAGGCCAACGGGAGGTTGAGACTTCCGGGGTAAAGAAGTCTGAAGTCTGAGAACATCCCCTCCGCTACCATTGATCCATTAGAAAAGGAGATAAGTGTGCTTCATGATTCCCGGGATAATCTGATGTAACCTCTCTCCGGGATCGGAAGAAGACCTGAAGTTGAGTCATCCCCGGTGGTGATCCAAAAGACTCGGTGTGAGGTGTTCCAACCACGAGTAAGTCGACCTCAAGACTACTCGTCAAACTTTCAACTTTGATGAGGCACCCATGGAAATCTCATCATCGTCCGATGACGCTTCGATAAGGCCGAGGACCGATCAACTCACGTGGAAAAACCAGTTGAGACCGACGAAGGCTGTTGAGACAGTGAGGCTCGGCAAAGCGGGTCAACTTCACAACCCCCAAAAGAGTCCCGCTGCGCAGGCTTCCCAAGCTGCAGCAGAGTTCGACTCCACAAGGAACTTCACGAGCACCACTCATCATTGAACAAATTCGATTTGCTCGTGATGATCCCTTTGTAGAATCATTTCCCTTATCTCGGAGGTACCCGACCTCCCGAAGAGTCGAAAAAGAGATCTCGGCGCTTCCACAGACAGATCTTGTCATTCCATCATATGCCATCGTTCGGTGACTATGATTTTGACGCTTAGCCGTCACCGCAATGATGGAACAACTAAAGTTCGGGAGGTGTTCAAAGCATTATTTGCTGAAATTGAAGCGGATGGAGAGGCACCAGGCCTCGATGGACATGAGACCGGATAACGAGAGATGCCAACCTACTGGCGACTTGAGAGGCATAATAGTCGAGAATCCGGGAGTGGTGGCAACAACAACAAACAATGCGTGTGGAACAAGCTAGATATTTGAGAACATTGTTCAACAAGGTTGGTCATGCGGTGAGAATCTTTGATGAAGACAAAATTGAGAGAACACATTGAGAACATGCATGAATCTCACACTTTCTTGAGATAAAGTCACATTGCGTGAGCAAAATAAGAATGAGCTCCTGCGTATGGAAGAAAACATGGATCGAAAATTCAGCCTTCTCATGGTGAGATGAAGTTAATTAAAGCTGAATCCAACGCTACTCGCTCACGAGTTCGCGCCGCATACTCATGCAGACTAAAGCGAACTTGGCTATCGCGGACTCGACTTCTGCTTTCGCTAGTTTGTTTCTAGGGGTTCCTCTCTCCTTTGATGATGCCAAAAAGGGGAAGAGGAATACCTAAAAAGCTGAAGGGATCCGAAGTTGAGAAGGAGGAAGCATTTGCTGAAGGGAAAGACAAGTGAGGAAGTTTCAAGAGAAAAGAAAGGGAAGTCTGTTGAGGGGGAAGGATCGAGAGATGTAACCTTGATGATTGCAAAAACCCCCTAACAAGGTCTTGTCACGGTGATATTATCAAAGCAAACTCCCGATGACTCGGCCACTCCAACACTGTTGTACCTATGGCGACAAGAGAAAGATAGTTGAAGCGGGGATGGAGGAAGTGGAAGGAAGGATGAATGCCCGAGTTATGGATATTCGAAATAACATGGAGGCATTCAAAGAGACAGAGACACTTATGCCATCTCGGATGCGGAACCGAGCCAATATCGGTTGATGAATTTAAAAAACGCCATCATCCGAAGGATACTTCGCAAATATGTCCATGGCTCAAGCACAGGACTTCTATCGGGAAAAGGGTCTCACACTATGTGAAGAAGGCGATGAGCAGAGACTACTAGCGATCACTCCGCTAGTCACTCACCTAGGGAAGAAGACCCCCAATACAATACACGCGAGAGGAAGAGGTAGAGGAAGAAGTGGTGGAGGAAGAGGTTTGAGACTAGACCCTGCCCAAAAACATTGAGTACATAGATCCAGGCAAAAAGAGGAGGGATCTTGGTGAGTTTTGTGAAGTAGCCAATCTGCAAGTGGCTAAGAACAATCTTGAGTATGTGAAAAGAATTGAAGAAGAAAATAAAAGACAAACTCGGCTATGGGAGGAGAGACAAGAGAGAATAAGAAGAGATGAAGCTGCAGGAAGGCGTATGAAAAAAGAAGAAAGCGGTGAAGATGAGAAAAAGAAAAGAAGACGAGGAAGATGACAGAGTGAAGAAGAAGAAGAAAGAAGGAGGAAGCAAAGGAGATGAAGTGTTGATGTCCACCCCTTCATGTATTTTACTATGTAAATACATTTTATGTAAGTCTTCTACGTAATAAATCAGTAAATTCTCTATTTTTGCGTAGACATAGATGTTTGCTCGATACACTTTGTAAATGATTGTGTAAAGGACAAGAATGTTATGATCAATAAAAGGATTGATTCTACGCATACATTCTCTCTGTGAATGCACTATCGTATGTATCTTCGCTATTTACATTTTGAATGTTTTAAGTTTTGGCATCATCAAAAAGGGGAAATTGTTGGGAAATTTATTGTTTAGATTTTGATGAATGCCATTTAAAACTTAGAATAGGAAGTTGGCACCCCATTTTCGTTGTAAAGCTGCATTGTAATAAATAGGGCTGGTCAAGTTGAGTTAAATCGGCTATGCCTAAACATGCAAGAAGACAAATGGAGACTAGAAGGAAGACTCATTGCTGCAAGGCAAATTTGAATATGGCAAAGAAGAGAAGGCGGAACTCGATTGAAGGAGCAAGCGAGATGCGGTGAGTAGAGTATCGGTCAAGTCAACTCAAGATAGCCAAGTCTCAAGTTGAAGTGACGGAAGAGTCATCCAATGATTGGAAGTTGACTCTAAGTCACCTGGGGAAAGTAAGGAAATGCGGTCAAGTCGAGATAATGGAAGAGATCCGTTGTACGTAAATCGGGAATTACTTAAACAAGTAATACCTCCATACTACCTTTCTCGAAGTGCTCAGTCCCGAAGCGTGCAAAAAGAATAAACCAATGGGAAGCAGCTGCGGCATGTCGAGAACTCGAAAAGTGAAGAACAATTCATACGAGGAAGTGGCAATTCAAGGATCTGCAACAAGACAAGCCAACGACCACAAATGTCTTTTAAGAATAAGCTATCTCTTCAACGGACAAATTTTCAAAAGAACACTATAAAAAGTTTATTTGAGAGGAGTTTATTCTCAAATCATTCAAGATTAATCCTCAAGCCTACATTACGAAGAAAATCAATCCAACACTCACTTGTGAAGGAAAGATAACTTCAATCGGTTGAAGAGGAAATTGTTGAAGAATCAAGGGTCTACATTCCACGGAGGATTGTAGGAAGGTTCAATGGTCGAACCGAGTCTCAAGTTTTGGAGGGCTTCATGATCAAATCCAAAGAGCTTGAGCAAGTGGGTGTAGTAGCAAAAGCGGTTGCCTGTGAAGAAGTTTCGAGTCGTACGAGAAGCCCGGCGTGCGTGACAAGGCATCTCAGGATCGAGTCCCAAAGGATCAAGTCGGTTTGTGTGATCAAGACACGTATGACGGACTATTACCACTCTGATATCTTGATCAATACTTAGTGGATTCCTCCCGGAGTTGGAGAAGAGAGGAGTAGAAGAATTACCCCATCTTGAACCTCTATAAAAACTTATCATGTCATTTACATTTCAAAGACTTTAATTCTGCACCTTATTTATTTAACTCTTTGATAAATTTGCTATCCACTTGATAATCTCTAAGTACTAAAACCAAGTATTAAATCAAAACTAAACCAAATTTAAGGGTGTAAAGTCTTCCTTTGAAAACAAATCACAATCGAGTTAAGTCTTTACTCAAAAGCAAATTGAGTTATTCTATCAACGGCTCGATTTCAATGAGTCGTTGAGTACTAAGTCTATTTGATTAACTAACTTAGTTGTCCATCAAGGACTCGGTGTGAAGTATTAACTCGAATATTTAAAAGGACTAAATCGAAAAGTTGGTAAGGTTTATTCAACCCCCTTCTAAACCTTACACTCACACCCCTTGGGACCTACACCTTTAAACTATTACTTTTTATTTTAAAGGTAATAATTTTACTAAATAATTATTACTTACTATTTCCTTCTAAATTATTAATGTTTATTTCAAAAATATCATTTTTACACAAAAATATTATATTTTATTGTAAAAGTATAACTTACTACATCTTTTGAAATTATGTACTATTTGCTTTAAAAGTATTAATATTGTTCTTTACTTGAAAAGTAATACTTTTTACTTAAAAAATGTTACTTGTTAATCCCTTTAATATCATTTTTATGCAAAATGTATTACTTTCTATTATAAAAGTATCATTTATTACATCTTTTAAAATTATATATTATTTTTATAAAATTATTATCTTTTACATTAAAAGTATTATTAGTAGTAAAAGTACTTACTATATCTTTACTCATTTTCCCCGGTACTTTCCTCCTTAAGTACTTCAAAGCTAACCACAAGTGATTGTGGCACTAAATTGCCATCCCCTTGATTTCTAGAGAATTTATCCTCCACATAAGATGGTCAACGATTTATAGAAGGCAAAAACTCATATATGACCGTCTCATGGGGTTGCATCTGTGAGCGGATCCCTATGACCCCCTGACCCTGACTCAAAGACCGGTGACATTTTCCTAAATATTAGCCT
The DNA here is from genome assembly GCA_016081115.2 of Rehmannia glutinosa. NCBI lineage: Eukaryota > Viridiplantae > Streptophyta > Magnoliopsida > Lamiales > Orobanchaceae > Rehmannia > Rehmannia glutinosa. Next base: position 929,936 of record JABTTQ020001369.1, read on the forward strand.
AACAGGGGTTTGTGTGATGATAATTAAAAAATATTAGTTTTTCCTCTCGAAAACGTATCATCTTTACTCTAAAAAATTATATATTTTCAAAGTAATTTTGGGGGTGACATATTATCAATTTAGACTCGAAAAGTATCATTTTTTATTAAAAAATATCACTTTTTACTCTAAAAGTATATGTTTTAATTTCAAAATTACAAAATTGATATTAATTTTTCCCTGAAAAATATTATTTTTTCATTTAAAAATATTAGTTTTTTCCTGAAAATTATTATCAAAGAAACCTTTGAAATGGTTCCATTCAAAACTAGTTCGAATCGGATCCAGTGACATTAACTATGATTTCAGGCTCATTAAGGGTTGTGCATCAATAGAAGGCCAATATTTCACAGTGTCAAAATTAATATCCATTCATTTACCGCCATCTTGACTAGGAGGGGTTGGTAGTAGACCAAAACTTCCAATTGTTTGCCGTCTCTTGGGGATCTATTATGTGACGTCACTGGGGAATAATTGGAGAATGGGGAAAAAAAAAAGACCCACTGGATCTATTAAGTGGGTCTTTTTTTTTTGGGTCGAGTTGGATATGGATCGGGTCTGGGTGTTGGGATCCCTCTCATGGATTTAGACTCGTGAGACGGTCTTACAAGAGACTCACTCTAAAAAGAGTAGTGATATTCGTAAATCACCTTATAATTTTGAGAATTATTTAATATTTAGATTTGGTTACAATATATTCATTATATTTGACCATTTCAATGACCGTTGGGTATGCAGAAAGCAACTTTTCAAGATTAATGTTGTTGTAGACTTGTAGTCATGTATGAATTAATACATCATAGTATTAATCAATTGTAGATCTATTTTTATTAATTAATTAACTAATTGATTATCGGTTAGAAATAAAAATTTAGCATTCTCTCACACCTTCCAAATTAAGGCTATATCTCCCTCTCACCCACCAAAGGCTACCATCGGCAATCCTACAAAGCTTTCTCTAATTTTTGGTTTTGGTAACTCATTTTCCCACATTTGTTCTTTTGAACCGCCTATAAAAGATTTTGTTTAAACCCTGTCTTTACAAATTACAATACATATGCTGATTGCTTAGTGCCTGGAAAACTAAAACAAAGTAGGGATATTACACACGGATGGCGGACGCAGATTCGGGACCGGAGGGGGCGAAATTATTTTGAAGACCTATATATGAATTTTTTCAAAATTTTGGGGCGCAAATTTAATTTTTCATAAGTATAGGTATATTTTTAAAATAAAACACAAGTAGAAAAATCAATTTTTGAAATTTTTTTTTTTTGGCGGTGGCCCCACTTGCCCCCTTAGTTTCACCACTGATTACACATATGTGAATATAAGAATAATTTTATTTAAATATAAAATAATATAAAAATTGTCATAAGTATAAAACATAATAACAACTTTATTTGAATATAGAGTATCTTATGTTATTATAAATTCTCAAAAAAAAAATAATTTTGAGACTGCAAGTGTCAATTATGGAACTAAATTCAGAAATCATGTCCAATTTTTTACTAAAAGTTGTCATATCAACTATTATCATCATATTTCCTTCTTATATTTAAAGAGATGCGCCGAATGAAAAGTTAATCATCCACGACCTAAGTTTATGAGCTTCCTTATAGTAATAACAAAAAAAAGTCAACAAAGAAATTATCTGCCCTACCATAGGTGCATTCCAAATTGCCAGTTTATCTATTATGCTACATTTAGAAGAATATTTCATGTGAATAACTACCTAATTATGTGAATAACTACCGTCAGTAAATTTATTTTGGATAAACACAAAAACAAGTTCACCCAATCAACCACATTGGACGTTGCATTCCTTCAATAGCGGCATCTTCAATTAGCCCTAGCATGGATCACCAATCTTTCACATTCATCTTTCTCAAGAAGATATTTGATCCATAAACCAAAATCCACACTCGACTTGTTTTAATCAAGTCACGAGATAATTGAATCCTTCCACATGTTTATGAGTCTACGACATGTTAAATATATATATTGTTGACGTGCGTTTTGGTCAACAAGCGAAATATGTAAAAGATTTAACACGTGGAAATGAAAACGTGCGTAACGTATGTTTATTTCGGCTAATTATGCCTTTTTTGTATTTTGCGAGTAGGAATATTGGGGTCGGTCTTTCTTATCATTTGTTTTCCTTTGCCCCTTTGTTTTTTCCTTTTCGGACTCTTTATACCCCTTTGAGTAAGTGGGTTTACAATAGTCATCTTTGCACTAACTATTCATTAATTAATAAAATAGTTAAAAAACGACACATGTCCCTCTATAGTCGTGCATGTCGGCCCAAAACTTGCCCACTTGTCGACTTCTCTTCATAATTCTCGACATGTGGCGAGTTTCGATACCAATAAAGTGTCAAGCATGGGCATGTGTTTATTTTTACGAAGGTTGTCGCGCGTGCGTTTCATATTAAAATTTGGGCTCGGGGCTCGTAGAGTGTTGCGGTTGGGCTCGGTAGCCGTTGGACTCGGTAGCGGGTGAGCTAATTCGTGACGTGTCGTCGTATATCATTGTTGACGTCACCCGCAGTCGCCTACTCGGATATGTGTCGATCGATGGCGTGGATTAATTTCTCACACTCGGCTCAAGGGTATCATCAAAGGCCCCAAGTTTGATTAGAGAGAAGAATTTCGAGGTCGGAGTTAAACTTTAATGCTAATGATGAACATTTAATGGGAAACGGATTTCTCAAAGGTTTTGTTCTTTCCTGGCACTGTCGGCGAGCAATTAATGCTTGAAACAGGGCGCATTAATTGGGTTGCCATAATGGCGCAGAACGCGTGGCATCTTGTGCTTGGACCAATCTTGCGCAGAAGCGAAAAGGTACGTGTTTCGTCGCGGGCGTGGGGACGCGACGTTTTTTGACATGTTTGATGGCTTTTGAGTTTTTAAAAGGCGTGTCTTTTTCGAATAATTGTCGCCTATCGAGGAACCCTATCTATAAATACCGCGTTTCCCTTCATCATTCACTTTCGCAACCATTGACCTTTGAGCTAAAGCAACTAGAAGCGAGAAATTTCGAGTCGGCTTTCCAAGTTCGGAGACTTCAAACTTAGGTATTTTTCAAAATACTTTCCCTTTACCTATAAATGTCTTCTTTTGAGGATAGTAGGAGTCGTAGTTATAGTGTAGAGGTTGAAATTGAAGACCCTCTCCTCTCGAACCTCTTTCTTTCTCACCAAGACGGCCATCACCGCCTCGTAGTCCGAGCGTCATTGAGATATCTTCTCCGGACTCTTATCGAGGTGGAACGTCTTTAGAGCGGACGCACACTATTTTCGATCCGACGCCTTGATGATGTGATTTTGAAGAAGGAAGTGTATCAGCCGGCCGGTAGCAAAGAGAGTTCGGCGAAGAATCACCAAGTGTTGATTTTAGACAGTACCCAGTAGGAAGAAGAAAATATGGACCCATCGAACCGGAGCGTGACAACGAGAGCGGGTAGATGAACCATCCGGCGATTCGAGGCGGAGAGGCCGCTAGGGCCCATAAAGCCACCGTAATGGCGACGGCCGGCACATAGGAGGCCCTCGTCTCCGTGTCGAGCCCTCGTGGACGCCGAGTGATATAAACGATATCCCGAGCATGTTAATGATTCGGGAGGTAGATGAGTTCGCGGAGGTACCATATTCCAAGTGGTATCAATTTTTGGGTACCGGACGGCACGGAAGTCCCCAGTACCCACACTGGTAGGTTGCATAGCCGTATTTGCCCCTGACCTTTTATACGGTTTGAGATTTCCACTTTGCCGGCTTTCCTTACGCGGTGGTTTTGTAAGTGGGGCATGCATCCGGCCCAAGTGCACCCGATTTCTTGGGCGGGATCATCGGCCTCCCGGTGATGTTCCACGGAAAAGTATCCTCGCCCCAAATTTAAGGAGATGAACGAGCTCTTTGTATGGCGAGCAACTCCTTCATCTCGGGGCCACCGTCGGGTGGTATTATGTCAGACCGACTGGGGTATCCAGGATGGTTTAGTAGAAGGTCTCCTTCTTCTCTCGAAGGAGTGGAAGGATAAATGATTTTGGGTGAGCGGCGAGTGGCAAGCTCGCGTGGGAGATGGAGAAAAGGAGACCGTTCTTCATCCTCCATCAAATTTTGTTTTTGGTTATAGTAAGTCTTACCTTTTTCCTTCCTCCGCTTTTCTTTGTTTATTGTTTCCTTTTGTAATTGTCTTTTCTTTTCACCTTTATAGGAACCAAGGCGTCAAGGGGCCTCTATCGGTCACCTTTATTCGAAAAGGTGGAAAACATCCAGGCTCGGGGCATAATGGATAGGCGGATTGAGAGGTTGGCTACCGAGGCCAATTTAGCCGCACTGGTTTGAGGCCTGCTCGCCCGCCGACCAGGACGAGGCGGCTCGGGGACGAGGTGGCCGAGCGAGAGGTAGAGGTTGAGAGAGAGCCTCAACCGAACCCTCCGGTAATGAATGAAGAAACGGCCCCATTCTCGGGGAGCGGCCAGGTGAGGACAGAGCGAACCACGCCGTCCCCCCTGCGGCCGGCCCCGTGGCGAGATCATCCGCCCGTAGGGCCAACACAGAACTCGAGCCGCGAGTGTGCGGCTGTCCGAGGTAAACACTTTATGTTTTTCACATTTCCTTTTGAAACATCTTTGTTTTCTTTTGATCTTCTAACGGTGGTTGCTTTGTGCGGGCGTGGCTTAGACTTGCGTGCACGTCTTCGCAGCGTGAGGAACACGGCCGCGCGCGAACTCGGCAATCGCCGATCAACTGCGGATGTGGAGGCGGCTCGGAGAAGATATCCGGGCAAACGTCCCTGCGATGGAGTGTCGGAGGCGTGCGGCCTCCTTTTCAAAGGAGAAGAGGGGGAATTGTGATAGAGGAGCTCGATCGGTGAAAGGGTTGGTCGGCGGCGCCGAACATCTGAAAGCCCCGAGAAGGGGAAGGTCCGCGAACTTTCTCGGATGACCTCGGTAGGGAAGGTCATTTCATTCCTCCAAACCAAGCAAGAGATGAATATTGCGAGGAATGGTTAGACTACGCCCTCGGTGGTTTGTGGAATTCGTTCGATGTGCCACGCCCGACGGCAGGAGCAATCGAGGGTCTTACGGGAGGCGGTCGGGCCGCAATGATTTGATCCGGCTCGTGCCTGGACAAAAGGCATCGAGCAAGTCGCTCGTAGATCGGCCGAAGAACAAATTCAGATATGCCATGGCCATGTCGGGCGGATGATTGGGCTCTTATGGCATGCGGTTGGGGGACTCGCGATCTAGAGAAAAAATATGCCGACTGAAAGGCGGCACGGGGATCTGCGGGGAAGCCTATGCTACCCTTCAAGGGGGTACAAGAATCTTTAAGACTCAAGCGGATGAGGCTACAACTCGGGCTAATTCTCGAGAGAGAGGTCATGCGAGGGCCGAGCGGAGCGAGATCGGCCCGCAAGGTGAAGAAGAGCTCGTGGTTAAGGTCGCCGAATCGGGAACGTCTTTGCCGCCATGCCGGGCCGAGATGGAGAGGCGTCTAGCCGATGACGCAGGGGAGGTCAAGAAACCGCCCGTCGGCAAACCGAGGAAGTTCGTAGAGAGGCCGTTAAAGCTTACAAAGACTCCAGAGGAGTATGCATTCATGTTAACTGTGGCCATGCGACACCTCCAAGAAATTCTTGATTTAATTAAGGGCGGGCGTCTTTGTCGCTCAACTTGAGGAAGATCCGGCCCTCGGAGGCCGATCTCGATGCCCTTCGATCGAACTTTGATGAGGCTCGAATGCTCGGGGTTCTCCTCCTCGGACGTGGAAGAAGTCGCCTCTAGTGGTGCGTCAAAATTCCGCCGCCGCTCGGTCTTGATGCTTTCATATGTACCCCTAGGTAGATAATTTGGTTTTGTGCCTCGAGATGTAATCGCTCGGCCTCTCTTATGTAAATACTTTTGAAGTAGAAATGAATCGTTATTTTCCTCACTGTGTATGTGTTTCAAGCTTTTTGTAGATGCTTGGCTCTTTTCCTTTTGTAAGATTTGTTGCTGTCTTCTTTTTCCTTTTATATTCCCAATACGGGCTCGGTTCCCAGTCTTCGAATAAGGATTTGCTCGCCTTAATTGATTCTTGTACTCGGTATATAAACTGTCCTTTTGTATTTGAAATTTTGTTTATAAACCGAGTCTTTATTGCGCTCGGCGCATAACCGAGTCCTGATTTTGTGCTTGGTACGTGGCCAAGTCTTTATTTTATGCTCGGTGCGTAACCAAGTCTTGATTTCAGTGCTCGGTACATAACCAAGTCTTTATTTTGTGCTTGGTGCGTAACCAAGTCTTGGTATTATGCTTGGTGCGTAACCAAGTTTTTATATTGGTGCTCGGTGCGTAACCAAGTCTTGATATTGTGCTCGGTGCGTAACAAGTCTTGATATTTTGGTGCTCGGTGCGTAACGAGTCTTTATTTTGGTGCTCGGTCGTAACCAAGTCTTGATATTTTGGCGCTCGGTGCGTGAATCGAGTCTTTATTTTGGTGCTTTAGTGCGTAACAAGTCTTGATTTTGTGCTTGGTGCGTAACCAAGTCTTGGTATTGTGCTCGGTGCGTAAGTTAGTCTTTATTGTGCTTGGTGCGTAACCAAGTCTTGGTATTGTGCTCGGTGCGTGCGTAACCGAGTCTTGGTATTGTGCCTCGGTGCGTGGAGTCGAGTATTGTGCTCGGTGCGTAGCCGAGTCTTGGTATTGTGCTCGATGACGTAACCAAGTCTTTGTATTGAGATAGATCCGCCTTGTGGGCGTGTTGTTCTGGTGACTTTTCGGCCTTGACTTAAGCCGAGGCGATTTTACCGTCCTCGGCACATAGCCGGCTGAGTAAAAACTTCGTTTCCTTTGGGAGCTCACGAAATATCGATGAAAGGATAATTACTTAGAATCTTATCCGGATCATAACCGAGATCTTCATTGATAATACCGTTTCGGGTATGCTACATTCCATGGATGCATAAATTTTTCTCCACTCAAATATTCTAAATGGTACGCCCCACGGATAAGACGTGGGTGACCCGAAATGGGCCCTCCTGTGTCGGCTTCAATGGTGGGTTGAACACCCGTTATCTTTTTTAACACAAGATCGCCGACCAAATCTTCTTTTCCTTTACTTTCGAATTGTAGTACCTTTCACTCCTTTGTTTATACACTTTGCATTTTCATCTCAAGATTGCACCTTTTTCTTGACGAGTCTAGTTCGGTTCGGAGTGCAGCCTCATTCGATTTTCTTCAAAATTTGCGATTCGAAGGTAGGGGCTCCGATCTCAACAGGAATCACCGCCTCGGCTCCATAGGCTAAAGAAAAGGTGTTTCTCCAAAGGGGCGCTCGGTGTGTCGTTCGTATGACCATAATACACCGGTAGTTCCTCCGCCAATTGCCTTTAGACTCTTCCAATCTCGCCTTCAAGGTATACTTGAGTATTTTATTAACGGCATCAACTTGTCCGTTCGATCGGGGTGGTATGGAGTTGAGAAATAGTTTTTATGTGGAAACCTTCACAAAAACTTGAAACCTTGATTTGTCGAACTGTTTCCCATTGTATCGTAACAATCGAATATGGTATTCGAATCTCTGAGATAATAGATTTCCATACAAAGCTCACAATCTTTTCTTCATCTATTTTTGCGGAGGCTCCGCCGCCGCCCATTTTGTGAAATAATCCACCGCCACAATGGCATACTTGACGCCCCCTTTGCCGGTGGGGAGTGGTCCGATGAGGTCCATTCCCATTTGGCAAACGGCCATGGGCTAAATATGGAGGTAAGTTGCTTAGGATGATATCTAACTGCGCGCGAACCTTTGGCATCTCTCGCATCTTTTGACGAGGTCGGTCGCATCTTTTCTTAGGGATGGCCAAAGAGTACCCTTGCCGTATCAATTTATAGGCCAACGTTTGGCCCCAGCGTGGTTGCCACATATTCCCTCATGAACCTCTCGAAGTGCATAATCCACATCCGTCTCGGAAAAGGCGTAGAGTGGAACGGAGTATCCTCGTTTGTATAGGACGTCATCTACTAATGTAAACCGAGCCGCTTGAGTTCGTAGTGTTCGGCCTCGGCTTTGTTTTGAGGTTGAACTCCTTTCTCTAAAATCTTGAATGATTGGGGTCATCCAAGTCTGCATTCGGCGGTTTCGGTTGTATATATTTTCTTTGCACCAAGTGACGGGGCGACGGTTGTGTGATAGTGACATCCGTGATGGCATCCGTCCCCTGGATCGGAGCCGAGCGAGCTAAGGCATCCTTGCATGTTCTCGGCAGGGGCATGTAAGACTTTTGTCTTAAAGTGTGATAATCTCTTCTTGACCAAATCCAAATATTGTGCAATTTTTGCTCTTTTTTAATCTCTTGCCGTTGATTTGATGAATGACCAATCGAGAATCGTTGTGCACCAATAGTTGTTTTAGGCCCATAGAGGTCGCCATATCAAGCTTTGCCAGAGCGCCTCATATTCGGCCGTTGTTTGTTGCGGGAATCAAATCGCACGGCCGAGCAAGAGCATTTTTCATTTGGATCGATTATCACGATTCGCCCCGCCTTTCGGCTGCGGTGGAAGAGCGTCAACGAATAATTTCCATTCTTGGTCTTCCACAACTTCCAATCGTATGGAAGGTGTGAATTGCCACAAAATCGGCTAAAGCTTTGTCCTTTTATTGCGGTGCGTGGTTCGTATATAATGTCAAATCGACCGAGTTCGACGGCCACTTAATCATCCCACCGTAAGTATCGGTCGGTGTAATACTTGTTTCAGTGGGTAATTCGCCAATACTATAATCTTGTGTTCTAGGAAATATGGGCGAAGTTTCATTGTGATGATTAATGAATAAGCCAACTTTTCCATTGGTGGGTACGGAGCTCGGCGTCATGTAACGCTTGACGGTGTAATAAATCGGGTGTTGAATAGAGCCATCTAGCTTTGATTAATACCGAGGTGATGGCGTCTCGGATACCGCCAAGTACAAATACAAGTCCTCCTCCTTGGGTTGGTTTTGTAATATAGGGATTGAAGAAAGGTGATGTTTGAGGGATTCAAAGGCAATCTGCTGCTCGGTCCACTCGAAATCTTTTCTTTTCTTTATAATTTCAAAGAAAGGCTTGCACTTGTCGTGGGACCGAGAAACAAATCGGTTAAGGGCGCGCCAATCTCGGCTGTTAGGCTTTGTACCTTTTTACGAGTTTGGGGATTCTAGATCGGTGATGGCTTTTATTTTTATGCGGGTTAGCTTGATCCCCTTTGACTGACCATATACCCTAGAAATTTGCCTGAGCCGACCCCAAACGTACATTTTCTCGGGTTTAACATCATCTTGTACTCTCTCAAAACGGCGAACATTTTATTAAGATCGTTCAAATGATCGAGATATATACAAATGATTTTACCAACATATCATCTACATATACTTCCATAGTGTGACCTATCATATTCTCAAACATCTTATTTACTAACCTTTGATAGGTCGCACAAAGATTTTTCAATCCGAAGGGCATCATCTTAGAATGAAAGAGATTCCTTTGAAGCGAGAGAAGAACGAGGTATTTTCTTCATCTTAGGGTGCATCCGTATTTGGTTGTAACCCGAGTATGCATCCATGAAGCTCATTAGTTCGTGTCTGCCGTGGCGCCCACCATATAATCAATATTTGGCAATGGATAAATCGTCCTTAGGGCATGCTTTGTTAAGATCGGTAAAATCACGCACGGGCGCCATCGCCATTGCTCTTTTCTTTACCAAAACAGATTGGCAACCCATCGGGATAGAGGGCTTCGGATGAATCGATTGTCTATCAACTTGTTTACCTCGGCCTCAGTCTTTGCTTTTGTCTGTCCAGTAGAGCTTACGCTTTTCTCGACAAGGCTGGCGGAATGTTAGATCAATATTGAGGCGGTGGCATGCATACTTAGGGTCGATTCCGGGCATGTATGCATGAGTCCACGTGAAGACATCAAGATTATTTTCCAAAACTCAATCATCTCGGTTCGATATGGTTCGGGAGATCATGACCAATACGTAGTTGACGGCCCTCGCTCGGCCTTCCAACATTGATCGTATCAACCTTTGTTCTACCGGTTCCGCCGTTTTCTTTTCTTGCTTTGCCCTTCCTTGATTTGCGAGGGCAATTCGTCTTCGGTCGGCTCGTTCTCGATTGCCTGCTGCCGCTTCTTCCGTCATTGGCTCCTTAGGGCCGATGACCTGGATTATCCTCCCGAATGACCATTTTTCGCTCGGACTCTTCTTAGCGAGGGATCGTCTGTGTGGTTCCACTAGTTTGTCCTTGTTCCGCCACATTAATCTCTACCGGTCGGAGTTTAAGAGAGCATTCTCGTGACTCCCTTTGATTCCCTTTATGTATAGCTTCGCCATCGGACGTTGGGAATTTTATACAAAAGTGATATATTGAAACATCGCTTTTATATGATAAAGCAATGGCCTCCCAATGATAGCATTGTACTCGAATCGGCATTGATTATTTTGAATGTTGTCAAGACGGTCCGCTTATGCAAACCTTGTCCCATTTGGATGGGCAAATCAACTTCTCCGAGCGGGACTATCCTTCCTCCTCCAAACCCGAGAATACTATCGTTGCATGGACGGATATAACTATCGTCCACGTCAATCTTGAAATGCTCGAACATAAATGACTGACGAATAGCTTCGGGTGTCGATCAAAATTACGTGGACCGGAATACCCAAAATCGGTGCAAAGAATGACCGGAGGGTCGAATGAGGATGGACCACCTGGTCGGCATCCGCATCCGAGAACACAAAGTGGCGGTGGGTTGGCCTTCCTTGATTTCCACCACCGAACTTGTCTTTCGGCGTTGGTTGCCTATCTAATATCGCCTTTCCTTTTTCTATTGGAGCGGCTATCCTCAATTTGTGTTAGTATTGATTCGATTGACATTCGACATCATGAGGATCTCCCTCCTTGGTTTTCAGCAGGAGGTGGCGGATGAGAGCTGGATTGGTTACGCGCTCCGGATTGTGACTTGAGCAGTGTCGGTGGGGGTGGTAGTTCATGAACATACCTTTTGAGACCGCTGGCGAACAATACGCATTATTTCCCTAATCAAGTCTCGGCACTCATCAGTATCGTGACCTATTGATTTATGAAAGGCACAGAATCGACGTGAGTCTAATTTTGCCGGCTCGATTTTCAAAGGTCGAGCCGGGGGCAATAAATTCAGACCCTGTACTTCATTCCATATGGCTGATGGAGTGTGGGTCAAAGTACTCCTCAGCGCGGCGACTTCGGCTCTCGCCTCTTGGCGAGCTCTAAATCCGGTGGTCGGGTTTTCCGAGAACGGCCGGAATCCCGACCCCGACCCTACTGCTGGTTCTTTCCTTCCATCCTTTCTCACGCCCCCTGGCCGATGTTCGGGGCGGTTACTTGCCATGGCTTCTTCCGCGCAAATATGGCATTCTCGCGGACGTAAATTCCCCGACACGAGGTCGCTCTGATTCGTGGATGGAATAATTAAACCATGTTCGGGGCGATCTAGCCATGGCTGCGATTAAAATGGCATCATCCGACACCGGTTCCATCTCGAACTTGTTTGTTGAACCGAGAAAAATAGCTTTTCAGGGGCTCGTCCTTCCCTTGTTTGATGTTCACGAGGAGTCCTTAGGTGCGGCTCGGACTTTGGGCGTTAAGAAATGCGTCGTAAAGCGGAGGCCGATCCCCCATGCCCGAATGGATCCCCCGTGGTAGGGTCCTAAACCAACGGTGGGCTCGGTCGCCCAAAGTCGGGGAAGGCCCCTGCAGAGGATGGCATCACTTGGATCGGCTCCATCCAGCAAGTGATCTTTGTGAACGTGAGTGGTCGGGTCGATTCCCCCCTGTAGAGACCGACCTCGGGGATTTTCAACTTTGGCGGTAATGGGGTCGCCAGAATTCCAGGAAAATGGCGACGGAACATTGGCCGGTTCATTACTTGGGGCGGTCTTCAAATGTTCGCCATCCGGACCGCCTTCCAATCGTTTGAAACGACACGTGGCGGTGTATTTCTACATCCCGTTCGCCATGAGCTAGGGCCTTGGACTTGATTGACCCTGCGCTGCTCCCGCTCATCCGGAAACCTGAGCCGGGAACTTATCGATCGAGCTGGGAGAAAAGGATCAACTCCCAGTCGTCCGGCGAACATCGAGTGGGCACGGCGATGTCGCGTTGGTTCGAGAGTGATTCGCTATACGACTTTGCTCCTCCTCATCTTCTCGCTGCGCTTCTATCATCACGCGGACATGTTGTTCATTACCCGAATCGCTTGGGCTTCGTGATGAGGAAGCCCGGATTTTGAGGATTAATGTTAACATTTAGTTGTGGGTTGAGTGGGTTAGTATTTGCAAGGAGTGGAGGAGGTGCTTGAGAGTTTGTGGTAGCGAGAGTTTGAGATATGAGTTGGTTCATTTGTTGTACAAAAGTTGGGTTGGCAATTACCCGAGCGAAGGAAACAAAGTAGTGCTCCCGCCTCCGTTTGGGGTATATTTTGGCCATTAGTACTCGGCAGTTTGGTTGTTCAGATGTTGCTCTTCTTGATCAAACGAGCATTTTCTCGGGTGACTCATTTTGTCCGTTATGAAAAAGCCAAACGTTAAATTTTACCTGGTTTTCTCTTAACTTGCTTTTTGTGCTTGGAATTTACGACCGACCAATACGGGCCCTCCTTCTAGCGCCAATTTGTTGACGTGCGTTTTGGTCAACAAGCAGAAATATGTAAAAGATTTAACACGTGGAAATGAAAACGTGCGTAACGTATGTTTATTTCTGGCTAATTATGCCTTTTTTGTATTTTGCCGAGCCGGAATATTGGGGTCGGTCTTTCTTATCATTTGTTTTCTACTGCCCCTTTGTTTTTTCCTTTTCAGACTCTTTATACCCCTTTGAGTAAGTGGGTTTACAATAGTCATCTTTGCACTAACTATTCATTAATTAATAAAATAGTTAAAAAACGACACATGTCCCTCTATAGTCGTGCATGTCAGCCAAAACTTGCCACTTGTCGACTTCTCTTCATAATTCTCTGACATGTGGCAGTTTCTGATACCAATAAAGTGTCAAGCATGGGCATGTGTTTATTTTTACGAAGCTGTCGCGCGTGCGTTTCATATTGAAATTTGGGCTCGGGGCTCGGTAGCCGTGTTGCGGTTGGGCTCAGAGTCGTTGGGCTCGGAATAGCGGGTGAGCCTAATTCGTGGCGTGTCGTCGTATATCATTGTTGACGCGTCACCGCAGTCGCCTACTCGGATATGTGTCGATGATGACGTGGATTAATTTCTCACAAACTTGGCTCGAGGTATCGTCATATATAAACATTTTAAGTTTACTTAGATATCATTCAACAGTATTATGCTTAAGATGAATTAGTTATACGAATGAAATATACTGTAAAGTTAGCCAAGATTGAGAAATTAATGTATAATTAAAATTCATTCATCGAGGAGCCAATGGATGTAAGTATAACAACAATATCAATGAAAAACATAAAGCAATATAAAACGCAATTTAACAATAACCCCAATCTTAAAAAAAAAAAAGTTCCAAGCCAAATTAAACTCCTCTTTCTTTCCAGACCACCCAGCCAAGCCGATCGAATTCAATTAATCGGCTTTCAATGTTTTTCCCACATCAATCACAAACCGAAACTTGACATCACCTCTGGCAAGCCGCTCCATAGCAGTATTCACATAGTCCATGGAAATAACCTCAACTTCAGGCAATATATTATGTTTCGCCGCAAAATCAATCATCTCCTGCGTCTCTTTCAGCCCTCCGATCATACTCCCTCCCATCATCTTCCGTCCCATAGTCAGCGAAAAAATCGGCAGCTCAAGCGGCTTCTCCGGCAAGCCAACCACAACCAACTTCCCATGCGGCTTCAACAAATCCAACAACGACTGAAGAGAATGAACAACAGAAACACAATCCAGAATACCATCCAATGTTCCAGCCGCGGCTTCCATTTCAGCCGGCTTATTGCTAAGTATAAAGCCGTCAGCGCCGAGGGTATCGATGGCGTAACTTTTCTTATCTGCGGAAATATCTAGAATCGTTACCTGTATGAAAAATAGTATAATTCTGTTAATAGAATTTATATGAATAGTAAAGGCCTTATCTATAGAATTGGCAAAACAAGCAAAATAAAAATTAGCTCCAATTGTGTGTTTAATATACTACTCTTAAAACATGTGAAAATAGATTCGTCACCTATTCTAGACTTTTGTTTCATAGGATAAGAAGAAAACCGGGTTACCTATTTCGATTAACTGAAAATTATGTCTTGCAGTTATTACCAAAAATTAAAAGAGTTTTGGAGGTATATAAAATTTTTTGAATTTTTGTTTGTTTTTCAAATGTGAAATTTAAGTCATATTTATATATGACTTCTCACTACCAAATAATTAATCAAAATCAAATTTTGCCCTTTACAAATTTTGTCAACATCTAATTTTCTTCAAAATTTTCCTTCCAACATTACCTTTGTTCCGAAAGCCTTGAGGAATTTAACGGCAACGTGGCCCAGCCCGCCAAGCCCCGCGACCCGACGTGGAGGCCTGGCTTATCCAGCCCGTAGTATCTCAACGGGCTGTAAGTGGTAATTCCAGCGCAGACTAAAGGGGCGCCTTTATCCATTGGGAAATTATCGGGCCAGCGGATAACGAACCCCTCGTCAGCCACTATAATATCGGAATAACCGCCATAAGTGATCGACCCGTCGGGCAGCACACCGTTATAGGTGTCGATCCGTTCAGGACAGTAATTCTCCAAATCGTTAACACATTGATCGCACTTTCGCACGCGCGTCTACTATAACTCCGACGCCAACATTGTCTCCAACCTTTACTTTTTGTACCTTTGACCCGACTTCCGTCACAACGCCCACAATCTCGTGACCCGGTATCATAGGGTAATGAGCGAAGCCCCAATGGTCCTTGATCATGTGAAGATCCGAATGACAGACACCACAGTATAACACTTTGAACTGGACATCACGGTCGCCGGTGGCGCGTCTGGTGAACTCCAGAGGAGACAATAATCCCGACGTGTCTCTGGCGCCCCAACCGTTTGCCTTGACTGTCTTCTCCATTATCCGAAACCTGATTTTTTTTTTAAACAATCAATGTATCTGAACAAAGTATATTGCGGTATGGTGAAATAAAAGATTGAGCAAACTGATCTATATATAGGGGAAAGAAATTGAAGTCGTAGAAACAAGTAGAGGTAGCGTGGGTTTTGAACACGTCATATTTAAGTTTATCTAATTCTCTTTATGAGATAATATAGGCGGGTTTTTCTCAGAAGAAAGTATAATTATCTTTACGAATAATTACAAAAAGCCCTAAGGTTTGGGCTAATTAAAAAGAACAACAGATTCCTAAAAATTACAAAAGAACAACAGGTAATTAGAAAAAGATCTAAGGTTTGATTGTGTTTTAAATTTAAAGGGATAACTGTAATATTTTGATAAATGTAAAGAGAGTTTTGAAATGTTGTTTTGCATAAGAATGGGGCAAAAATGTAAGACCAATCAAACCTAATGGATTTTTGTAATTTTTGAATTGGTTTGGATTTTTTGTAATTAGCCTAAACTTTGGGGTTTTGTTTTGTTTTAGTTATCCCTTATCTTTAACAAGTGAAAGGGACAATGAAGATTTATGGGTGGATTTTTTCCGGACAAATTTTGTGTTGTCATCATGGCCTACAATATAATAGAGAATTATTGGATGCAAAAATAATATGAACTACAAAAGGAGAGAAAACAGAGTATATTATGAAATTGAGAATGAATTCTGATATCATCAGTTTGTGGTTACACTTTTTATATTGATACTAATTACTACATATACTTGTCAGCCTTTATATTATCTCTCTATAACTAAAAGGATGCTTAGTTATTATAACTAATCATATGATATAATCATCTAAATTGTTGGGCCTAGCTTTCCTACGTTGGCTTCGTTTTAGAGGAAATTACACAAAATACTATTTATTTTGAAAAAGAACAAAAATACCACCCCATCCCAATTATGCCCTACCCAGGTCATAAACATGACAAATATATTCATTCTTACCTCTTCACTTTTTACCCTCCACAAATCAAGAGCCCGTGGACGGCGGAGGAAGACGAGATGTTGGCGGAATACATAAAGAGGGAAGGCGAAGGGAAGGTGGCGGATTTGACGTTAGAAGAAAGTAGGGTTGCTCTTTCATTGTGGGAAGAGTTGCCGCCTCCGGTGGATGAATTATCTCTCCGCTCCACCGCCTCCTCAAAGCAGTACTTTTCCATACACACAAAACACACACACACACACACACACACACACACACATATATATATATATATATATATATATATATATATATCAAGCAAAGACGTAGTATATGGGTTTCTTATTTTTCGAGTTTATTAAACCATTATTTTTTACAGACAAAGAAAGGTTTTGGGGAGCTCGCTATTTCGCCTGGAATCCGAGTTCTACGGCGAGAGCTGGTGGGATATTTTTGCCCATTATTAAATCTTTGGCTTTGGGTGCTGAAAGTAAGCCTAGGGACCCCTCGTCAAGGAAATTAGGAGCTTTTCTAATTCAATCCCAGAATCAAGTTAATTGGATTCCTAGCTTCCTTTTTTTGTGTTGAATGCAAATTTGAATGATTTGTTGATTTTGTGTTGCTGATGCATGATTTTTCTGTGTTCTTTTATTATTTTGTGATTTGAAGTTTTTCGTTTATTTCCATGTTGTTTCGAAGTTGTTTTTGTTATGTTTCTTTGTTGTTTCTAGATTTTCAAATATGTTATTGATCCTAAAGACTGGTATACTGCTATAATATATATTAGATTCTCTTTTGATGTTATAAACAATTTGAACAACTAATTAACTGAAAACCAAGTTGAGGTTTTCAGGAAAACCCATTTTTGCTATTTATTTTCCATTTATTTGTTTTTTTATTGTTTTTGATTTGTTGTTATTATCCTGATCATTTGTGTATCTTTTTTATTTCTTTTGTAGTGAATGTGTGATTTCTTGTTGCATGTTATGCCGAGCACTTTATTCTTGGGAAGGCTATTTACATCAAGTATTCGAGATATAGAATGAACAAGCAAGTGCTCGATCCGCTTCACAATCATGCTAAGTTGAAGTTTGCAAAATGGTGATGACGATGACAACGACATTGGGTTTCTACCTCCACTTACTAATGATTTTAGAGAATTATTGTTATGTAAATCTTAATAATGGTGTAATCGGTTGAAACATGAAAGAAACATAAATGAAACATGTAAGAAACATATGTGAAACAAGTGGATCATGTGATAAAAGTATGTAGTAAATTCCTTTTAAATTTAGAGAAATAGTGTAGTTTTTCCCATATACTCTTCTTGACTTTTTTTTTCATCCTTGTATATGTTGATCTTGCTTCTTTTTCGATGTCTCGCATGCCTAATCTTGAACTAAAGATCTCACGTACTCTAACAAAGTTGTTACTAGTAGGTCTTTCCCTTCTGATTGATGCATTCAATAATTCTACGAAGTTAGAAGTCAATACAAAGTATATTTTTGGTCTAAGTGGAGTCGTGTCCATTTCTCGGCCGATGATGGACAAGTAAGCTCAAATTTTCGAATTGAATTTGTTGTTCCAAAATTTCTTTTAGGGTCTTTGAATGTGCGATCCATTAGAATCGATATTCTTGTTATCTCAAAGTTGGTATACTCTCTATTTTCTTCCCATTGTCCGTTGTGGCATACCACGGTGAGATTTTCTCCATGCAATCGTGGAATTCAATGAAAAGTTGGCTAAGTGAAACATATAAGAAACATAAATAAAACAGTATGAAATAACAGAGAAACAACAAACATGTTTGAAACAACAAAGAAACAACAAAGCAAAAATCAGCGGAAAATGGTATTTTTGTCAAAAAACAACGGAAAATGGGTATTTTTGTCAAAAATCAATGGAAAATAGTATTTTTGTCAAAAATCAGCGGAAAATGGTATTTTTCGGGATTTGGGCTGGAAAGTTGGGTATTGATGTTCTTTTCCTTCTTTTATCCCTTGGTGTCCATTCGGGGTGAAACATCATCATCCCTTTCACTAGGCCCAACAACTATAACATTGCTCCCCTCCACAATATTAACCGTGTTGTAACACCCCACTTTTTTATAAAGGGTTTTTTAGCGTTACTAAAATAAAGAAAGCATTTAATTTTTTTTTACCATAACTTAATATAATAACAAATAAGAATGTGCATTTAAATGCTACGAATAAGACACATTTCATACACAAGTGGAACTATTTTATTAATAAACCCCAAAATCCATCACACTTCCGCCGCACTACTATGATTTTATAAGACATAATAGTCAAATTATAAAAGTTTCGTTGCGCCACTTACCTTTATATATATATATATATATATATATTAAAATAAAATAGATAACTCATGGAAGCAATAATGAAGTTTAAAATAAATTACTAAAAATAATTTCAAATAAGCAACCTTAGAGTATTAGCTAAGATTGAAATCCATCTTAATAATGTTACAACAAATTAAGAGATAATACGTCGTATTTGTTTGAATTTGAAAACCAATCAACATGATTCTAAAATTTAAATAACTATAGTGTAAAGTCTTCTACTGATATCAATATCGGGCAGTCAGTATCCTTCCATTTAACTGAAAAGAATTTAAATATAATGGGTGAGTAACACATACTCAAAGTATGGATTCTAATTGTCCAAATTAAATATAAAACTACATAATTTAATGAATTGAGTACATATACTTTGCCATTATCGATCAAGTCATACTTTGGCATTGGCAAGCCATACTTTGTCATTTGACCAGAAGCCTACTTTGCCATTTGGTGAAGCTTCACTTCTTTTGTTTAACACAAATAATCATAAATATTTCACGTATAATATTCACATCAAGTTAAACTATTAAAATCACATTTGCAAGTAAATAATTCATGAAATTATGTATGTAAATATTTAATAAGCAGATTAAACTAACACTTAAAAAGTGTAAATAAATTCTTACCTCAAAAGCTAGTGGTAGTTGCATAAAGCTTGAAGCTAAGAAGCCTACTTGTCTAGTTCTTCGTCACCTACAATAGATATTGATATAATTAAGTGATTGAGAATAAATTCTATCTCTAATTCAAAGTAAAAGTGCTTTATGTAATTTCTGCAGGGTTCTTAATAGGTGAAATTTGAGAAAAATATAAGTTTTGGGGCTTAAAAGAAAGAATTCGATAGTTAAATAAAGATCTTGGACCTAATGAAATATTGGGGGTTAAGCTAAAAAGTCCAAAAAGTATAATTTGGTCTTTCAGGGCTTAATTGAAGTTTCTAAAAACTAAATTTGTATTTAGGATTGATAGAAAACAAAAAAAAAGAACACAAAAGGCAAATATTGTTTCATTGGATTTAGGATGATTCAGAGCTTGCCTTTATTCAATACATTTGTATCCTATTTATAGAACCTAGTCGTGATTGAACAATCATTTAACAGAGCAAATGAACGGATCTTAGACACTTGGCAATCATCCCAATCGTCGAGGACATGGTGAGAATGGCAAGCAAATATACCTATCAGACCTTTGAAGTGAGAGAGGGGAATAATTTCGGTACAAATAGGACAATAGCAAGGTAGTTTTGAATATTATTCCAATATCCCCCTCAAACTTGAGAGGTGAAGGAAACACTTTGAGACAGTTCGAACTTGGTGAAAGATTGCTTGCTTAATGGTTTAGTGAGAACATCAGCAGTTTGATCAAGAGATGGAACATGTTGTACTGCAAGAATGCCATTCGTAACCTTTTCTCTAATAAAGTGGACATCTAATTCAACATGTTTGATCCTAGAATGCAACATAGGATAATTAGCATCAAGAGCTTGAGCACCCAGTTATATGTCCAATTACAGTGAGTCTTTGTAGAAGGAATGTTTAGCTCAGTGAGATGATTGCAAATCCAAATGACCTAAGTGGCACAATTTGCTAAGCTGCGATACTCAGCTTCAGTGCTGGATCGGGAAACAGAATCTTGCTTTTTAGAGCACCATGAAAAAATGTTATCCCCAAGATACACACAGAACCCCATAATAAATTTTCTATCATCAATATATGTGGCCCAATATGAGTCCGAAAAACCGAGAATGTGAATATTTGGAGATTTGACAAAAGAAATACCAAAGGTAGGAGTAGATGCCAGATATCGAAGTACCCTTTTTTACTGCTTTCCAATGAGTGTCTAAAGGATGTTGCATGTATTGACTCAACTTGTTGACACTATACACAATGTCGAGCCTTGTAATGGTGATATATTGGAGATCTCCAATAACATTTTGATATAATGTAGCATCGTGTGAGTTCTAGAGGATTTAGACAAATGGGGAGATGAAACCATAAGAGTGATAGAGCCCTTTGCTTGAGACATGTTTACCTTTGCAAGTAGCTCTTTAACATAGTGATGTTGACAGAGATGTAAACCTCCATTACATTGCTTGATCTCAATCCCCAAAAGCGATGAATGGGACCAAGATCTTTAAGAGAGAAAAAGTATCCAACAACTTGACAATTTTACCAACCTCAAGATCATAACTACCGTGATGAGAATGTCATCTACATAGACTAGAATGAGAATATAAGAATCCAAAGTTTTTTCGAAAAATAAGAAATTATCAAAGCATGTGAAAAACAAAGCCTAACCGTTGAAGAACATGTTTCAACTTGAAATACCAAGCACTTGGAGCTTGTTTGAGGCCATATAAGGTCTTGTTAAGCTTGCATACAATATTAGAGCCATGCCTTTTTAACCCATGAGGTTGTGCCATGTAGATGTCTTAGTCTAATTCACCATTGAGGAAAGCATTATTGACATCAAGCTGCCTTATCCTCCATCCAAAGGTAACATCTATGGAGAGAACAATTCGAATGGTGACTGGCTTGACAACCATAATAAATGTTTCCAAAAAATCAAAACCAGGAACTTGAGTATACCCCTTGGCAACAAGCCTTGCCTTATACCGAGCAACACTTCCATTAGAATTTCTTTTGATTCTATACATCCACTTACAACCCACTAGTTACTTTTTTTCTTGGCAAATGGACAAGAGTCAAGTGTGATTATTAAACAAGGCATCATATTCAACCTTCATGGCAAGAAGCCAATTTTTATTAGTGAGAGCTTCTTGAAGAGAAGCAGGCTCACTAGGATTGAGCAGAGTAGTAACAAAAACTTTGGCCTTCAAGCGACCTGTTTTGGATCTAGTTACCATAGGATGAACATTTGTGGCAATAGGATCAACCTCGACCTGATGATCAACTTAATGGTCGAAATGGCATTAGTTGGACTAAGAGCTTCAATGAGAGGTAATTCAACAGAGGTATAGTAGAGTATGTATCCTGAGAGGTAGTATGAGGCTGTGAAGGAGTGGAAAGAGAATTAGAACCAGTAGATATAAGGGGACACATAAGGGAAAAGGATGAGGGCAGGGCTGAGTAGGGGTGGAGAGATGATTGGAAGAGGAGCAGACATGATAGAATCTTGAGATGCTAGACCAGGGCTGGGAAGGGACTTGAAGGGAAAATGATCTTTGATAAAGACAACATGTCTGTTCATGAGTATTTTCCTAGAAGGAAGAAGGACTTTATAGCCTTTATATCCTTCACAAATCCTAGAAAGGTAGAAGGGACAACTCTAACTTGCAATTTATTAGAATTTTAAGGTCTAATGCGAGGAAAACAAAGATAGTGAAACACTTTTGAAGAGAGTAAGATGGTTTTGTTGGGAATAAAACTTCAAAAGGTGTCTTAAAAGAAAGTTGTTTGCTAGGTGTACGATTTATGATATAAACAATGATTGGAAGGCCTCAATCCAATATTTTTTGGGGATAGAGGAATGAGCTATGAGCAAGCCAACCTCGGTGACATGTCTATTTTTTTTCTCGAAATCCAATTTCTTTGGGGTGTATGGACAAGAGATTTATGAAGGATACGATTGGTATGAAGAAATTTGGAGAGGACCTAAATTCCCTCCCGATCACTTTGGACAACTTTAATTTTCTTTGAAAAATGAGTATCAACAAGGGATTTTGAATGTAAAAGGCTTGGAGAGCTTGATTTAGTTTTAAGAAAATAAATCCAAGTAAATGACATAGTAAAGGCTTCCATTTGTAGAATTTGAGGGAGAGGGTCCCCATAGATCTGTATGAATTAAAGCAAAGGCTTCTTTATACTCATTTTGAGAGTTAGGAAATGGTTGCTTGTGATTTAGATTATAGACAAGCAGAACAAAAAGAGCTAAACTTTTTATTAATAGAATAGTTTAGATTGCAGTCATGTAGAACTTTAAGAACACCCTCATTGGCAGCATGACCAAGCCTACAATGCCGTATATCTAAACATATTCTATTTTTGGAAAAAACAATTTGGAGAATCAAAGGTGGATGCAATGAGAACTTTGTGAGAGTTTTGATGGAGACATAGACTTTGACTAAGGAGGCTTAACTTGATGCGAGTTCAAACTGTATAATCCATTTCTAAGTTTCCTTGAAGAAGAGTTTCCTCGTGAATTGACCTTAACAAAACAATCAAAGAGGTGAAATTCAAAAAAAGACTTGATTATCTTTGGCAAATTGAGACCACTAAGAAGATTTTTTGTTATGTTGGGAACATGAAGCAAATTTTTGAGAAGAAATGCATGAGAGTTTTTTGAGTAAAGAGGTTTGACTGTTGAATTACCAACATGAAGAATAGACAAACATGTGCCATTTCCTAAATGAAGTTGGTAGTTGCCTTGGTATTCTGAAGCCAGGTTTAGATTCCAAAAGTCATAAGTGACATGATTCGAAGCCCTAGAATCATGTATCCAACTATAATCAAATTTTGTATCTTGAGTTTCTAGCATAGCATACATGGAGTTTTGGTTCAGTTGAGATTGACTTGAAGCAGGGTAAGGAGTTCTCTCATTTTGCTGAGGTCCGTTGGATTGGTTTGATTGCCAAGAACTGAAGTTTGGATCCATCATGTAGTAGCACCTATCAGCTGTGTGATTAGTATAACCACATATTTGGCACATTAACCTTCCATTGTTGAAGTATCTACCCCCTCTTCCTCTTGAAGAGCCTCTTCTCCCTCCTCTATTTCCTGGAGTACCTCAACCACTGTTAGTAAAGTTTCTAAGATTATTGTTTCTTTTAGGTAGCCTTGAGTGACAACATTTGCAGTGGACATATTGCCTTCTTCATTAGAGAGAGCTGCAAGTTCTATTCTTGATTCAAAACTAAGTAAAAGAGCACTGACATCCTTAAATGTCCATTTTTCTGGACTTGAGGTAATGGTAACGACCATAAGATTGTACTCACTTCCAAGACCGGTGAGAGCATGAAGCTAATCGATCAAAGTCTTGTATCTTGTGCCTAGTGGCAACCAAGTTTTCACATCAAACTTTCACCTTATTCAAATATTCTCTCATGGAGAGGTTTCATTTTTTCATTGTTTGACATTGAATCTTGTACTGCATAGTCTTGGCACTAGACTGAGCAAAGAAGTTTGATTCAAGAGTTGTCCACGTCTCATGACAAGAACTGAGACCAACCATGAGAATGAGAACACTATCAGACAGAGATGACAGTAAGCAGGATGCAAGAAGTTGATCCTGTTTTTGAAAAAAATTAAATTTAGGATTAAGAGTAGTTTGTTGTGTTTTAGAGTCCTCGATGAACAATTATGGAAATTCCATATCTCCTATGAGATAATATTCAAGGACATGGCCTATGATCACTTTGCTAATACTTGTTGTCTCCAAACAAGATAATTTTCATCACTCGACTTCACGAGAGATAAGTTAGTGTTGAAGTTGAGTGACTACATTTGGAGTTGATGATTTGAGGTGGTGGAGGAATCATCGGCCATTGTAATGAAGCTAAAAAGGAAAAAGATGGAAGAGGGGTACAGTGAGTCAGGACCTAGCCTACTACAATACTATGATAGAAAACAAAAAGAACACAAAAGGCAAAATCTTGTTGCATTGGATTTAGGATGATTACAAAGCTTGCCTTTAATCAATACATTTGTATCCTATTAATAGAACCTAGTGACAGATTGAGTGTCATTTAACGGAGCAAATGAGCGGATCTTAAACACTTGGCAATCATCCCAATAGGCAAGGACATGGTGAGAATGGCAAGAAATATACTTGTTACGAGGTGAGAGAGGGAATATTTCGATACAAATAGGACAATAGCAAACTAGTGTTGAATATTATTCTAATAAGGATGAAACTTAAATCGCACTGGGCAAAATTGAAAAATGGTAGAAACTTTGATTTGGGGTTTATGGCTTAATTGAAAGTTGGTGTAATTAATTGAAAAATCTAAATTGCAATTGAGTCTAATTTCCTATCAAATTTTCAAACATAAGTCCCTGTCCTAGAATTGAAATTGAAAAAAATATTACAAAATTAACATATTAAAAATAAAACAAATCTGATGCCTGCATCATGTCTTAGAATCAAAAGATAATTAGTTTGACATGTTCATTTGGGAATCTATGACAAATCCATAAGTGACATGTTCAACATGAAAAGAAGAAATAGATAGAAATTCTAAACTATAATGATGAATTCCCCTGACTTTGATGACTATATCTTCAAATCTGGAACGCTAGTGTCTTCCTTGTTAATCTCATTGTGTGTTTCTCTCAAAGATGCAATTTATCTTCACGGCTTCTTCCCACAGATTATCTGTGTTCCTAGGGCTTTTAGAATGTTTTTATAGTCTTCTAGATCAACCCATTTTTGTTAGGACCTAAAATACCCAAAAAAGCGCAGAAAAATGTTGCCATATAGCCGAATCATGTCAAACAAACCAGACGTAATCGCACGCCACCGGTGGGGTGGCACGGCATGGGCGGACCGTGAGGGCATGTTTCGTGCTCGTTTTTAAACTTATGTTTTGGCTCGTGTGATCCACACAAGTTGGTCATGCGAGACACCCTTTATGGTGTTATTTTCCACCTTTTTGTTTGGTTTTTGTTCCACGTATTGTCTTTGACTCAATTGTTTTAATATATGTGCATTTTCTAGTCTTCACTACTTGCAACATATCTCGACATCTCGATTTAGCTTCAATTCCTACAAAATTTAGAAGAAATCAAGTATTATGTACAATAAAACCAAATCCATTATGCCGAACTACACATGTAAATGCAACAAATACAAGTCAAAATACGAACAAAAATGCATGCATAAAAACCATCTAATATTTATTTGCTAAGGTATCTAACTTTGGTCCAAAGTCCAACCCACGTGTTGGTAACCGGCCTGTACATACGTAAACAAAGTTAGGTAGGCCCTCGGGCTATCTCCCGGGAAGCTCCGATGCCTAAATAGGCAGAGAGGTGGAGAATAATAAAAGAATAACGGAAATTCAACAATTAATCGTACTTAATAAATAACATCGGGCGAACTATTTATACATGGGAATGTGGGTCGATAGACCTAATGTAATGAATTGGGACTCAAGGACCTAATATAATGAAGGGATACGGACAAAATACCTAACATTCTAGAAAAAAAAAGGATATTTTTACACTCACAATCCTTTTTCGGATATTTGTATGCTCCTCTTGTTAGGAAATTTTGCACTACCGCCAATTTTCTGAATTTTATACGTTGTTGTTTCAAGTTTTTGAACATGTTTCAAACATGTTTCATATTAATAAAATTTCAGTGAAAAATTATTTTTGTTTCCATTAAATAATCAATCTTATACTTGAAATATTATAAATAATTAAAAATATAACATAAAGCAACATATATTAATACAAAAACATTGAAAATAATATAGGAACAACACATGGATAGAAAAACACAATTCAATTTTTGATCCAATGCATTGAAAATATCGGAAACACGTAGAAATTAAACAACGAAGAAACAACATAACAATATTAAAATCTATATAGAAATAACCTAGAAATAATATAAACAAACAAAGAAAAAAGGAACTTAAAAATAGGTAAAAAAATACATTGAATGCAACATGAAAACAATAAATATACATCATAACAACATTATAAACATTATAAAAATAACTCAAAAACAACGAGAGACAATATATGAACAAAAAATAACGTAAAAATAGGTAAAACGTGCATCAAAACATCTAAACAACATAGAAACGACATAGCAACAACCAAGAAACAAAATAAATAACATAGAAACAAGTTGAAAAACAACATAAATAAGATAGAAAACAATCCATGAAACAAAAAAATAAAAACAAAAGCGAACAAATGTCCAAAAACGTGTAGGGGCATGAAAATATCCAAAAACAAAAAAGAGAAAAAGAGCGTATTTAATGTCATTTTCTCCAAAATGGTTGTGTATTTTTGAATTATCTCTACAATCAATTGAACATCTAAGACCTGTTATTATGAGTTGAACCTAATGCACTTGATGTGATAGCCTATTCAATTGGCATAGCCCAATTTTATTTTTTTATTGGCGAATAATTAAATAAAAGCAAAGTTCAACTAATGGTGGAATATTACAATGGATAATATATCCTGGCCTCTTCAATATTATTGGATTTACTCATAAGTAAATTATGTTTTTAAGAAAAAAATATTTAAACACATTTAGTTACTTATATAAAATATATTTATAATTTTGCTTTCTAAATTATAAATATAATATTTATTTATAATTGTTGTTGAAATGTATTAAAGTCTATAGAACTCCTTTGAAACTATTTATTGTTGAAATTGTTATTAATATTTAAACTTTGACGTTATTTTTACTATTTTATAATTATCTTATATTTTAGAGTTATATCAATCTGTTATTTTAATTTTTTTATATTGTTTTAAAATTATTCTTATATTTTAGACTTATGTATACTTGTTTAAAAATTATTTCCATATTTTAAAATTTTTGTTCTAAAATTGATTAAAAGATCCAAAAATAGAATTATTTATGAAGTTAATTTGAAAAATGAATAAAAGATAAAGTAATAACTTAATTTAAATAGACTTTCGATATTTGAAAAATATGAATCAATATATTTTCTTGAACTTAATTTACTCATATATTTTACACTTCCTCATTTATTGTTATTCAATATGGTTCGTACTCCAAAACATAACATTAATAAATTATCACCTTTAATGTATAATCGATATTATTAATGAAACAAATTAAAGTACACTCATTTAGTTCTATTAAAATATTTTAGAATTAATCTTGTTATTCATGGAAATATTGTTCAAAATATTTAAATATTAACAAAGAAAACATGTATTATTTCTTATTTCTTACTAAGTTATTACATATATCATTATATTCGAAATATAAATTATCAATAATTTAAAAAAGAATATATAGGTGTGTATATTGTTTTGCATATTTTTGTGTGTGTTTTGTGTGATGATTTATACATATTTTTAGCGTGTTTTATTTGCATTTGCATGTTTAGTGTTATGTTGTATTATTTTATTAATTTTTAGGTTTTAGTGGCAAAAACAAGTTTTGGAGCAAAAATATTAAAAAGTCATTTCACGCAATCGACAATCATCGTATTTTGGACGTAACGTTCGAATCAAGCCCAATTGACATGATCCATAAACCATTGGTAAGCTAAGACAAAGTTCTACGATATCTATGCTACTACCAAATAGAAATAAAAACGTTTAGATGGGCTAAAATCATGTACAAGTCAAAATAATAATATGTCAAAATATCGAAATAATACGTCTTGGTATTTTGGCCATAACTCTCTCTAGAAAATTGATATTGAGGTGATTCAAGTGACTATGGAAATTTAGGAGATAGAGATATAATTTATAAGAGACATCAAGACAAAATTCGACGTTTAGAGTGCGTGGTCGCGCGCCGTGACTTCTTGAACACGTAATTTTCAACTTTTTGCATATTTTGGCTCTTCCACCTTGTTTAGGACTCTATGCTTATAACTTGGACTTGGGAGCCCTTATTTTCGACACACTCTCATTCATAACACTTCTAGACTTTAGTTTTTGGTATTTTCTCTTGCTTTTCATCATTGGGATTACTTGGGTTCTTCCCCTTGAAGTTATTTTTTTGCTTCTTAATCAAAGAGTAAGATTTATTCATCTCTTTTGTGTGATTTCAATTGTTGGGTGATTATTATTATTGCATGATTATGTTTATGATTGTTTTCTTTCCTTCAATTGAGATTATGATCCCATCCCCAAGCATGAACTAATTTCCTTGTTTTAGGATTAGGATGATTTGATTCAAACAAACAAGCATGAGTATTGATTAATTGATCCGCTTCGATAAATTGTTTTACTTGTTGATTGATTTTTGGCCAACTCTTGATTGTTTAAGGGAATAATAGAGATTCATCGAAAATATTATTCATGGACTAAATTTATTCAGGGGTTAGATATGAATCGGAGATGTATTATTTAACCTTGGGCTTAATGAAAATAACAAATTATGTTGGGATACCTCTAACTGTGAATACGCGAGTTATCGATTTGACCTAGTTTCTACATGTTTGTTATATTTGTTAACCGCATGATCAATTAATTGATATTTTGCTTGCAAGTTTGATGAGATGATTCCAAATTCTAGACTTTCATTCATATATTTTTCCCCAAATTTAATCGTGTTTAGTTTTAATTGGTCTTTTTATCCATTTTTCTTTAGTTTATTAAAATCACAAATTTGGTTTGAGTGTTTAGGTTTTATTTTCTCACAATCGTGTTGCATAATAATTATTTTAAGCTAAGTCTTTCTTGAGAGACGACTTGTGGTCAACTTGCTATCCTACGATTGATCTTATTCTCTTGCGAGGATTATTAGACTTTTATAGGTATTTTGTGGTCGAACATATATATTGTATTCAAAATATATTCATTCGTATTATTTAATAAGTTAAACTGAAATTTACTTTTACGTTGAACACAAATAATCAAAATAATGTTTGCATTCAATATTTTTGTATATTTGTCATACTTCTCTATTATTAAAATAATTTTATTTGAACTAATTAAGATACTAATTATTTTTTCGCAAAAAAATATTTATATAAAAACATAAAATTAAATTTGAGTTATAATAATTAACAGATGCTAAAAATAATCGTTATTAAAACAATATTGTCCATACACTAAATTCAACTTTGATTAGGGGGTAATTGTTAATTATGGTTTTTGCATGTACTTTAGGCATGGTTTTGCCTAAAATGAAGTGATATACATGCATTAAATTAGTAAAAAGGATTGTGTTCTTGATGTTTGGAAGAGATATTACGCTTTGCTCGTTTTGCAGAAAATGACTATTTTTGTAGCACTTTTGTGGTAATTTGGAGCATTGCAGATAGTAGAACTCTCGTGAATTGTGGGAATTTATGTGGAATCGATTACACGAAGTAAGTAGTTGATACAAGAAAAATCAGAAGAACCACATCAGAAAATGACCATGCACGGCAGCCCGTGCGTGCATGCGTCGGCCCGTGCCACGAGATGAAAAGTTGATATTGGGTTTGACATGGCGCACGGGCAGCCCGTGCGCTTTGGCAGTCCATCGCTGCGTGCGGGATTTGACAAAGATCTTTTCGTAACCAATCGATTTCATCCTACGAGGGGTATAATTCTATAGGAGGCGGATGAAAAGGGGGGAGAAAGATTTATCCTAGAAAACAGAGAAAAGAGCAACCATCTTCACCAAGAACCGAGAGAAAAGTCAAGATCTACATTCACGCTTGAGGATTGAAGATTGATTGAGAGATCCATCGATTTTCTTGAGTTTTTTTTTGCATTGTATTTTATTTTCATCTAGTTTGATATGGATATGAATAATTTGTCTATGAATTCTTCGTTTTCCATGTCCGGCTAAATATCTTGAGATTATGGGGCTTGGGAGTAGGTTTATTTACTTCTTGATGCATGAATGATTTTAATTGAAGTTATATTCGAACCCTATTCGAAGTACTTTGATTTATTGTTTGTTTTATCATTTGGCCAATGATTTAGCATGTTTGATGTGTTGATTCATAAATCGAGAGACATTTCAATATTAGATCTTGAGTACTTGAGATGAATATATTGCATGATTGAGAAGTCTAAGATTATTTGTGAGGATTTATTGATCTTTTATGCTATTGGGAATGGTTATTCTATGTTGAGTAGAGATGCTAGCGTAGGTAATCCAATCAACACGTTTATTTTTTTCGGGAGAGAGAATAAATAACTTGTGTGATCATCCTATAGGGAAGATAAATAATAACTTTGGTTTGATTGATCCGATAACAATAGAGTGATTAATCGAAACCATAACCCTGGAATCCATCCATTTACTTGATCTTTTCTCTTGTGATTCTTTGTTTTGTAAGTTTTGTAGCAAGAATAATTTCTTAGTTTTTATCAATCAACATCGATCATCTAAATAAAATTAATGTTATTATAATCTCAATACTTAGTACATTAATTTATTAGTCCTTATGGGATCGATCTTACTCACCATATCTATTAACTAAGCCATTCTTTGCGGTGAAGCTAAAAAATAGGCGAACAAGTTTTTGGTGCC
Organism: Rehmannia glutinosa; assembly: GCA_016081115.2. Classification (NCBI taxonomy): domain Eukaryota; kingdom Viridiplantae; phylum Streptophyta; class Magnoliopsida; order Lamiales; family Orobanchaceae; genus Rehmannia; species Rehmannia glutinosa. The sequence continues at coordinate 960,546 of JABTTQ020001369.1, forward strand.
ATTCGGGACTAATTTAATTAGCAAAAGTACTAATACTACGATAAATAGTGTTATTTTTAATTTAGACACTTTTTCTACTTTAAAAAATGATAAAAAAAAATTAGTTTAGATTTGTTAGTTTTATTTTTATAGTGTTTGGTTCGTTTCTTTTAGTTGGTCCGGGTAGTGCATGAACACTCGCTCCAAGGCAAAGAGAATTAGAACCATTTATTCCGAGAGATTGAAGCATTCGCAAGAAGAATAAGTGTAACTACTAGACGAGCCGTAAGGAATCTAGACCAAGCTATGGAGGATGTGAACGAGAACAACGTGAATAACAATCGAATAATGGGAACAATCGGGTACCTCAACCGCATAAGTACATGCACCAAAGAAGAAGCGATTCGTGATTGCTTTTCGCCTCAAACAAATTGCAATTATGGTGGAATTGCCCATGTACCTATTAATACTAATAATTTGGAGTTAAAACCAACATTGATTTCTATGATTCAACAAAACCGGTTTGGCGGATTTCCAATCGAGGATCTCAATTCTCATCTTGCACACTCCATGCAAATCTATAACACCATCAAGATGAATGTAGTGTCGGATGATACAATACGTCCGCACCTATTTCCTTTTTCTTTAAGGGATAAGGCGAGAAATTGGTTAGGGACATTGACACGAGGAGTGTTAACACTTGGGATGATCTCGGGGACAAAAATTCTTGTTCAAGTTTTTTCCATCAAGCAAAACACCGAAGCTCAAGAGCGAGATCACACAGTTCAGACAACTCGATTCTGAACCATTATATGAGGCTTGGGAGAGATTCAGAGACTTGTTGAGGAGGTATCCTCAATATGCATTTCCAGGAGGACCAAAGAACTTTGTTTCTTCTACAATGGGTTGTTGGGGGGACAAGATCATTTGTGGATGCTACGTAGGAGGGGCTTTATAAGCGAAAATCCGACAAGATGCATTCAATTTTCTTGAGGAGATGGCGATGAATAGTTATCGCAGTAGCCCCGAGAGGACCAACATCGAAAAAAGTAGATGAAGTTTTCGACTCGAATCCGATCAAAGCATTAACAACTCGATGACTACTTTGACGAATCGGTTAAGTGTTTTAACTCAAGCGTAGACAAACGTGGGTGCAAATAATGGGGAGTTTGGCAGGATCTATGGAAGAGGATCATTATGTCAATAACCGGAATTTTAGCTATTTCAGAATAATTTGACTACTACTTATTATCATCCGAAGTATGAGGAATTGTTTGCCAAAAATTATTTTGGTTCAAACAATCGCAAGTGTACAAAGTGTTGTTTATAGAATAATGGCAAACAATGACGTATTCCTCCAGGATAAGCTCGAAACACTCGTGATAATAACATCGTATTCCAATTTTATTGAAGCGACCGAAAATCAAGTTACTAAAATAAAAAATAAAGAAAAAAAAATAAGAAATAAATTTGTGAGCCCCACAAGTCTTTTCAACATCTATAGGAGCAACCTTGGCACCTAATCTCAACATGCTTCTTCAATATTAAATGCGAATAAAGTTTTAAAAACCAATTCATGCAATTCTATGGGTTCAAATTCCTAAATTCATTTACTCCTTGTCGGGTGGTGCGCAAACAATTGATTAATAACAATTGTAGTCCTCTGATTGTTACAATTCTTATTAACTCCCAAAAGATTTGTGAATTAAATGACTCCACGCAAATACGTTTGTCACACATGTTTCGTGTCTAAATTCGATTTTCGTCTTCTGGAACTCACTTGGTCGGATTATAGACGAGAATTATGACATGCAAATTATTGGCCAAATAAAAAGCAATTATAAATTAGCACTCGAATTCAAAAAAAGAACGCATGAATTAATTAAGAAAACAAATAATCATATTTGATGTGTTTTCTATGTAGAGAGTGATGTATAGAATGATGTATTTTCTTGAATAGCCTTGGGTCCCTTTTATAGATGCTTGGAGAGATCACTTGCAGAGTTTGAGAAGGAAAAGGAGACCAATTTAGCCCCAGTTACGTCGCATGACCGTGTAATCCCATATGGTCGGGTCGTGCGATCGGAATTTGATCTCGGGGTCTTCATGAAAGATGTAGATCATTCTCTTAGATTTCTATAGGCACTTGAATCACCTCAATAAGAATTTTGTAGAGGGCGTTATGACCAAAATACTAAACCCTGCCAGTGCTGGAAACCGTTACCGTGTTTTGACGTTTTTTGAAGGAAAATTACTTTTGTTTGACCTTCCATGCTTCTCTCCTTCATATTTTGCTCGTACAACATCTCCTGACCTATACTTTGGAACGTGATATCTCTTTTTATCCAATTTAGCTCTATTTTCTTTAAAATTCACAAAGAGTACGCAGATCACGCCCAACAAGTGAAACCAAGCAAAACATATTGAATATGCGTGCAAATGCATCAAATATATAACATTTTAAGCCCTCAAATGCACGTATATTATACATTCATCAAAATCCCCCAAACTTAAAGCATTGCTCGTCCTCGAGCAAATTAAGAAAATAATATCAAGGGAAAAGAAGAACACACAAGAACACTATGAACATTAAATAGAATTTGACTCCATACTTAAAGAAAACCGTGTAATTCATAATCAAGAAGTCATCATTCATAAACTCGGTATAATCAATACTCTCTTGGGTTCCGACATCGCGACTCACAAGAAGATAGTGTATCACTCGACTCTTAGAAGTGTATAGATAGTGTTTACGCTAAATTCAATTCGAGTGAATGTAGAACTACCATAGGCATGCAAATCGTCTAACATCTTTACCACTTTTGTGTGCACAATCTAAGAATCAAAAAGTATTTCTATTAGGTTGTAATTTAGGCTCTTTGGTAAGGGTAGGAAAATTTGGATTAAGTGACTTGACTTGAGCAAATAGAATTTAAGCATACTGTTGCAATTCACCAATCCAAATTCATCATAACATCCTGTTTTTCTTTTTCAACTCAATTCCACCCTTATTTCTCATTTTTCATTCTTAGGCCTTTTTTTTTTTTTGTTTTTTTGTTTTTTCTTTTTTTTTCCTTTAGCCTCAAGCTCTCATTTTTTCTTCATAATTTTCATTTTTTTTTTTTTTTTTTTGCTTTGCTAGATTTTCTCTATTTAATTTTTGAGAGATATTTTCCTTTTCAAGCTTCATGTATTAACCCTTGAATCTTTGCTCACCTCTTTTTTTTTGCCAACTTCCTCTTTTTTTTTCCATAAATTTTCATCACATCTCCCCAAACTTATTTATTTCCTATAAGCTCAAGAATTTGTAGGGATAAAAACATATAAATTTTAAAGATCAATGTGGCTCAGAATAAAAGTTTTGGCTCAAACATGGCTAACTAGGGAATCATTAGTTCATAGGTAGGTTTTTTAGGCTAAGTAGGCTAAACATAGATAACCTTAGATCATTTTCAAAAGTTCGCGTGACTCATGACTTCAATGAAGATACGAGCAAGTTCTAGAGTTCTATCAATCATGAATGACACACTCAAGAAAAATAAGTCCGCATAATGTAAAGCGAGTTTAAGGCACAAAAGTTCACAAGCTTATTTTTCATGAACATGCCTCGAGATACCCAATTTTCTTAACACAGACCAAGTAAATAAACTTCCTCCTAAGAATTTATTACTTTATTCCCACAAGTATGTTATCCCATGCCATAAAATATTCATAGTAAGATCATAGGGAGTTGGGCATACGAACCGGATTAAAAACCACATACAAAAGCAATTAAACGTGATAAAATGGTAAACGTGCTAAAACAAAAAAATAACTAAAAATCGAAAAATAGAGCAAAAAAATGTTTTTTTATGCAAGTGCTCACGTGTAGTTCTAAATGCAATGCAAAATGCAACAAAGATACTAATTTACACATTCTTGACAACCCTCCCAAACTTAAAATATGCTTCGGCCCCAAACATATGAGGAAATTATCAAAATGAAAGAGTAATACATAATAAGTACTTACATGGATAGTTCCGATAAAGCGGAGCTCATTCGTCAATTCAAAAACCGGCGAAGGAGCAGATCGTACGATCGGTCGTGTGCATCCACACGCCCGGCGGCTCGATAATTTTTTCTTCGTTTTTTTTTTCTTTTTTTTTTTAAAAAAATTGTTTTTTTCTTTTCTTTTTCTTTTATTTTCGTTTTTTTCTTTCATTTTTTTTGTTTTTTTACCCTTCGGGTTTGTCGCAACGTCTTGGATCGCCTCCCACAAAGTGCTAAGTTTTTGTCTTGACCAAACTCAGATTTCTAAAGATCGCTTTCGTTGAACCGTGTCGGTTGAAATCATTGAGCCCTCGTATTTTGTACCATCCATCGCACGAACGAATGGGCGTTGCTTTCATTTTTTCGGATTAAGTATCACTTTGGGAATTTGACCTTTTGATGTTGGCCTCACATCGCAACATTGATTTGGGCTTCTTGTATCTCCAAAGATTCAGTCTACTTTCGCACTCAACAAAAACGATGTTAGAAATGAAGAAGAAAAAAGAAAATCAAAAAATCAAAAAAGAATAAAATAAAAAAATTACAAAAATATGCTTCAATTTAGATTGGGCTACTTATTACTATATCTAAGTAGAATCTAATCAATCCCGACAACGGCGCCAAAACTTGTTCGCCAAAAATTATTTTGGTTCATACAACCAAGTGTATAGTGTAGTTTATAGAAGCAACCTTAGGCACATAATCGAACATGCTTCTTCAATATTAAATGCGAATAAAGTTTTAAAACCAATTCATGCAATTCTATGGGTTCAAATTCTAAATTCATTTACTCGCTTTGGTCGGTGTGGAAAAAAGGTGAAAGCAGTTGATTAATAACAATTGTAGTCCTCTCGGATCGTTACAATTCTTATTAAATCCCAAAAGATTTGTGAATTAAATGACTCCCACAAACACGTTTGTCACACATGTTTCGCGGTTCAATTCGATTTTCGTCTTCCGGAAAACACTTGGTGGGATTATGGACTAGAAGTATGACATGCAAATTATTGGCCAAATAAAAAGAAATTATAAATTAGCACTCGAATTCATAAAATGTAACGCATCAATTAATTAAGAAAACAAGTAATCATATTTAATATAAATCCTACGTTTTTGATTATGCCCTAAGATCCGAAAAATATGTTAAACATTGATTACAAACTCATAGACAAATCGAATCAATATTATAACATCATATAAGCACAGACAAAGAGTTCTTAGACATAGAAAGAAAATCCCTTCTTGTCGGGATGAATTCCCTTCCAAACCCTCAAGCTCTTGTGCTCCCTAGATCGAAAAAGCCTTGTGGTGTTCTTCGCGACCTAACCTTTGCTTCTAAGAAGCTCTTTGATTCATTCATTCATGTGTTATTTGTTGTATTTTCTATGTAGAGAGTGATGTATGGAATGATGTATTTTCGTGCATAGCCTTGGGTCCCTTTATAGATGCTTGAGAGATCACTTGGAGAGTTTGAGAAGGAAAAGGAGTTGATTTGTTTGATACGCCGCACGACCGTGTAATCCCATATGGCGGGTCGTGCGATCGGAATTTGATCTCGGGGTCTTCATGAAAGATGTAGATCATTCTCTTATATTTCTATAGGCACTTGAATCACCTCAATAACAATTTTGTAGAGGGAGTTATGACCAAAATACTAAACCCTGTTAGTCTTAGAAATCGTTAGCGTGTTTTGATGTTTTTGAAGGAAAATTACTTTTGTTTGAGCTTCCATGCTTCTCTCCTTCATATTTTTGCTCGTACATTAGCTCTTGACCTATACTTTGGAACGTGATATCTCTTTTTATCCAATTTAGCTCTATTTTCTCGCAAAATTCACAAGAGTGCTTGCAGATCACGCCCAACAAGGGAAACCAAGCAAAACATATTTAATATGCGTGCAAAAGCATCAAATATATATCATTTTAAGCCCTCAAATGCACGTATATTTTACACTCATTGATGGCTCAAACGCTACTCTAGAAAACCGTAGGCAAGTGCACCTATCGTTTTATAGTATAGATTATTGAGTCACGAGTGTCATTCCCACGAGGATTAAGTACTAATAATTACCGTCTTTTTGTTATTTAATCTAGAATTTTCAGAGTTTTTGTTGGATAAATAAAGAAAAAGAAAAATAAAGAATTTGAAATAATTGCAACTTACAAAAGATCAAATAAAAGTAGATTGTAGAATTAAGAAATCAAGAGCTAGAAATGTGTTTGAATGTAAATCCCTCTAGAATGTTTTTGTGATTTAACAAGATAAAGATACAACCAAAACCCTTTAGTAAAAATCATCCTCTTTTAGTAAAATCTCATGTTTTATGGATGTAGAAATTCCCGATTTAAGTTAAACCTCTATCGAGAATAACTTCTAACCTCAAGTTGATTAATCAAATCTCTTTCTAGTTAAAACTCCCAAGACAACATTATAACAATTTGTGAATTCCCATATTAGGTTTGACCTAATCCAGAAGATTTATGTCGCCCTATATCTGCAGGATTGCATGCAACTCTTTTCACTTATATAGGTTCTATTTCACCATGAATCTCTCGATTTCCGGTGAAGAATAAACTTCAAATCAATATCACGCTAATACCAATTTGAATGAATAAAGCATAATATAAGTGAATCACACAAATCATGAAGATTTTTTAAAAACATACAAACTCGAATCACAAATTCATTCTAGAGTTCATTACATTCAAATACTAGAAATTTAGCTACACATGTCTTTGACAAAGAGTATACTACACAAGAAGATTTGAATAAAATGAACATGGTGTACTTAACTCTTATTCAAGACCAATTCAAGACTTCCTCCTTTGGTTGATTGCAATGATGTTGAGCTCCAAGCCTTCTCCTCTATTGCTCTTCAACTTCCAACTCTACCTCTCTTTTATCCTCTCAATGTATTTTGCTTTGAAACTTAGAATATACAATGAATATACAATGAATCTCTCTATGAATAAATGAATATCACAACTCCAATTCTTGGCTTTATAGGCATCATCTTTGTAAAAGCATACATCAATAATGCCATCTTTTGGTAAAACAAATGCTCCGCTTCCATAGTTGGGTTGTTTGCATCATTGTTTTTCATATGATAATTGAGGAATAATAGAGTTTGTGTGCAAAGAAATGAGGTGTAAAAGTTGCTCAAAGGTTGTCAAAAGCAAAAGTCTCCATAATTTCCGCCAAAAGAAGAAAACTTTGAACAGGAGGAAAAACACGATCGTGCTTAAAAAGCACAGCCGTGTTCGTCTTGTGATTTAACACGGTGATCAGAAGCTAAGACTGGCCGTGTTTTATTCGTTAATTAGGAAATTTTGGCGGGGTGTGTTTTTAAACACGATTTGGGCGTGTTTTGGTGGACGTCATCTTTAACACGACCATGCTTGCAAAAGCACGGCCACTCGAGTGTGTTTTTCTGTTTTTCTTGTTTTTCTTCCCTTTGAAGCATGACTATGTTTTCCAACACAGGCGTGTTTTGCACGAGATTAGTCTTCTTGCTTCGTTTTCATCAATGTTAGACTTCATTTTTGTTAAATCTTTTCATACGAAATTCATGTGAAATTGCTTCAAGTCTTTACCTTCATCATTCAAAACAAGCCAATGTGATTTTTCTTGAATTTATTGATTATTAAGCTAAAAAGTTAAGGAAATTATCGAAAAGAGTTATAAAAATATGAACAAAAATACACTTATCAAACCGCCCAACTTGGAAATTTTGCTTGTCCTCAAGCAATTTTAAAAACAAAGAGTGGGGTTGAAAAAAAAAAAGTATCTATTTTCACAATTTCGATAAAATTGAAGTAAATAGCTAACCTTTCTATTCCCTAATTGAGCCCATCGATTGATTCTTTCAAGTCAACCAATTTGTTAAAAAGAGGGTGACTTTAGTAATTAGAATCGTTTAATCATCATGATTGCCATATCACGTAAATTGTTAATCATTCACTTAGACCAAATACAAGAATGTAATGATAAATGGAGATGTCCAAAACTCGGCGTTTTTTATCATGCATATAGTTATAAATTAGGACATTTTTGAGGCAAACTTCCACTAGGCTTAAATTTTGAATGACTTTCCAAAAGCTCCTAGGTGGTGTCCCATACTCATATTTGTGCCGCCGTTTTACGTAAAAAGACAAACATGGGGATCATGAATGCTCCTAGTTACTAAAAGAACAAAATGAGGAGTATAACCTCGATTTGTCCTTTTTATAAAAATATGAATAATTTTTTCCGATCTTTTTTTTTTTTTCCGATTTTTAAAATAAACCCGAATTATGATTTCTCCGATGATCATGACACAAACTATCTATATTTAAGCAAAAGCAAACTATTTTCATGACATTAAACTCTTTTGGCCATGTTCATCCTTTTACTATAGTCACACGGTTTTAAAACATTTTGGCGATTTGAGTTCTTAAAAAGATGACTTTTTCGGGAGAGAAATGGTTAACAAATCCACAAATAACTTATCTAATTGTAAAAAAAATAATATATCATGTTTGTTTGCAAGAGATTGTTAAAGTGCATAAAAAGAAAATAAAACATCCACAAAAATAACTAAAAACACGCAAAGCCAAAGAAAAATCCAAATGTGCTAACAAGTCTCACCACCTCCAACTTCAAGGGTCACATTGTCCCCAATTTGAAGAAAGAGACGGGATAAAAGTACGAAAAATAAAATAACAAAAATCTGAAAATAAAGAGAACAAATACGACTTTATTATGGTGGAGGTGGTGGAGGAAAATGTCCTTGGGAGATAGGCCATTGGTGGATTTGATCTATCATGGCAAAATACGCATGTTGTTGGTCGTATTGTTGTTGCACGCCGTTGAAGATTCATGAAATATCGTTGTTGTTGTTCTTCAACTCGAGCATAGTGATACGCGTCATTCTTTCCTCGTGGCGATCCAATATAGCTCATTTGCTCCATTTGCTCCAATCGCATGGCTTGGTGAGAGATCTAGTGTCATCCATGGGAGGGGAGGTCTTCAGGTGGTTGAGAAGTGGAGGGACCTTCAATATCCGTATTCTCACTTTGATAAGCTTCAGTGTCCAAAGCCGGCGGGGCGGGTAGTTGTAAAGCATCCGGGTCATCGCTAGTGAGCATAAAGCATCTTCCAATTTTCGATCCCGAATAGAAGTGCGAGAAGGGTCCGCAATAGATGCGTGTAGTCGGTATTTTTGAATTTAAGACAACTCATACCTCTCCGTTGAATCATTCCCATGACGATGCAAGACTCAAAGTCAACTGGTCGGTCCCGTGCTTGCTCAAGTCCCGTGAGGTCATAACCGAAATGGGCGCGATGGGAGTAATAAGGCCACCAATGACGATTTTACCTCGATCTTTCTTTGACTTTGAGAAAGTGCTTTGCTAGATAGAGCCCGTGTCAACTAAAGAGGAATACACCATAGACCATAGAAAATAGAGCTCATCAAGGCGGGACGACCCCATCGCTTTCGACCCAAAAATAGTGTGCTTGAGAGTACCCGATGGACATAGCGGAAGCATGGATTGACAATACATGAGGATTTGGATGAGGAAGGGTTATATTCTAGCTCATGCGTAATAGCTTGCCAAAATTGTCGATCACTAACCCCAATGGCTTCATGCGCAACCCATTTGTGGGCGGACCATAGATAGTGATAAATTCCGCGGTGTGAGTTGGTGATCATTGTTGAAGAGCCGAAAGGTGATACATCCTTCTTCAACGTGTCACCGATGTGATCTGCGTTATAAGAAATCGAAATTCTAATGTGAGACGGAGGTAGGTGGGCATGGCTAAATTCATGAAATAGCCCCACCAAGGCGATCAAACATCCAATCCACATCCTGCATTTAAGCCCGAGTCCATCCAATGTAAGGTTGTTCGAGAATCGGGTGTTTATAATTTGGCGTTGGGATAGACAATGATATCGAGCCTCCCGATCGGCATCCCGGAAAGAAATGCCATATGGGGTGGGGACCGGTGCATTGGGCGCGAGCGGCTCAAGAACCACCGTGTGGGGGCCGCGGAGGATGAAGCACCACCGCACGATCGCGCTTGGACACGGGATTCCTATGTCAATAGAAACTTATAACATCATGAAAAATCATTCTAAGAGACATAACAATATCCCAAGCATGAAGGATCACCAATTCATCCAAAATTTCGCCATATTAACACGGTCATTCAACAAGAATCACTCTTCAAAAGCTATACACCCCCTTTGCAACAATAATTCAACAACATCCCCTTCTCAACAACAATTCAACAATAGCCAAAGAGCAATTCAACAAGAACAATAATATCTCTTTTTCAATAACAATTTAAGAATATCAATGATATGAACCAAGACTTATTCTTCAAATTTATTTCATGAATATCAAGAACAAAATGACCAATTCCTTAATTTAGCAAGATGAACATCACAAGAATAATTTCCCACCATTACTACAATAATCAAGAAATTACCACAAACAAACCCACTTAAACTCACAAAAAGAACAAGAAATATGTCATAAAAA